>PVKU01002731.1:0-210762 GCA_004027475.1 Anoura caudifer
GAACATATATGTAGGTTAAATTCCCAGAAGTAGAATTACGAAGTTCAGAACGTATGTGTATTTTTCATTTTAATGACCAGTTAACCTTTTTTTAAGAGAATCAAAAATCAAAATTAAATCCATAATCCTGTATTGATATGGCTGGTGAATGGAATCAAATTGATTTTTCCAGGTGCTGTTACTACAGTGAAGGCTCCAGGCACAAGTCCTCCAGGTTCAAAAACTCCTTATTCACTTAACAATAAGTTTAAGAAGTTTATAACCTTATGTTCATTTTTATAGGAAGAATTACTAGAGAAGAAAAGGATTCTGATGACATTGAATATAAATTTATAATATTTTTGATACTACTAAATTAGAAACATTAATATAATTTATATAAGGAAAGTAAAATTATAAGAGTTTTCCTTTAAAGGCAAAAATTCTAAACTGATAATTTAGAGGTCTTTAGTCTTTATTACTGTTTTTTTTCTTTTTTACTTATTTCAATTTTTTTCTTCTAGGTGGTACAAGTCCTGGAAAACCAGCTGGTACTTTAGGTATTATTTTGGTTTTTAACACTCTTCATTATTTGACCTTAAAGTTTGAAATAATCATATTTTGATTATCTGTAGTTAGAGAAGAAACAACCTGTCACAAGTGAGTGATAAGTGACATTTGTACTCATTTTAATAGTACAGATAATGTGACAAATGTAAGCAGTAGTATGTGTGGACACATGTAAATAATGCAGTTTTCAAGAGGTTCCTCAGATTAGAATTCCTAGGAGGGGGAGGTAACTTTCTCAGTTGCTGTGTTTCTATGTAGATTAAAATTTATAGAATATAACTTTCTTTCCATGTGATAATGTCATTACGATGGCAGTTGGTAGATAAGTTTTCTTTCTAGTTATACCTTATACACCCAAGCCTTCAAGTATATGTTGGTTTAATGTTTTTTCAGAACGGTCTGTTATAGCACACTTTGTGTAGGCTCAGAGTTCACAGCATATGTGTTCAAGAAAATTATAAAGTATAGTTGAATCTTTTAAATGAAATATAAAGATTACTTGGTAAGTAAATGAAGAGAAATGTGTATTATCTTTCTTACGTTAGACTAGTTTAGTTAGGGTTGTCTTTTTATAAAATGCACCTTAGGCTTGTTCCGTTTTCCGTCTTAACGCTGTGGCCAGACCGTCACTGTGCCAGTGAACCCAGGGCCATCCTAAGACTCTACACACTTGATAGTTTTTATGAAATGAAAAGAGCAGAGGCAAACATGACATTGTATGCTGTGACTTACAGAAATTTAACGAAAATTTTTAGAATCTCCTTGGTATGTCTTAAATTGGGGGTGGAGGTGCATGAGGGAAGATAGATGATAGCATATTATTTGTGCAGATTCTGATAATTACATTTCTGTAATTGATGGAAGTTCATTATGACTTACTGCACACATCCATTGTTGGTAGACACATATAAATTAATTGTGTAATACAAATCATAAGAAGTGATAGGCTGACTACAGAACTAAATCGACTCTAGTGGGATAACATGTTTTTAAAACAGTTTTCCACTAACCCAGTGAATTTGGATTGCTCTAGTAGTAGCCTTTACCCAGTAACCTGGTGCGGTGGCTACAGCCTGAAACAATGTTGGACCCTAAGCCTGGAGTCAGTTGCAAGGGTTCTGTGATCAAAATGAACTGCATGTACTAGCAGTGACACTAAACTAGATTGGTAACTTTTTACTCTGCTGTAGTCTGTAGATGACCTGATTAACTAAAATGTAATTGCCATCTGGAGACTCACATGTGCTCAGTTATCTTCAAACTGGTTTTATTTTTTTTCTCAGGTGCAGAAGGAATTGCTGGAATTGTTATTTCTGTGTGTAAGTGTCCCAATTTGGATGCCACTTGAATCAAAATAATAATGTGAAGAAGAGCATTATTTATTGAATGGATTTTTCAGTTTCTATAGTTTTTATAGCTTGAAATTAAGTTAACCAGTCTAGGAACATCTCTCATCTTATATGACATACTATCTTGTGTTGGTGATTATATATTCATTTACATTCTATATGTTTGCTTAGTAACAAATCCTAAATAACAGATGTCTTTTCAAGGTGATCAGTCATATCTGTTTGCATAACATATATGTTTTGGGTAATTTTCTATATTAAGTGAGGACTCTTCTCTGACTTATTGTGGACTGTTTAAGTGATTCCAAGGAATTAGACTTAGATGGTGAAGAATCCAGATGGAATATAAATGTATATGTACTTAAATAAAATAGCATTTTTCTGCCCACTGAACTGTAACCAACATTAATTTCTTCTGCTAGGTTTTTAATATTAGTAATTAGTTGTCAGTTACATTTCATTTGTTCTTTGGTTTATTATAGGTATTGTCATTGCAATAATTGGTGGCTGCTTCCTGTACCGTCACAAGAAGAAGAAGGGGTAAATTAAAGCATATTTCTTGAACATTTTGGTGCTTCTCTTTACGTGCTTTTGTGCAGCTTTTGTTTGCACTCTGTATTGCATGCATTTTTTAATGTGTGTGCATGACTGTGCCATCAGAATTATATTTCTTTACTAAAAATAGTTACAGCTATTTTTGCTATCATTGTAACAAGAGAAATCTGCAGTGTTGCTTCAGCTATTACATCTATAGGAAAAATTCCTGTAGGATTTATGGTTTAAGCTCTGCAATAAATCATGGACCATGATGGGGCCTTCCACACCCTAGCTATACCCTACATTCTAAACTGGGATAGTGGTTAGGATTAAATTTAAAATTGTTCACTGTGGAAATTTTGACAGGTATATTCACTGGAATTTTTAATGAAAATTTCCATCCATCATTCTTACTTTAGTTGTAAGAAGCCATGTAGATGTCATCAAATACCCAGTTTAATTTTTTTTTTCCATTTGGAGTTGTTATTTATACAAGCTGAACTGGAGAATTAAAAGCAACACTATTTGATTTCCCTCTTATGTTCTCTTAATTTACTATGTTTCAGGAAAACTGATGGGGTTTAACATGCTGAGAGGGGTAAGAGTTACAAGGCACCTCATTAACTTTATCTTTCTATTTATAAAAATAAGATGGGAAACTTAGAGAATAAAAAATATACAAATTCATCTAAGGTCATAGAGTTTTTAAGCAGCAAACTTAAATTCTAATGAAATTATTTGTAATTTAATGAAAGAATAAATCCTGGAGCCTAAATCAACATTATGTGCTTTAAAGCATGGACCAAGATTAGATGCTTTGAAATTTCTGATTTTTAGTTATTTGTTCTTCCCAATTATTTTGGTAATAGCCTGGTAATCAAATCATTTATTTTAAGAATTTTGATATTCATGATTTTATGATATATGTATTTTTCTTCTATATTGATCATTAGGTTTGGGCTCTGTAATAAAAGTACACTCTGCACTCATAAAGAGCTCAAACTTCTTTTGTATTATGGGTTTTTTTTTTAAATACCCACAATTCCTTCATTTGAATCTTAAGTATTTGTAGAACACATGCTATGCATATATGATTTCTCTTTCAGTAATATTTTTTAATCACATATATCAGTCTGAGTAGGAAAAACTGTCAGTTAAATACTTATATAATTAAGTATAATTATACTTAATTATACTCAAAAGGTTTAAGTAGAAATAACTTCTAAAGAAAGCAAACCAATATAGCTTTATGTCCCTCATATTTTTTTTGTTTGTTTAAAAACATCAGTGCATAAAAATAGTACAAGGTTCTTTTTTTTATTAATTTTGTTTATTTTAGAGAAAGGGAGGGAGGAAGAGGGAGAGAAACATCAATGTGTGGTTGCCTCTTGCTGCACCCCCAGCTAGGGACCTATCCCGTAACCCAGGCATGTGCCCTGACTGGGAATTGAACCAGTGACCCTTTGGTTCACAGGCCAGTGCTCAATCCACTGAGCCACAGCAGCCAGGGCAAAATAGTTAAAGGTTCTTAAACAAGTTTGAATCAAACACTCTATCTATCACTTAATGGTTCTTTAAAAGTGACAAATTATCTGAGCGTCAATTTAACCTCCGATTAAAGGTTAAGTACCATTAGTGATCTGCAATTGCATTTGTAATGAGCTCCATGTGATGCTGCTGCTGGACCTAGGCTATACTCTGAGTAACCAGGGTGAAGACTGTTACTGATATGGCAATATATTTGAAATTTGAAGAAATACAATGAAGTTTATAGGCAACTTTTTCTCCTGTTTTAGATCATTGGATTTTTAAAGACTCCTCATCTATGTATATATTCTGAAAAGTATGTAGGGTATGTGGGGTAATACCTAGTAGCTTTACCTTGCTTTCCTTTTAAGAAAGTAAAGATTTATCTTATATTCTTTGAACTGTTTAATGTTCATAGTCTTCGCACACCCCCTTACTGCAAGCTGACCATTGTTGCCTTAGAAACTCCTTTCAAAACTGAAGTGCATGTAGTTTCTTCTCTGTAGAGGTTACTGTGGAAGGAGGGCACCATGCACAGTTAATCCCAAGTTGCTGTTTAAAATTTGGCACAAAGTGGACTTGCTATAAACTTGTATTTATGATGATTGGGGAATGTAGTTGCCCTTCTATAGACTTCATGTCAAAGTACAAAATAGTGAGGAAGTTGAGGATGTCCATCATGCAGGTGGACACTAAAGTCCCCTCTTCCCACAAGCACATCAAAATATGTACCTGTACAGAAATCAGTAACTCTTGATTTCTGGCAACCGAGGACTGATTGAACAACTTCTGAAGAATAAACAAAAGACCAACTAGAGAAATCTGGGAAACTGCAGGGGCTGTCCGGGATCTTCAGGAACTCTTCCAGATAGGAAGTGCCAGTAAACTCCATTGTATACAGCCCCCTCCACCTTGACAAGGCGAGTGGGAGCTCCATCTGGGTGTTTTGGTCTACCTGCAAGATCACTGCAGTGTGTTCTAGCCACACTCCCCATGGCCCATTTCGGGCTCAAATAAAAGGAGCAAGCAGGATGAACAAGGTGTCTCTGATTGGGGCTCTGCCATCCTGACAAGGTAGAGCCCCGGACACCTGCCTGGCTCCAACTAGGCAGCCAAAACTGCCCGGCACTCACAAGCTATACAGGGTCACTTCTACACAAGACCACGTTCTATACACCAAAAGGGAGAGAGACCCGATAGAGAAGGCAAGCTGCAAGAGCAATAGAGAAATCTCTGAGGTTGGAGCTGCCAGTGAGCACCATTGTATGTGTCCCTCTATACCTTGATAGGGTGGATGGGAGCTCTGTATAGGTGTTCTGGCCTACCTGTAAGCTTGCTGAATTACTATGAGCCAATTTCAACTCCAAAGGGAGGAAGTAGGATCAATAGAGTACACACCTGCCTGGATCATCTCTTTCTCATTAGGCCCGCACCTTAGATGCTATAGGCATCTCCTCAGCTCCAAGCTCCCTGCCAAAAATCATCTAGCACACAGTCTATACAGAGGTCACTTCTATACAAAGTTGTTATATCAAGACTGGGAGAAATAGCTATTTTGTCTAATTCATATTAACAAGCATAGGAACTGACAACAGTGAAAACAAAAGAATGTCTCTCAAATGAAGAAACAAAAAGTATCAGAAGAAACCCTAACGAAATGGTGATAAATAATTTGCCTGATAAAGAATTGAAAGAAACAGTTATAAGGGTGCTTATCAAACTTGAGTGTGGAACAGAGGAACTTACAGAGGATTTCAGTGAAGAGAAAGTATGATGAAGAACCAAGCAGAGCTGAAGAGTGCAATAACTGAAATGAAAAATAAACTAAAAGGCATCAGCATCAGATTAGTTAATACAGAAGAATGAATCAGTGACCTGTAAAACAGACTAGTGGAAATTAACCAATTAGAACAGCAAAAAGAAAATAAGATTTTTAAAAATGAGGGTAGTTTAAGGGACCTCTGGAAGAACATCAGGTTCACAAAAACTTGCATTATAAGGATGTCAGAAGAAGGAAAAAGAGAAAGGTACAGAAACTTTATTTGAACAAATAATAGTAGTAAAACTTCATGGGAAAAGAAACAGACACCCAGGTCCAGGATGCCCAGAGAGTTCCAAACATGAACCCAAGAGACCTAAACCAAAACATACTGTAATTAAAGTGGCAAATGTTAAAGATGAAGAGACAGTTTCAAAGGCAGCAGAGAACAAGTGGCTTCGTACAGTGGAAACCCCAGAAGGCTGTAAGCTGGTTTCTCAGCAGCAGCTGTACCAGCCAGAATGGTATTATGCTGTAAGGAACCTACAACGTAGAATAATTTACCTGGCAAGGTTATCATTCAGAATTGAAGGAGAGATTTAAGAGTTTCCTGGAAAAGCAAAAGCTAAAGGAGTTTATTCTCCATTAAAACAGCCTAATAAGAAATGTTAAAGTGTTTTATTTAAGCAGGAAAGGAAGGGCAACAACCAGAATAAGAAAATATGATAAAGGAAAATATTTTTATTTAATACATGCAGCAAATCAGACATTTCAAAAGCTACTACAAAGTTCAAAGACAAAAGTATCAAACTTAAACTTCAATAACTAGGATATACACAAATCTACAGTATGACATAAAAAAATAAAGCATTTAAGGAGATATTAAAAATGCAGTCCTTTAAGAATATATTCATTAAATTTTTATAAGCTTAAATTATAGAATGATACATAAATCTCATGGGAAGGTATATGCTTATTGATTACAAAAATTAATACTGTTAAAATGTCCTTACTAACTAAAGTAATAAATAGATTCAGTACTATTCCTAACAAAATATCAACAGTGTTCACCACAGAACTAAAACATCTACTTGTAAAATTTATATGGAATCAAAAAAGACTTTGAAAGCCAATGAAAACTTGAGAAAGAAGGAAGTGGAAGGTATCACATGCCCTTATTTGAAACTATACTACAAAGCAACAATAATCAAAACAGTATGATACTGGCATAAAAACAGATAGGTAAACAATAGAATAAAGTAACCCAGAAATTGTTGCTTATTATGGTCAGTGAATCTGTGACAGAGGAGGCCAGGATATACAGTGGGGTAAAGACAATCACTTTAAGTGGCATTGGAAAAACTTGAGAGATGGCATGCAAAACAGTGAAATTGGACTGCTTTCTTACACCATATACAAAAAAGCTAAAAATGAATAAAAGACTTAAATGTAAGATCCGATTCCATAAAACTAGAAGAAAACATAGAATTAAACTCTTTCACCTCAGCCTTAGCAATATCTTGTGCAGATGTCTCAGGAATGGGAAAGAAAAGCAAAAAATAAATGGAACCACATCAAATTACAATATTTTGCACAGTGAGGAAATCATCAAGAAAAAGGACAGACAGCCTTCTTAATGGGAGAAAATATTTGTTAATAACATCCAGTAAGGGGTTAACATCCAAAATATATAGGGAACTCATACAGCTTAACACACCACACGCACAAAATAGAATCCAATTTAAAAATAGGACTCTTAAATCGACATCTCTTGAAGACATACCAGTGGCCAACAGGCATGAATAGATGCTCAGCATCACTTGTCATCAGGGAGTTGCAAATTAAACCAAATGGGCTATCACCTCATACCTGTCAAAATGGCTATAAGTGCTGGCGAGGATGTGGATGCTAGCACTGTTGATGGGATTGTAAACTGGTACAACCACTATGGAAAAAAGTATGAAGGTTCCTCAAAAGATTAAATACAGAGTTACCAGATAACCTAGCAATTCTACTTCCGAGTATTTATCCAATAAAACAAAATTACTAATTTAAAGGAATATATGCAACCTTTTGTTCATTGCAGTATTTACAATAACTGAGACATGGAGGCATCATAGGTGTCTGTTGATAGACGAATGGGTAAAGAAGATGTGGTAAACATGTACAATGCAATCTTACTCAGCAACAAGGAAAAATGGAAAGAATGGGATCTTGCCATTTGCAACAATATGGAAGTGCCTAGAGGGTATTATGCTAAGTGAAATATGTCAGACGTTAAAATACCATGTGATTTCATTTATAAGTGGAATCTAAAAACACAAAGCCAATAAATGAAAAAACAAATCCATAGATCAGAGAACAAGCTGAGGACTGCCAAAAGGAGAGGGGGTTATGGTGATAAATTAATTGAAATTGAAATGAAGAAATGAAATGAAACATGAAAATGGAATGAGACATAGCATAGCCAACAAAATGTGCATATACATGTAAGATTTGATTACACCTTAGACTTCTCTGGGGAAATTGCTGCTAAAGTATGCAAGATAACCTTTGCTAGGGGTTATATGAAGGTATAAGAATACATTAGGGTCCCCTGCAGCATTTGCTAAAAAGTGTTTGACTGGGGAGTCTGTATGGGAGAATGTCACCAAAAATTATTACATATAAGGAAACCACTGTCAAAACACAGCTGTCCCTCATCCATTGGCTAATAAAGAAAGAGGACAAAGCAAAAAACTAATGACAAAATAGTATAAGTAATCATTTTTAAGATCATTAAACATCACTTAAATTATGTTGAAAACGGCCACAAAATTTTTCTAATGCAGTTTTCCGTTTCTTAGCTCTAACCCAAGAACAGAATAGGATTCCCAGAGTTGGTCTGAAATGGGCTCCAGCCACATGCTCCTTCCATTTCCTTTCTTAGCGAATTCTTCTGCCACACTGTCTAGTCTTGGAGTGCACAGCCCTGCCCCGCCCTGCGCTTCTCCTGCAGCCCCTTGTCGCATGTCATGACTGTGTGCGTCTGAAAGTCCGCTGCCTTTTCTTTACATTAATGTTTCCACTTATTTGTAGGGAGTGTTTTTTTCTTAAATGTGTGATTTTTCTTTAATCCAGTTATTTCAGGGTGAGAGTTTGCCAGAGTTTATTAGAAATCCTTGCATAATTTATGTATTTTAATAATCATTTAAATCATTGTGACTAAGTAGTTTTTCTTTTTTTCATTATGGATATTTATTATGTTATAACATAACCCTCTTTTTAATGTTAGGCTAATAATGCCTGATTCAGTAACTGTAATTTTTTAAGATATTTTATTTATTTTTAAGCTATCTGCTTAAATGTACGTCACAAAGTTTTTTGGATCTACTGTATGTAGTGGCCAGCTCAGGTGATGGACACTCGAGTGACATGGGACAAAAAACTGAAGAGTCAAATGAACTTGAACATTTTTCTAGTTGGTCCTCTAATTCTTGAGCATTCAACAAGCTCTTCAAGCATTTTAAATGGGAAACTAAGATGACACGGAGATTTTGTAGTTAGTTGCGAAAGCACGTTAATGAGATTTAAACGCATCCCAGGAAAATGAGAGGTCTTATCCTCAGTTTTACAAAGATCTTCCCTGAGGTTGCAAACAAATGTGCCCCAGGAAGAAACTCTATTCAGTGCAGAAGTCAGAATGCAGCTGGAAACGTGTGACTTGCCACAAAATGGATTTCTAAGACCGTGTTATGTGCATTTAGCATGTGCACTCTGTGTGCTCCCTAAAATCGAAGGGTTAGAGTGGAGACCAGGGCCGTTTCCGCCCCAGTCTGGTGCTCTGTGAACGAGTCTACATAATTCAGCTTAGGCTACAGGTTTCAGAAATAAACAGATTGCACAGAAAATTAGCATCTTTATTTATCTGCTGGATGAGCTATAAGACTTCCAGTTTAAAGGAGCTTCTTGCACAATGTTCCTCTTTCCATTTCCTAAATAAGAATCAGAAAAGTCACCATGTATGACTCATTGCCAGCTTTCCTTCCATTCTCCCCTGTCAATAATTTTATCCCAATTATTACGCCACTCTTCCTTTTGGTTTGTTGTCACTATTTTATTCAGGCCTTTTCCCTTCCTCTGTTCAGCACCTACCTAACTGGTGAGAGCCACAGAGAAGTAAAATTTAGTTCTCTCTGAGAAGAAGAGATGAAAGGTTTGCTTTTATCATTAAAAGGTATCTGCTTTCTGTGTTTCTTTTCAGATGTTGAATGAATATATAGATGTCAGTAACCCTAAGATACAATGACAGTAAACGTTAAAGAGAACACTTCAATTCCTGTTTCCTTTGCCAAATTATCAGTCTTTTATAACATTCCAATTTTAATGGAAAATAATAAGGACTGACAGGCTTTGTCTTCGAGGTGGGGTCCCCTTGTCCTCTAGCTTTTAGTTGCTGTGAATCTGAAAGTGAGGGAATTTTTTAGCTAAGTGGCAAATAATCATAGAATCTGTTCACTTTAAGTTCAGGGAAGAAAAATGTTCACTTACAGAAGCCGAAATACATTTTACTTAATTTTTTAAATATGTTTAATTTCAAATTATTAACTCCATAAAGGCATGTATCTTTTTTCTTGACCAGAACTTTCTTACCATATAAAGAGAAACCAGCAAAATAAAGATCCCTAGATTTTGAAAAACTACGGATTGCATTGCCTGAAAGCCCTTGACCCCTCCACCTTCTGTCTGAATAAGATGAACTGCAAGTGTCCCTCTATTAGAATGTGTGTCCACAGAGCGGGGAGGAGAGGGAGATCGTATCCCAGCACCTGCGATGTGAGGTGCTGCCCTAAGTTACAGTCAAGACTTGGGGGGCAGGTTCTGCAAAGCCCAGTGGGAAGGGCAATTTCTTGGTAAAAGCACGGTGGTGTCTTTGATCCCGGGGGAAAGGGGAGACAAACACTCCTACTAGAAGGTCAGTCTGGGCCTCCCAGCCTCTCTGTCTTGTTCTCTCAGGATTCCTTGAGGCTGAAGCCAACCAGGAAAGTAGTTTTCTGAATGTCATGAGCTTCAAGGTGTCTGTAAATTCAAGGTGTCTGTAAACAGTTAAAGTTAATTTAACAAATGCTGAAGTTAATATAAAATAAGGGTCATTAGTAATCGGGGTTCAGATTTTTGTCATCTTCAAATAGCTTCATTGTTATATCAAGTAAATATTGTTAGAAATTTGTTATCTTTCTCACATAGGAATTATATTTTAAATTCTAATTTAAAGAAAAGGATTCCACTTTTATGGAGAAAACATGAATTGACTTCAAAAAATAGAAAAATGCAGGGGTCTTGGAGAATTCAGGGACGGGCCTAACCACGACATCACCCCCCACAGCAGTTGTTAGGCAGCTGCTCCACCCAAGTGGGTCCCATGACAGTGGCGGCTCACAGTGGTGGCCTCCCCACAGACAGGGCTGACTGGTCCTCTCTCGCACTGGGCGGGCATCCCGAACGTGCTTGCTGTGACAAGCGTGCTGCAGACAACTGGCGGGGCCACTAGTTATCGTCCAGTCTTAGTCTGTCTGTCACGGTCAGTTGACTGAGGCAGGGACTACAGTGACATGTTCTGATTCGAAAGGTAATGGCTGTGTGTGGCTGAGGACTTCAAATGTGTCTACTCCAATGCAGGATGTGCTGGAAATGTAAACTACATGACAAAATGATAATATATTCCCTGTATTGGGTTAAGTAAAAGATATTAAAATTAGTAGTCCTGTTTAATTTTTTAATGTGGCTTATAGAAAATTTAAAATTACCCATAGCATATTTTTTAGACAGTGCTGGTCTAGGATAAGAGATTCTGAGGGAGGAGAGTTGAACACTTGAAATTATTTTAAATGAATTATTTCTTAGATCAGGACTCAATACAGTTTAATTGTCCACTTTCTAAGTAAGCTTCTGAATTTAATTTCTGTACTTATGTTTGTCTTTCATGCTATCTCTTTATCTTGCCTTTAGGAAAACAGAGGTTAATGCCGAATACAGGCCTTACCAGGATAAGGCAAGCACTCCAGCAGAGCACTAAATGGTTTCCCAAAAACTGGCGTAAGACATTTCATCTTTTGATTTTGTTAAATGTCAAGGTCTACGTTAACTTCCCACGGCTGCTATGCAAAACAGTATGGAAGATCCTCAGAAAGTTAAAGATAGACCCACCGTGTGATCTGGCAGTTCCACTTCTGGGTATCTATCTGAATGAAATGAAATCATGATGTGGGAGAGATACCTGCCCCTCCCTGTTTGATGCAGTGTTATTTACAATAACCAAGACATGGAAACAGCCAAAATGTCCATCAACGGATCAATGGATAAAGGCAGGTGTACTCATACAGTGAAATACTATTCAGTCATAAAAAGGAAACCGAGACCTTGGCAACAACAAGGATGGATCTTGAGGGCATTTTGCTAAGTGAAATGTCATACAGGGAAGACAAATACTGTGTGATCTTACTTACATGTAGAATCTATTAAAAAAAAAAAAAAAAAAAAAAAAAAAACAAGAAATCAATTTTGGAGGGACCAGAGGTGGGTGGCGGGTGGCAGGGTGAGGAAATTGGATAAAGCATCCAAAAGTACAGACTTCCAGTTACAGGCGCGAATTGGGACAGAACGTGCAGCATGGTGACTGGTGCACTGGATTGCATGTTGGCCAGTTCTTAAAAGAATAGACCTTAAAAATTCTGATCACAAGAAAAAAAAAATTTGTGTAACTGAGTTGTATAAACTAAAATTATTGTGCTATCATTTCATAACTACAAATTATCAAATCATGTTGTCCGCCTTAAACTTACAGAGTCTTACACAGTATATCAGTAAAACCGTAAAGGAATAGTCTACAGAGGTGCTTCATGGTTCCTTAAATTGTCATGACCGTTCAGAAAGTGCTCAGGTTTTAATGTCATTTGAATGTCATCATTGTCCTTCAATGCCTCTCTGAAAGGGGCATGAATTTGCATCTGAACATCTTGCCTCTTATACCTCGAAGAGCACTTGCATTTGTAGGGCGAGTCAACACAAGGCCCCTGGTAGTATTAAGGTGGAAAATGCTGTTTTTATAAAATCTCAAAGTTCAGAGAAATAGACTTCAAAATGAGATTATATTTAATCTGTAAAGAATATGATTTTGAAACCTTTTTTAAAAAATTAATATCAACTCTTAAGATCCATTCTTTCAACAACTGTTACATGTATGGTATATAGTTTATTGTAAAAAGTCTGTATAAATGTGTGTATAATACTTCAGCCCTTAAAAATTCAAAATAAGATTACTGAAAACTGGGAATTTGAGTAAGTTTGACTTCCTTAACTAAGAATATTATTGGAATATACTCAGAGTAAACAGTAAAATTCTATTAAAAAGGAATATTTATAACTTCTTGGTAATTTAGAGAAGCCATAAGTAAAATTAATGTATGGCGTTTGTTCACTTTTTTTAAAAAAAGATTTAATTTTATAGAGGGAAAGGAGGGGAGAAAGAGAGGGAAATATCAATGTGTGGTTGCGTTTTGAGCACCCCTACTGGGGTCCTGGCCTGCAACCTGGGTATGTGCCTTGAGTGGAACTAGAACTGGTGACCCTTTGGTTCACAGGTCAGCACTCAATCCCCTGAGCCACAGCAGCCAGGGCTGTTCACTTTAATATCAAACTAATCTAAAGTAAAGTCAGTAAAAATTCAGTAACAGTCATATACTTCTGTAAAAAGTTAGAACACATTCAATAACAAGAATGCCAGCTTAGTACAAAGTGAATGCTGTGGCCTTGTAGTTTTCTTAGGGAGAATTCTACTCTTTAAGGAATGCAGAGTTCTGGCCTTGGTGGTTTTGGTTCTCCCTGCTTGAAAAAAATGATAGCTCACTCAGGCACCTAACCCTAGGCAGTTTTGTGGGGAGTAAACTTAGATAACCTCAAGTTGCATCAGAATTAGTTTTTGTGTGCATCTCACCAGAAAAGGAAACTGTGTTGATTGTTGGTACTAGAAGGAAGAAAAATCACCTAGCTCAGGTAGCACTTTATGCTCAAGTGGAATAGATTTCCCCTCTTCTGAGTCCTCACACTGGTCAGGGTCTCTTTCAGATGAGCCAGAGCGCAAAGAGGAGGGACTGCTTCTCTAATTCCTTCTTACATGTTTTGTTTTACACTTCTATTTTGTGGCACAAATTTGGCCAAAGACATGTTACCCCGAATTGGACATGATTTGGGGTATCAGTGGACCAGAGTAAAGACTATTTTACTCTATAAAATGTGCCTTCCTTCTGTAATCTCTGGTGAGGGCATTTGGAAGATGAGTTTGAGTGGGAATAAACTGGAATTCAAAATTAGAAGTCTACCTATTTTCACATGCTTATTTTCAAGAATATAGTGCTTGCTTAGAAGCAGGGATGGATGTACTATTTGCTTATTAAAGCCTAATTGAAGTATTTTTCAACCAAAGATTGTTATGCTTACCAAAATAAATGTACTTTTATAATAGTTTCTGCTTCAAATTTACTTTTTTCATTTTAATATGAGATTAATATGTATAAATATGTCAAATTTTCAGTTACTGAAATGTATGAGGGAACCATTTTTTGTTGAAAAGTTTGTTCAAATGAGAGAAGGAAGGATATTTGAATGAAAGTTTCTTAAAGCTGGAAAAATGTATTTGCAGTGAAATGGAAAGCCCCATGTATGAACGAGGTTTTTGTTTAGTTTTTGAAAAATATCTTCAATCTGCTAAAAATAAAATGCAGGATTGTGAACCTTCCTCTTTGTGCCAGTGTGTTTCTTCCCAGCGTGTTTTATGTTAGTCCATGTGTTTCAGACCAGGTCCCATCTTCTCTCACCGTCCACGCCCACAGTCATCCCAACTCGCACATTTCAGAGCCTGAAGTACATCCAGGCTTCTCCCCTCTTGGTCCTGCACATGCCTCGCCTGTTCAATAACACCACGTTACCTACAGCACGAAGTCCAAGTTCCTCAGAATGATGCTTGAAGACCTACATTTAAATCCCAAATTTTCTTCCCAAGTCACCTCTTCGTACTGAATTTCTTCAAGTAACCTGTAAATCAAGCCAGACCATGCCTTGTGCTGCACACCTAGTTCACTGGTGCCTGAAACACTATGGTCACGTCCGATTCTGGGCTGCTTCCAAGGCCAGCACATAGTGCCCATTCCATGAAGCTTTTCCTTATTTTCTGCCCAGGTATCACATAGCTTGAGTCAACCACATCAAAGGATCTATCTGTGGACAGACATGTCTGCTAGAAGACACATCTTCCAGAACAGTTTAATTCGTATGGCTAAGTAATTAAGAACCCAGGACCAACAGTGAAATTACAAAATTTGATTTGTGTAACTAAATTAGGATTTGTTTTTACTTACACAAAAAAAATAATTCTTGCTCTTGGCATTAAATCAATTGCTAAACCTCAGAGATCAGGCTTCGGTGTCAGTGGTGGCTGCGCTGCAGTCACCTGGGAGCTTCCGCCCAGAGTTCTCTCGCAGGGTCTGCAACGTGGCCTGTGCACGGGAATTTTTGTTTAAAGCTCCCCAGGGCTTTAATAGGCAGCTAAGATTGAGAATCTCTGCATTAGTGACTCTCAAGTTCCAGGCCCATCTCTACATAGAAACTTACCATGGGTAAAGGCTTACATTTACTTAAGAGATTTGAGGTTTTATTAAATTGGCCTATTAAAGATATCAGAAAATTGAAGGTCTTGTTGCCTGGCTAACCAAACAAGATAATCTGTAGTTTAAAAATACAAAAGCTATCTTTCTGATATCAGCACTGGATGAAAATTAGGTTGACTACAAATAAAGTATCTTATCAAATTGTATTTGGCTTTAACGAGGTTATTTCTAATACTTGTACATTGGCACAATATATACAGGGAAAACATCCCAGGTGATTAACAGTGGAAGTCTGCGAGGGTGCTGAAGATACCTGGAACAGGAGGAATTTGAATGTTCATTGTTAAGGCAGATGTTAGGTTTAAGGAAAGTAGGCAAGTCCAATACTCTAAAATTTAGTGACAGCTAACATCGTAACTAGAAATGAACTTTTACGTATTTTAAAAATTTGAGTATTTGTACTCGAGCAGGGTTTGACATAGTGTACTGACTTCCAGAAATCATGCAAAATTGAGTGACTGTGCTCACTCCCACCTCCAGACCCCCAACTAAGCTGCATTGTTTCCTCATTTCCAGGCTCGTGAAAGGTTCCACTGAAATGAAACCGTCTTTGTAAATCGTAGCACTGCTGCCCTCGTGTGGACAGACAGGGCATTTGACAATCCCTTACCCCTTCAAATTGCCTTTATTCTGAGGTTTTAGTCATTACCAGAAGCCCTTTATCATTTTCTTTTGGATCTGCTATTAACTAGCTCTTTCCTGGTTTCCTTCTGTGAAATTAACATTTCTAAAGTGTCTAAACTCTGTCCCTTATTGTGTAATATGGGGGAAGTATAACATTGGGGATCTGTAGTCAGTAAACTATTCTTCCCTGTTGTTTATATACCAGCAGAAAGTGAACAAATTGCCGTAAGTATAGATCACATTGAGGAAGTTGCCCACTTGTTAGCCTAGGAAAATCTGCATAGAGGTAGTAACACTGATGTTAGCAAGAGGAGAGCCACTCAGGGTTATGTTTTTTATGTCACTTTTAAAGAACTGAATTATTGTATGTTGCAGTGGTAAGCCTTGTACCAGGTATCAGGAACAATAGCTCTGCTATCCTGGGATTTATGGCTCTTGGCTTCCCTGAGAATTTTGGAAACTACTGTTATTTAGATGAGCACTTATTTATGGCATTTGGGAAGATGATCAGCCACTGATCACCTACTGCCCCCTGCAAAGGTTCCTAGGAAAATACTCCTTCAGTTTGCATTTGACATGGGACTCAATTCTGAGAGAATCCTTGGATAAGATCCCATAGAACCCGGCTTCTCAAATTTTTGTGTGTAGGTGAATCACTTGGGAATCTTGTTAAATGCAGATTCTGATTGGGTAGGTCTCAGGAGGGGCCCAGTGTCTGCATTTCTGTGAGTTCCACATTCTGTCTGCTGTTTATGGTAATAGCCTCACAGATAATGGAGTACTCACACCTGGGACCTGTGATGTTACCTGTATGGCAAAGGGTCTATGCAGATCAGATCTTGGATGGGAAGATTATCCTGGATTATCCAGCTGGGGTCCTAAATATAATCCCAAACTTTAAAAAGAAAGACAGAGGGAGATTTGACTGTAGCAGAAGGCAATGTAACCACTGAGGCAAAATGCTGCTGGCTTGGAGGATGGAGGAAGCAGTCGCAAACCAAAGAATGGAGCTATTGAAGCTGGAAAAGGCAGGGAGGCTGATTCTCTCCTAGTCCCTCTGGTGGGTGCATGGCCCTGCTGATACCTTGATTTCAACACAGTGAAACTAATTCAACTTACAACTTCCAGAACTAAAAGAATAAATGTGTGTTGAGACACTGTGTGAATGTTTGCACCCCTCCAAATTCCCATGTTAAGACCTAGCCTCCGAGGTGATGGTATCAGAAAGTGGGGCCACTGGGTAGTTAGTAGGTCATGAGGGCTGAGGCTTCATGAATAGGATTGAGTCCCTGTAAAAGAAGCCCAAGACAGTTCCCTCACACCTTCTGCCCTGTGAACTTACAGTTGGAAGACACTGTCTATGAACCGGAAAGCTAGCTCCTACTAGACACTGAAATGACCAGTGCCTTTGATCTTGGATTTCCCAGCCTTCGGAACTGTGAGGAATAAACTTCTGTTGTTTGTGAGTTGCCCAGTCTGTAGTATTTTTCATTGAGACCTGAGGAGACTGAGACTCCCAGTTTGCCGCGACTTTTACAGCAGCCATTTGTTTCCTGTGGGTCCTCAGAACACACTTTGAGCAGCAGAACCTCTCAGAAACAAGAACACAGAGCAGTGGCTCTCAACCCCTGGCTACACACCAGAATCACCCGGGATGAGTTTGAAACAAACAATAAAAAGCAATGTCCCGGACTTCCGGCCAAGATAGAGGCGTAGGTGGACACACTGTGCCTCCTCTCACAACCAAAATTAAGGACAACAAAGATTTAGAAACAAGAAAACAATCAGAACTGATAGAAAATCGAACTGTTCGGAAGTCCAACCACCATTCATACAGACCGGTAAGAGGGGTGGAGTTGCGGCAGGAAAAAGCGGAGGTGCGGACGGGCACACAGGCAGCAGTGGCTGGCAGCCCCCAGGTGCACAGGCAGTGACTAGCAGACCCTGGGCACCGGGCGGCAACTGTGCAGAACCAGTGAGGCCGCACAAGGCAGCTGGCTGACCAGGTGGTCCCACATTGGCACGCAGATAATCCAGGCGAAGGGGAAGCAGTGGAAGGGACTGGAATCCGAGAATGAGCAGAACAAGCGCCATTGTTTCCTCTCGGACCCCGCCCCCACGTGCAGCGTCACTAACCAGCGACTGGGCTGCCCCACCCTGGTGAACACCTAAGGCTCCACCCCTCACTATGTAAGAGCCGTGGCTAGGCAAAAAAAAAGAAAAGAAACAAACAAAAATGGCTCAAACCGGAGAACAAATCAAAGCCCCAGAGCCAATTTATCTAAGCGACGAAGAGATAGCCAACCTACCAGATGCACAATTCAAACCCCTGGTGATCAGGATGCTCACAGAATTGGTTGATTTTGCTCACAAATTAGATGAAAAAATGAAGGCTACAATAAGTGAAATGAAGAAAAATGCACAGGGAACCAATAGAGATGGGAGGAAAACTGGGACTCAAATCAATGAAGTGGACCAGAAGGAAGAAAGAAACAAACAAACAGAAAACAAGGAAGAAACAAGAATTCAAAAAAATGAGGAGAGGCTTAGGAACATCCAGGACATCTTTAAACAGCCCAACATCCGAATTATAGGGGTACCGGAAGGGGAAGAGCAACAAGTGGAAAACTTATTTGAACAAATAATAAAGGAGAACTTCCCCAATCTGGCAAAGGAAATAGACTTCCAGGAAGTCCAGGAAGCTCAGAAAGTCCCAAAGAAGGTGGACCCAAGGAGGAACACACCAAGGCACATCATAATTACATTAGCCAAGATTAAAATGAAGGAGAGAATTCTAGAAGCAGCAAGAGAAAAGGAGACAGTTACCTACAAATGAGATCCCATCAGACTGTGAGCTGATTTCTCAAAAGAGATCTTACAGGCAAGAAGGGGCTGGAAAGAAGTATTCCAAGTCATGAAAGGCAAGGACCTACATCCAAGATTGCTCTATCCAGCAAAGCTGTCATTTAGAATGGAAGGGCAGATAAAGCGCTTCTCAGATAAGGTCAAGTTAAGGGAGTTCATCATCTCCAAGCCCTTATTATATGAAATGTTAAAGAGACTTATCTAAGAAAAGAAGATAAAAAATATGAACAGTAAAAAGACAGCAAACTCACAGGTATTAACAACCACACCTAAAACAAAAGCCAGCTAAGCAAACCACTACAACAGGAGCAGAAACACACAAATGGAGATCACACGGAGGGTTAGCAACAGGGAAGTGGGAGGAAGAGAGGGGGGACAAGGTACAGAGAACAAGTAGCACAGACGGTGGGTAGAAAAAAGACAGGGGGAGGGCAAGAATAGTGTGGGAAATGTAGAAGCTAAAGAACTTATGACACATGGACATGAACTAAAGGGGGGAATGTGGGTGGGAGGGGGTGTGCATGGTGGAGGGGAATGAAGGGGGGAAAATGGGACAACTGTAATAGTGTAATCAATAAAATATATTAAAAATAAAAAAAAAGTGATGTCCAGGCCCCAGTCCCAGATCAGTTAAGCCAGAACCTGTACAGCTGGGGCCTAAGAATCAGTAAAGGCTCCTAGGGTGAGTCTAATCAGAATGTAGGGTGGAACTGTCACATTAGAATAAACTAAAAATAAAACATTGTTTGTGTGTGTTCAAGGAAAGCTCTTACACTCCTCTAAAACAGGGGTACACTAGTCTGCCCGGTACCCCCTAAAACCATGTAGCAGCTTCTCAATGAGGCTGGCCCAACACCTCACATGAAGAATGACCAGGTTCAAGACTTACATTCCATTTCACCTGAACTGTGTTCAGATCTGCTGCCTCGGGCTTATCAAGAACTCGTCAGCATTTACTTCCGCAGATGGGAACTCTCACCAGTAGTACTTGCGTAGGCCTTGAGTGTACCTTCCGTCCAACACTCCCTCCCACCAACACACTTACAGCTAACCACGTGGTACAACTCAGCTAGGCTGGACCCATACCTGACAAAGCATTTTCTATCTGGGTGGGAAGCACAGCCTCAAAAACCAGATTCAAGGTGTGTCTAAAAGAAACATTCTGCTCACCCATTCCCACTTCTAGTACTTAGTCATCTAGGGACTGAAATCAGAGCAAACTGACAGCAGAATCCATTTCTCCACCTCCCCGCCCCCAGTACCTAGGCTGGAGCTTGAAACATAGTGGATGGAGCAAAAACTGTTCCATTTGTTACAAGTGACCCAAAGCTCCCAGACCCATAGGTACTTTTGTAACCTGCCTCGGTGGAGAAGTGAATAAAACAGCCCTGGGACTGGAACACGGATTCTTCCATCAACAGCTCGAAACAGCACTGGAGCTGCAGTTGGGGTGAATGACATTCACAGGGGAAGTTTTCCCAGCAGATGCCTCACAGAACCACCCCCGCCCCCGGCAGGGCGGCCATCTCAGGGAAGAAGCTTCCCAGGTGTGAGTTGTCACCATTTCCTGAGAACCACTGGCGTGAAGTGAAAGCACTGAAGGTTCTGCACAGCTGGCCAGGCACGTCCTGTGCAAAAAGCTCATTCAAGGGACCACAGCCCTGCAACCTGAAGATCCCACAGGTTTCTGAATACCTTTACAGAACTTGTTCCCCTTCTCTGAGGGTTGATAGAAAACTAGGAACTGAGAGACGAACTCCCACACTGCTTACAATTCCACTGGAATGGTCAGCCTGCCCCCCGCCTGCCAGCGTAAGGGCCACGTGGAGGAACACGGCCTCTGTGGGCAGGCTGCGGCCCACTGCAGTCCAGGTCGGTCTCCCTAACGGGAGTAGCCCCCGGCGGTCAAAATGTCAGCATCTTTTCTCTCATTTTATCGTATTCCTTGGCTCTTAGATTTCCATTTTTGTCTTAATGGGCTTCGTTTTTACTATCTGTCTGCTGTAACCAACTCACATGCCTTATAACGTAGTTAAGATTTGTAACGGAAATTAACTTTCAAGTCCCCACTTTCCATCATCACAGAACTATAATGGAAAATAATAATGAAAAACAAAGACATGGTGAACTGAATATAGTAAAATATTTATTAAGTTCAGATGCATGAATAGTCTCTTCTTAACAGAAAGGTAAGTCAACAAGCAACCAATTTATAGAATTTACACCAGTACACCTTTCAGCAAAATGCAACTGAGGACCTCAGATAAATTATACTGATCTGTTTTTTAAAACCCATTAAATCATCTCCTACCTCTGCAACGAAGTATCGGAAATGCAGTTAAAGTTAGTAGGAAAAAGTGTGACCTTCCTTCCCCACCCTGTGCCCGTCCATCTTCCAGGAAACCACAGGCTGTTGCTGAGCAAACTTGGCACGCGGCTTCGAGGCTGCTGCTTTTCCCCCTACATCATAACCGATTTCAAATGGTGCTAGACAAAAACAGACTCTGAACACCAGGAGAAATCGGTCAGCCTGTGTAAGAGATGGGTCCAGTGGTGCTCCGGGGCTCCCACACCTCGACGGTGCAGGTGGCAAGTCTGACGTCAGCTGCTCTGCAAACGCAGCTGCATGCTCCAGGGCCCAGGGGCAGGCGGGCAGTGCCAGTGTGGACGGGACAGTCCTCCGGGCACACAGCCCGTTCCCCTTCCCTGTTACAACCAAGTCCCCACCCCAGCAGTGCCCACTGCCGCACTCAAAGGCCCTGCCGACAGGGGACTCTGGCTACCTGTCAGCAGAAAGAGTATCACAGCCTCCGCCCCTGCTCAAACCCCTGGGTGACTGCAAACGCAAACTCCTCCCCACCCACTGTTACCCCCAAACCCAACACACTCTAGAGTGTGCTTTGCTTTTCACGTTGCTTCCGTCTGGACCCGGCTCAGGTGGCAGGAGGAGCCCGGCCCCAGAGCAGCAGTGCCGCTGCTGTCGGCCCTTGGCTGTGCTGCAATTCTTACTCCTAAAACACTGATTTCAAATGGTGCTAGATACAAAGATGGAAAAATCTAAGCCACCATGTGAAACCAGCTTCCAGAAGAAGAGGATCTCACTGAAGAAAAAAGGGAGAGGCGATCAGAAGACCCAGCCTCTGTGCCGAGGAGAACAGCTTCTTGCAGCTCCACTCATGATGTCACACAGCAGCATGACCCACGTGACAGGCAGGGAGGAGGGTCCCGGTCATGCTCATGGAGATGCAGGTCATGGCTGACACCTTGTGCAGACGCGGTGGAATAAAATCCATAAGCTCAACGTTAACTTGACTCCAGAGCCAGTCCCTATAGATCATCACACACACGATGAGATGAGGAGCCGGAGCTGTTGTTAAAATGCATTTCTACATCAGCACAGCCCTGCGTTTGTGAGACACTGCACAGTGTGTAGGATGTCTTCTGACATACTTAACTCCGTCAGGAAACAAGCCCCACCTGCCTGGGAGGCTCCAGCCACCACACAAAGCGACTTTCACCTGGGCCAGGGCCACCGCCAGGGGCCCTACTCAGGAAGAACATGGGCCCCTCCAAACAGAAGGAAGTGTGAGAGCACTGGTGATCTTACTTAACCTCTGGTGTGACACAAAAAAAAGTGGTGCCCTAAAACTGCACTAAGTACAACAGATAGTCCTCTAACACAGAGCTGAGTTTTGATTTGTGTTGTTTTCAAAATTTGCCTGAATATAAGATTTTCAAACCATATTTACATTAAATGTCCCATCTCCTAATTGCATCATGTTCTTCAGTTTTTTGAAGCTAAGAAAACATGTCTCTTTCTCTTCTGAGACCACAACCGAGAGAGAAAGGAGACAGAGTGGAATCTCTGTCTTTCAGGTTCCCTACCAACCCTTTAGGCCTCCAGATTATAGGCTTGTATTTGTTGGCTCCTGGAGAGAAGAGTGTCCTGCTCTAGTGGTAGGAGTAGGTGACATCTGAACACTGGGTCATACTCTTCAACCCTCACAGTAACCATCTGAAGCAGGTATCATTCCCATTTTTGCCAAAGAAATGGCTCCTTAGTATGGTTCAGTAACCAAAGATCGCAGATCTAACAACCCTGAAGTCTGTTCCTGCCCCTCTGCTGCCTGCTCCATAGTTGGACTATTACCTCATGCTGTTGTTGAACTTAATCATAAGCGGGATGGGGCGAAGGGGCAGGGGGACCCGAGGCATGATTTCTACATGGAAGAGGGATGGCACTGACTACAGTACATGTTAAACTTGGTGGAGGCAGCAGCTTGCCTGGTTCTGCCAGGGGCCAGGTGGGTGGGCCGCTTGCTGTGTTCTCCTGCACCTTTGCTGCCTTTGCAGTGGCCCACAGCATGGCAGCGGGAGTGGGCACCACTGGAGATGAACCCCCCAGTGCCGTGAGGACTCCCACGTGATCCTGACAGCAGCACCATGCTGTGCCGTCCTCGGGGTTTGCAAGGCCTGGGCTGCAGGTGGGGAGCTGGGGCTGGCCCTGCCCAACAGCGGGGCCTCTTAGCCAGCTCACTGCAAGGGTTTTTAGCTCAGGAGTGAGGGTCAAATGACAGTCATTACCATGGGGTCTGAATCTTATACAATGAAGAGCTTTCCATGTGCTAATTCTCAGTCTTTTTGCTTTTCACTTCAGCCAAATCCTTCCTTAGCAACTCCCAATTGCCAGCACCCACAAAACCCTTTCCTAAGATGCTGCCACACAGGCATCCTTCAGTGACCCGGACAGTGCCCGTCCTCCCACAAGAAGGCCTCTGCATATGCTGTCCCCTTTCTAGAACATTCTCCATCCACTCTCCCACTGGTACCACCTGTCAATGCACCCCACCCCGCCAAGCCCCCTTCCCCGAGTAACCTGGGCGTTCTGACGTCCCCTTCAGATCTCTTCCTCAGGGAGGCTCCCCCACCCCGCCCCCAGCCCAGCTTTCGGCTAAGTCACCTCTCACAGCATCTAGTTCTGTTCCTTCAGAACACACTTATGTCATTTGATCATCAAGTTGATTAACTAATGTCTCTCCTGCTACGCAGGAGACGTCAACCAGGAGTTCAGAGGAGGGGCTGCCCACACACAGGGGCCTGCCCCGCTAAGGAGCGAAGGGACACCAACCAGAGTCAGGGCTCCCAACTTCTGGGTCAAAATAGTATTAGTTCTCTGGAAGAGATAAATAAATCATTAGCAATGCATTACCGTAAACACTCTAAAGAGGGGAAAGAAAGTAATCTTAGTCCCCAAACCTTCTGCCCTTCCAATCCTATTGGATGAAAGGTTCTGCTCAGGTCTCAGCTCTCCCAGCAGAACCGGGCTTCCGTCTCAGTCTGCTGCTCAGTGACTCACCTGAAACAAGCTGCTGATTTTGTTTCCCACCTGGATCGAGACGGTGGCCTGATGAGGGCTGGAAGGGGTTTGCCCACCTGCACCAGGTGTGAGTGCCACCCAGGCCCAGCCCAGGAAAGCCTCAGCCTGCTGAGGGCTCAGCTGTCACCTGGGGGTGGCAGGATCCTCCCACATTGGCCTCATGGTCCCAAACATACTGGCCAGCAGCAAAGGGCCTGGAGAGAAAAACTTCCCACCGGAGGAGTGGGTCCGTCACCTTGGGAGGTGCCACCGTGCAGAAAAAGGGCTTCAGGAGCCCAACGGCAGCCCTGGTGCACTTCTGTGTCCGCGTTCTGTTTGCAGGTTCGTCCGCCCCTCCCCCCTCCCACAACCAGGACACTCCTCCTTAGCCTGAGCAGGGACCCAGGCGTGGAGGAAAGGTCACCATGCAGTGAATGAGACACAGTGGCCTCACTTCCTGCTCAGCCCAGACTGTGAGAACCTCCCTGGAATGGGCCTCGGAGGGTTCATCTGAGAAAGCCGGGCGGGCTGGTCACGGCACGTTCAGTGCTCCAAGGGCCGGCAGGAAACTTAAGACAGCGCACGGCAGAAGCAGAGTGACCTGCAGAGGCCACGTTTTGTCTCAAGGTGTGCAAAATCATATACTTTTTTTAAAATATAATTCACGGCTACTGGTTACAGAACAGTCTGGGGATTGTGACAAGAGCTGCTACTTCACTCTGTAAAGGATGCTGTCTCCTTTAAAGTCCTAAATATCACATGCCCGGCACGGTGCCCAAAAAGTAACATGGGAGAAAATGGGAAGGGGAGGCATTCTTGTTTATGAAATCCAAAACCAAAACCACAGAACAAAAAGATATTCACCCCCAGGGACCCTAATGCTGCCACCATGTTCTGTGCAACCTGGAGGTGTTCAAATCCAGAACACAGAGAAGGCGCCTTCGAGGCAGCAGTTCCTCCCTCCCAACAGGGCTGGATGCTGAGTCACAGCTACTTACGCCACTGAGCGAGAGTTCTAGCCAGAGCGGGGGAGGGGTGCCGGAAGCAGGGCCCCGATCATCCTTCTTCCTGCCACTGGGAATGCTGGTTTCAGGCTCCTGGCAGTGAGGAAGAGTCATCTTGGTGCGAGAGGGGCCTGGGGACGGCCCTTCTGAAAGGGGAACATTCTGCCTTCAGTCCCAGACCATTGAACGGATGGACTGAGAGGCCCAGCCCAGCTTCCTGTCACTCCCTGCTCCAGCCCAGGCCCCGTGTCCTGGACATTTTGTCTTAAGCCGTCAGGGTGAGGCCTCTGCCAACTAGCTGCGGTTAATGAATCAAAGGAAAGGTTAATAAAATGAAGGGCATGGGCATGGGAGCCTGGGGTGGAGGGGAACATGGAAAGGGCTCTTTTTCTCTCGGGCAGCTTGTCCCCCAAAAGAGGGCTCAGCATACAGGGACCACCACTCTTCCCAGAACCCAGATCCCAAAGCAGGAATAACATGCTCCAGAGGCACTGAGCCCCTCAAGACCCCACTGGGTTTCAGGGCAAGAAGTCACAGCCTCCCCAGCATCAGCAGCACTGGTTTCCCTGAGGCCGGGTATGCAGACCTGTGTCCCCAGGCAGCGGCTCTCCACAAAGTCAGGCTCTCTGTCCCTTCCTCGACACCACCAGCAAGAACCTAGGTCTGAAAATTTCCCACTCAGTACAGAGCAGGGAACCCTGTGGCAGGTAGGCAGGCTGGCTGGAGGGGAGGATGCGCCCGATGCCTACCCTGCCCCCCTCATACAGTAGGGAGTGGGAGGTGGTGGGGAGCCAAGGGAAGGAGGAGGGACTGAGGAAAGGTGGGAGCCTGGATGTCACCACGGTCCCAGGGAATGGCTTAGCCCCAGCCAAGGAGGGCGGAAACAGCCCTCAGCTAGTGTTTTCCACAGGAGTAGCAGGGAGCATGCCTTGGGTCTGGTACACAAACGCACCGCCCACCACACAGTTCCGGGGTCTGAGCCAATGCAGATCCAAAGGAAAACCACTGAATCATCTCCCAGGCCCATTAAAGATGGACTCAGAAGTGAACTTCAGTCTCAGGTGGAATCTAACTCTGGAGGTTGAGGAAGAGAGGCCCCAGGGCCCTGCTTCCCCACCTCCCCAGGCAGAGTAACTGGCAGACAACAGTATCCATGGGCACCCCACTCACAGGCCCCCTCGGTGAGCCCTGTCCTGGTGGCACAGCCCCCACTGACCATGAGGGAGAGCAGGGCCTCCACAAATCAGACATCCTCCCGGGAGCAAGGCCCCGCCAGCACCAGGAAGCCCGGCGTACCCACTAACCTCCGAGTGGTGGTTCTACCCAGTACCTGGGCACACACCTGGCTGAGCACATGGACAGGGGCACACCCTGTGACATGGTTCCACTTCCCTAGTTGGGGGTAGGGACGCTGGGCAGGCAGAGGGTAGGTCCAGAGTCCAAAGCCAACTCGAGCACCTTCCTCTCCTGCTTCCCCTGAAGCTGGCCGGGCTGGTAGCTGTGCCTACATGGCCAGGCCAGCCTCATTCTGTTATCACGGCCTCTGTCTGCCAGTCTCAGAACCTGAAACAGTGAATGGTGGGAGGAGGCAGGAGGACGGGGAGGGGAGGGGAGGGGAGGGGAGGGGCGGGAGGTGGAGGAGGAAGTTTCACAGTCTAGTGCATTCCCATCAGATCAGAGACCGGAGAACACGTACAACTTCCCCTTTTCAAGCGCTTCTCTGCCCCCACTTTCATTTCTGTTCCTTCCCCTCTGGACTGGGGATGGCATGGCTGGGGGACTAGGCAGGGGCGGGCGTCCAGGTACCCAGCCAACTGGGTTCTCGCCCGGCACCATCCCGGCCTGGCAGGCTCCCTCGCTGTTACCCAGCATGCCCTTCTTCTTGTCAGGGAGGCCTCGCCCTCTTGTTTTCCAAGTTTTATAACAGTATTGTTTGTTGTCCAGCAGATTAAATTCTTTTGGAGGCCGGTCGCGAGGCGGGGGGGTGGGGGTTGAGTTGAGGGAGAAAAGAGAGAGGGAGAGAACATACAAATAACTTCCATTAGGGCCAAAAGATTAAATAAACTCCTCTTTGAACAGAGTTCACCTGTCTTGAAAGGCCAGTTGCCAGAAGCCTGTGTTCCCTTCCTCCCTGGCCCTGTCCCCTCCTAAGCTAGCAGGGTGACCTGTGGTCTCAGACTTTCAAGGCTGATCCTCAGGGTTCAAGCCGCAAAGAAGAAACAGCTAAATTGTCCTGGGGATTCATGCATGAGCAGCCCCCACCCCACAGAGGCCACCTGACATGGGCAGAGTCAGTCCTAGCGAAAACACTCTGGATCCTCATCTCCCCGAGGGGAGGAAGGGGGTGGGGCGGGTCTGGACGCCTGGGCGGGGCACCTGCCCTGTCTCAGAGATGGCTCACCTCTGCAGTGAGCTTGCGGAGTTTGTTCACATTCAAAATAAAATCAATACACCAACCCCCACCCCCAAATAACACCACAAACGAATGGGCAAATATTCATGTATACTTAAGGAACGAATGAGAGCAAAACCAGAAAAGAAAGGAGATGAAAAGTCAACATAAAAGAAGCATGATCTTACGCAGACAGGAGGGACCCCTGAAATGTCCCCGACCTGTCAGGCCATTCAAAGCCAAAGCTGCAGGAGTGATAACAAAAAAGGATATATGTTCTCCATATTTAACACAACCCTCATTTAACCATTAACTGGGTTATTTAAGACTTTGGGTTTCCTCCAAATAGTATGCCCATTTGAACCCACACCTGTACCTTCAGCACAGCAGGTAACGCCAGTGTTCCCCGAGCTATGGACCTGCTTGAGATATTCCTCTTCTACCTCTTACCTTCTTCCCAGCAAACCATGTCTGGCCCTGCCTCCTGTCCCACCCCCCACATCTCCAAAGCCTAGAAGAGGTCCCTAGGGCTGGGGGAAGTCAGAGTGGTGGTGCAAAGACAGGCTTAGAGCAGCTCAGGGCTCTTTCCTGGTAGGCATGAGGGGCAACATGCCTCTGTCCTGTTTTCATTTGCAAATAAAAGCAGCCCTATAGGGTCAGTTCCAGGAGTTGTCTCTACAAGGGGAACAAGGTGAGGGCTCCAGGCCCGCTGCTTGTATGTCCCCAGTCCCCCATCTTAGGCTTGCCTCAAAGGCAGGAAGGGAAGATGCAGAGTGCAGCGTACCCTGGATCCTGGCAGCCAAACCTCACGCTGTTCCAGGTGGTCTCAGAGTCCCACAGACCCGGGACTGGAAGGCTCTTCAGTCCCCTCCCTCAGAGAAAGAGGACTCATCATTCCTTGGGAGCCCTCGGCAAAGCAGATGCTGCCACAGTTCTCCCTGAAGTCCAGACTAAGTCACCCTCCCTGCTGCAGGTTCAGTTATCCTTCTCGTTCTGTAGATGAGCAGACAGAACTGGATCCAAGACGACAAACCTTCACATGTGACCTTCCTAAAGGCTTCATCCACCAAAACAACTCCCCTGGGTTCCCCATCGCAGGGCTTCTGTGCAAGCTGAGGCTGGATTCAGGGGCTACAGATGGACGGACCTTCACAAATGCATGCATGTTGCTCCCAGTCCAACCCTAAACCTGCGTCAAGGAACACCTGCAGATAAAGCCTGGCTAAAGGTGACACAAATAAATGTAAAACACTTCTCTTCCTCTTCATACAAGTTCTAGGTCTATTCAACCAAAGATCACTCAGAGGGCCACATGGCCAAGAAAACACGCTGTTCCCTGCTCTGCCTCAGCACCCTTATAAAGAGTGTGGGGTCGTGCTCACAATTCAGGAACAGATGCCCAAGGATTCTCTGACCCACCCCTTCTCTCCATGGGTAAGGTCTGCCTCTTCAAGTCAATCATGAAGCAAACATTCAGGGCTGAAGCCCGTGTTTCCAGCATCTTACCTCACACTGTACATTAGCCAATTCCTCCAGCAGGTGTTGTGCATTCACCAGCACACAGGTAACCTACGCAGCACACGCACAAGCTGGGCAAAGCTCTGAGCATACCTCATAAATTCATCAGAAAAAACCTCGAAGACCCCCCGACAAGGCCTCATTTCTAACAGACCTGCTTAGCAGAAGTGCCACAAGTGCCACGCAGATGTCAGCATGGTGCGAAGCATGTTAGAAACCTCACCAGAAATGCATGGGGAATGGCTTCCCGGCCAAGAAGTGCCAGCCAATTTTCACAAGAGCTTCAAAGCATTGACAGAATCAGGGAACAGGAGAACCCAGATATTCTGAGAAGGGGCCTGACCTACAGCCTACAGAGATCAAGTCAACTGCCTAAGACCTGCTCCCCACCCCTGCCCCCGCCCCACTGATCAGTGGAAGAACACAACCAGAGCCCAGGGAAATGACCCCTGGAGTCAGGGCACCTGGGTGGCTGACCCAAATGAAACAGGTACTAGCACTGAGATCTCGGCAGGACTTTGTCTGGCTCAGGCTCACCAACCGCAGGGATAACACCACCTACCCTGGCAGGGCTGTGTGCGGACCAAAAGAGCAGGAAAAGGTGGAAGAACTGTGAAACGTCACAGGGCACCCGGGAGACAATGCGCCCAGCCCAAACCCCTGTTCATGACCTCACTGTGGGGTGGAGGGGCTGGGCTCACAGTGATGAAGCCCTGGTAAGTGTCTACTAAGCAGAGAGTCTTAGAGAAATGAAGCTTTTTAAAGCTCTGAACTCTGGTTAGTGGGTTGCACAATGTGTGTCCTCAGACTCAGGGCCTCCTACCCATGCAGCCTGGGGGAAGTAGTGGACACTGGGGACAGAGGCTGCCCTGGAGGAGCCAGACCAGGACCCCAGCCCTCCTGGCCTCGGACGGGTCTTGCACAACAGTCTGGGAGGACCTGGGACCCTGGGCTTTCCTGCATGTTTTATTTTTGCTAACTTTTAACTAGTGACTCAAGACTAAAAAGCCTAAATGGAACCAGTGGCTCTGATATATTTTTGTTTCTTTCCTCCCCCTCCCTCCCTTCCTCTCCCCCCCGCCCCCCATCTCAATAGAAGGGCTTAAACAACCACATGAGAAGAGAGTCTAAGTATAAAGGAAAGCTTCCTGACAGCAAGAGGCGTAGACCCCGGGCAGATGTCTCAGGGAAGGTACAGGTCACGCTGAACCTGCAGTCCCATCCTCTCTCCACGGTTTTAGACCTGCAGAGCACGGTTCCTCTTCCTAGAGCACACACCTCAAGCCAGCCCCTGCACGGCCAACCCCCAGTGGCTCCCTCAGGGTGGGCCCATCTCTAGACAGGCCCCTTGGTGGGAGCCGCAGTCCACATCCTGTCACCTGGAGGATCCTCATCTGCCCCCTTCACGTAATCTCCACCCCCCTCCCATTTACCTGTTGGGGGAGGGGGTCCTTTGGAAATTGTCTCCACCTACCTGTCCTAATCAATGACAAGTGTCTCTTCATAAAACAGGGCTGCAGCTGCTCACAGGTTTTCCAGATCTCGCCCTTCTTCTTTAACTCAGGCCTACTTTGCCCTGTCTTGAGTTTCTGGCTAAGAAATACCTCCACCAACATCCAGGGACCCCTGTGTAGAATTGGCAGTAATGTTCCAGGAGGTTCTTTTCAACCCCCCTCATTTCCCAGATAATAAAAGTGGGTCCCAAAGAGGTAAAGTGAGTTTTCAACAAGAGCGCCAAGGTCCACTGACTCTTCTACACCAAGTAACATAAGCCTACTTTCCCTGCACCCAGCACCACACCACCAGGACCCACACTGCACCCTGTGCAACACCAGGCCCCTGGCAGCAGATGGCAGTCTCGGCGTTTGGGGGTGGTGTGACCAGGGGCAAGGAGGGAAGAAGCACTCACGTGGCCTGGCTCACGTGGGCCAGCCACTGCTCCACTTCCACTTCCACGTAAACAGGTCCTGAGCCCTGGAGCCGCGCACACTGGGAACATCCCTCCCACATCTCCTGCTGCCAACTTGCCTCAGCCTCTCAAGACACAAAGCTCATCCAAGCATCTAACACAAGGTCACCTCTTGTCCCTTACCCTTCACTTGTCCCCTCCCTATCACGACAATCTCGGAATCACGTGTTCTGGCAGGAGAGGCTGGGCATGGAGTCCTGCCTCCCCCAGGCACATATTTTACCAGTGACTCGGCAAAGCCTTAACCTGAGTGTTCCCTGTGCTGTGTGGACAAAGGGGCAAGGTGACCAGGCTGAGGTAGAGACACCAGCTGGTGCCTGGTGAGGGTGGGAGATGAAAGGCCAAGAGCAGCCATGGCTAATGGGAAAGACCCTAGTTTGCTGGAGATCAAAGGCCTGATGTCTACTGCCACTGTGGTCCCTAACGCACTGCAAGTTTCTTTAAGCTACAGGACTTGGAATAATTTTTCTAGGTGTTATAAAAAGAGAGGGGCTAGCACCCCTATCAATGTCTTCCCCATATGGCTGAGGTCCTTCAGGCTCTTAAATTCCCTCCCTTAGCAACATCTGGATCCTCCTCCTTATGTCTACTTCATATATCTTTTAACGCTATCTTTCATTATTTAGGACCTCTCCCACACTAGAATATGGCTGAGTTCTATGTCCCCAGAACCCAGTCCGGTCTCTGGCACATAGCAGAGGCTGAATCCAGATTTGTAGAAGGAATGTATTTGCCTGCTCAGCCCTGCCTGTCCGTGGATACCCAAGGGAATCTCCCTCTGCCTTGCCTCCCCAAAAAGGGATGTGGCGTAGCCGATCCCAGTGACTGCAAAGTTCCCTTGGGCATCCAGCCTTTCACTCTAGTTCATTTAAGTTCTCCTGACTGCCTGCCAGCTGAGGGTCTTAGCTCCCCAAAACATCTGACTTCAGCCCAGGAGGGTGAAAAAAAAGGGACAGGCTTTGCAAGTGCCTGTGTTTGAGTCCCAACAACCCCCCTCACACCAAGTGTGACCTTAGTTAAGTCACTTAATAATCACAGTTTCTTTAACTATCAAAGGGAAGTAACACCTAATTCATATGGCTGTTCTGACATGAAATCGCATAAAGGGGGGACCTTCACAATAGTCAGTTTCCCTTTCCCTGGCTGCATGCTGAGACCAAGAACTCGGGTGCCCATCTTGTGCCTTCACGCTCCATTACAGACCCCAATCTGGGCTCCATGCACACACATGTCCATTCTAGGACACAGGAGGCAGCCCTGGTTGAACACTGGGTACATCCCCCCCACAACCTTCTGGCCTTAATCCTGTGGTCAGACAATGCACAGCCCCATGTGGCTTTCTCCATCCTCATCCCCCCCACTCCTCCCCTGCCCAGGCTCCACATGATTACATCAGGTTCTGCACAGGCTCTGGGGCCTGGAGGTGTTCCCTGCCTTTATTAGCCCACAGGCAGCTCCTGTTGAAGGAGCAGGCAATAAACCAAACCCAGTCTCTGCCTTCCTCACAGACACTCCAAGTCCTAGAAAAGCAAAGCAAAAGGAGGACCTCCCACGAAAAGCCAGCTAATGGAAAAGGACAGTATCTCTTACATATCTCACAGGGAGGCAATGTGCCCAAAAAAGTGACCAGCACAAGGTACAGATCCTCTTGAAAGCTGTGGCTGCAGCCTTGGGGGCACTGGTGCCAGGGGACAGAGCCAAGACATGCATTAAACAATTCACAGCCCTGACCAGACCAGAATTCAATGGCATTGAAAAGGTGCTGACCAATCAGGTCCCCTGGCAGGGCCCTGCCCCCAATGCCCGCTGGCCAAGCCACACCACCACAGTTCTAGTGCCACGAGCTCTGTTAACCTCTGCTGGACTCAGATGGAAAGGCCCCACCCTGCCTCCTGGCTTCCAGACCACAAGGATCCAAAGGTCAAGAAAGAAGTGCCAGATATGCCCGGCCCCCCCGCGCAGGGGGTGTCAACTGTTCTGCCAGCCTGACTTGCGACACATAATGCCCCATGTCATGCCAGGAGAAGCCAGGCTGGTGAGCAGGGAGAAAAGAACTAGGTGAGGGACACAAACAGGAAAATCAACAGGGAAGCACCAACCCTAATTCTGGAAACACCAGAGGCGATAAGGACAACTGCGTCACAAGGAGCAAAACCAAACATCCCTTTGCTTGCCACCCCAGTTACCCCAATCTGGAGGAAGGCAGGGCTATGAATGGGAGGGGTGGTCACCCACAGCCAGGCCCAGGGATGCACCGCACATGAGAGCGGAGGCTCCCGAGCATGGCCAGCAGCTCCATCTGGCTCCAGCTCTCCAGCCAGCGCTGGCCAGACTCTAGCCAACACATCTTGAGGGACTTGGCCCACTCCTCTTCATCTCCCCAGCTGCACCAAAGTTGATCCCTCCTCTTTATTCATGTTCCAGATCCAACACCCCTAGCCACCCCTTGCTACATCAGTGCTAGAGGGGCTGAGACTTGTCAAATTCCTTGAAGGAAGAGACACTGGACTCTTCCAAACAGCCCTGGATTCCTCAGTGTGTGAGGACCTTAGGCCACTCAGAGCCAACTCACAGACTCATTTCGGATGGGATGGAAAGTGAGATGCTGTGCGGCAGAACTGGCCCGTCTTCCCGGGAGAGACACGAGCAGAGAGCAGGATCCCACAGTTGCCTCCTGATTTCCCCAAGAGAGTCATAAAATTACGCAGCACCCCTTCCCTTTTATCTTTAGACCCCAGGAAAATCTGCTCTTGGCTAATTCCAACCGGCCCTATTGATCCAGAACATTGCAGGAATCTACTTGGTAGGGGAGAGACTTCCTGGTGACATGGCAAGTGCCTGGAGTCGGCTTTCTGAATTGTCTCTACAATGCGACAGACCTCCCCAGTGCTACAGGCCGTCATCATTTGTAATCACCATTGCTATTATTATCAAGTGAGGCAGAGAAAAAACATTTCTACATCAACTGTCTACAGATGCTTTGCAATGGCTTACTGGGCTAGGAATTTTTGTTAAAGGTGAAGACAGTAATAGCCTAGAGGAAGAAAGTTCCCCCACCCCCACCCCTCACAAAAAAAAAAAAAAAAAAAAAAAAAAACATGAGGAAGAGCTCCAAAGTCTACGGCCCACACCATAGTCTAAACTCCAGACCAGAGCCCTAGACCAGGGGTATCAAACTCATTTTCACCAGGGGCTACATCAGCCTTGCAGTTGCCTTCAAAGGGCCGAAGGTAATTTTAGGACTGTATAAATGTAACTACTCCTTAACAGTTAAGTGAGAGCTCGGTGCTGCTGCCTCGTAGAAACAAGGTACCAGGCCAGATAAAACAAGGTGGAGGGTCGGATTCGGTCCACCGGCCTTGTGTTTGCCACCTGTGCCCCAGAGTAAGGCCAGCAAGGCCAAAGGTGTGCTGAGTAAGAAAGGACATCCCCTGGATAGCACAGGGAAGGATAGCCCAGTCCCAAGACTGGGACCCAGGCAGGATCCCAGGACTTTCATGGGTTAAACCCAGAACCTCAGGCTAGGTATTGAGGGCCAAGGAAAGTTTCAGGTCAGTAACTGTGGGATGCCCAACTGGTCTGCCAGCTGCCACACCCAGCAGCCTCCTCAGTTATCTCCCACATATGCTAGCAGCCTGGTCCCTTGGACTGGCCGCTCTTCCCCAAGTATCTGCTGGTTACTAAGCCCATTCACAGAAAAGCCAGGAGGAAGAGAATGGAAAGAAGAGAGCAATTGGGAGATTCTAAATGAAGAGTTTAAGGATTCCTCACTGAATAAAGAAAATGTTCTTCATGGGAAAATAAGGGGTTTGGGGAAGATGAGAAGGGGGAGGCCTACACCTGACTTACCTGGGAGGCAGAGGAGCGGTTAAATCCTATTTTCCATGCTGCATCTGGTTTCCATTAAGCAGCCTGGTGATGAGTCACTGACAAGACCGGGATCCTATCACATCAATCAGCACTTTTGGTCACAGGATGGCACAGAATGGTTGGTGGCTTCGCAGCACCTATGAGAGGGAGAAGGCAGATAGGCAGCCCACTATGTCTATACCACCTAGCGCAACACACTCGCACCACCCAACTCTCCTGAGGATGACTGACACCTCTACCTATTACAAGGCAGATTTCCAGAGACCCCAAATGGGGGAGAGGGCAGGGAGCAGACATAGCTCCCGGGTGTGGGAGCTCAGTTTGCCCTCGTACATCCTAAAGAAAATCCAAGGCAGGAGGAGGAAAGGGTGGAGGAAGGCAGGGAAGACAAGAGGTCCAAAAGAAGGAAGACGGAGGTCAGAAGACATCCTTGGGCAAAGTCAGGCGAACGGAAACCCAGAAGACACACCGGAGGCTGGTCTCTGCCATGGCTCACACTGTGCCTTCAGCCACATCGTGCGCCCAGTCTCTCATCTAAACTCCAAATCCATTGGGAACTATCAGCCCTTCCCACATCAGTACCCTCATCCACATGACCTTTGAATCCATCAGCATCTGAAACAGGGGGGAGAGAGCTCGGCATCCCTGAATCAGACACAGGCACACACATGTACACTCTCTCTCTCTCTCTCTCTCTCTCTCTCACACACACACACACACACACACACACACACACTCACCCACTCACCATTCCCAGAATGAAAGGCCCCTCAGAGATGGTCTCACTCTCTAGGTTCTGATTCTCTGACAGAAGTACTCCTCTCCACAGGGGAGGACAGACATGTCTGTTAAGAACCGCTTAGCACAATGCTATATATAGTCTAGGTTCCAACCAGTCTAGAGATTTGGAGCTAGAACTTGGCAGAGAACCATGCTAGATGCTGGCAAGCACCAGCCTCCCCCAGCCAGCCAAGTGAGAGCCTCACCTCCCTGCTGGGGGCAATGAGGGCAAACAGGGCCCTTCCATGTGGACCATTAACACTCGACACTGAGGGACACAGGTTTTTGGTTCCATTTTAGAGAAAATCGACTTCTTCTAAATGTGAGGGAGATATGCGGGGGCTGAACACTGAGTTCTAGCATCTCTGCAGCTCCCTGGCAGCGAGAGAAAATCAATCTAGTCCTCTCTTCTGGAGGACCAAGGGTGGGGGTGTGCAGGAACAGAATGGAGAAGGCACAGCAGCTGGCTGGGTTCAATAAACATCTATCCACTTCCGATGTTTGAAGGAAGAAAAGAATGCAGGCAAACACTTACTGCACTGAGCCAGGCTGCCACGCATCTTTTTTTGTTGTTGTTCCAAATAAATGCAAACGGGCACGCATTATCCCAAAGTATGACGGCTCTCTTCTGCGTACCACATCATCCTCAGCTGAGTTGAGGCTCCAAAAGGTTGTGACTTATGCGTGGAGCTAAGCTCTTCTGAGTTTCCTGTGGGGAAGAAGCACAAGGAAGCAAGGTGGGCTCAGTTCACAGAGCCAACCTCAAGCAATTCATCGTGCAGGCTCCAGTCAGGGGCGCACCTGGGGTTACGATGTGGCCCTGAAACCATGGCCCTCAGCTGCTGCTCACCATCCAATGACAGAAGATGGACAATGCTTGGTCCATCGTCCTGGAGAAGGGCCACTACCAGAGGCACAGGGTCTCGTCAAGGAGGACCCAACTATCGGTTCTTTCAGAAAACAAACTCGAGGGACATCAGAGCTCTATGAAGTATAGCATGTGGGCTCTCATCATACGCACAGCTTCTGGACAAAGAAATATGAGACTCAAAGGATTCAACACCCACATAGATATAATGTTTTTAGGTCAAGTTGCTCTGTACTCAGGCTCAAAAAGATATGACGCAAAGGGACTGGTGCTGCCCGAGTGCTCTGGGTGGGGAGCGCTGGCTCCCATCCCTCACCCCAGCCAACTGTCTACTGTGACCTCGGTCAGGTCTTCCTGCTCCCTCAGACTCCCAAGGGCCCAAAGCCATTCCTTCCAGAAATCTCCAGTGAGACACACCAAGAGGTCTCTGGGGAAAGAGGTGCTCAGCGACAAATGTCAGTGCCAGCGTCATCCATGGGAAAGCAGGAGACTGAAAAATGGCAGACAGGGAAAAGGAGGCAGGGAGCTCCCAGGCCAGGCTCTCCCGCAATCCCTGCCCACTCCTCCTCCGCCCTGAGACACTGCGGGGAGAGGAGAGAAAGGGAAGCCAGGTCTTGGGGATAACGGTTTGGCCACAATTCATGGCAGTGGAGGTCCAAGTTCTCTCTTGCTCCCAAGGAGGCACGGTGGGGCAGGGCCTGGCGGGAGGGCGGGGCCTGGGGGAACGGCATGCGCAATGCAGTGCAATGCGCAATGCTACGGATTCAAGAAAAGCCTAGAACCTTAAGCCGCCATGATGCCGCAACACACAGGTCAGGAACTCAAGGTCCACATTTTGCCTAGGAAGGAAGTGAGGAAGATGATGGGGAGAGGATAAACTTTGAAGTGGGGCAACAAGAAAGGGGAGAGTGAAGCAAGCTGCCCAGGAGCTGGGCTTCAGCTTAAGGCTGGTTATGTGTATTCACCATCTTCACACAATGCCAGCCAAGGAGACCTAAGACGCCACATCCCCATGATGGGCGCCTGCTCATGGGGTCCTGGATCACTCCTGCTAGGCCCTCCCTACCCCAAGAAGAAACGTGCCTTCCGTCCAAGGCAATGAATGAGCCACAGTGAGGAATGGCCAAGGGTCCTGGTAAGATGTCTCTCTTTTGGGACTAGGGAGGGGAGCTCAAGGAGTGACACTGTCAAGCTCATCTAAAAATACAAATATCTGCATTTTCTTTTCAGATTCTAAAATTCAAGGGTCCACAGAACCCTAGTGAATTACCTGGTGTTGCCACCCCCACCCCGAGGTCCAGCAGTTGGCTTCTTGCTGCCAAGCCCTTCCTGAAAATGACCCTAGCCTAAGGGTCAGCTCTGAGCCCCGACAAGCTGTTTTTGCTTTCATGTTGACAGAATGTCCTGGCCACTCAGCTGAGCGCTCCATCTCCCTGCTCCCAACACACTGAGTCATCATCCAGAGAGGAAAAAAACAACAAAGCAGCCGTCACCAGGGTCCCCACTGCCGTCGGCTGACTACTCATGGGTTGTCGTCACTCTGCCTGCTGCAGCCCCGGAGTTGATGATGGGGGGCTTCAGGGTACCCAACTCCCCTCCCACAGGATGCACAGTGTCAGGAAGCAGCCACTGCTTCCAGGAAAGAAGGGAAACTAAACTGGCATCAAAAGGCTCCCAGGAAGGTGCCGCGGTTAACCCTCACTCTGCCACCACCAGTGCTCACAGCTACAGCTCCGTTCCCCTGGCGTCTTTCTGGTGCAGAAGTTAAACGGCATTCACTCTAGGAAAGGGAAAGACACTACCTGGCAGACTTCAGGTGCGTGCTGCCTGGCAACCTCCTCCCCTGCCCCTGCTTCTGATACCACCAAGGCACGCAAGCTCCCTTTCCCCTGATGTCTTCTCGAGTCAAGCCAACTGCTATGTTCTTTCCTTAAATCCCTGAAAAATAACTGGGCAGGGAAAGGGAACCACACTTTCTGTTGGGAACCTGTTTGCTTGGTAATATGCATTTCTGTGTAGTAGGTTACAGTGGCTCCATCTCACTGAGATGGGGACAAGTAAGACTTAGAAAGATCCAATAATTTGTCTAAAACCACCCAGCGAAGACGAGGCAGGGTCAAGAAGCAAACCTACGCCTGTCCAAGTGCAATGCCCCTGCTCCTTGCCTTCTACAGTCTCCACTCACTGCTGGGTTCTAGAGCTTGTTTCTGCTCTGAAAAGACTACAATCCATCCCACCTCTATATCCTCTTCCAGAAAGAAAGTAACCAAGATAATTGAAGTCTGACAATCCACCAATTTCAGCTGCAAAGGAGTCAGCATCATGAGTGAAACTGGCCACAAAGGAAGAGGGAAAGTTAATGAGGTAGCAGTGAGGGTGGCATGGGACCACTAAGTGACCCAGACCTTGGGTGCAAGAAGATCAGCTAACCAAATTCCCACAGTGCCATTAGGAACTTACAAAATTCCTTAAATAGACACGTTTTGGGGATCTACTTCATTAAGAGGCAGTTTGCAGACACTGAGGATTGAGAGAGAAAAAATGGTAAGACTCTGACATACCAGGGTTCTGACCACGATCCAAACACTTACCAGCCACGGAACTTTCCTCACAGGTTCCAGTAAGGAATACATGAAACAACGGCCGTGGAAGAGCTCGATGTGGTAACTGGCAGACAGAAGGCACCCACCGGCTATGCATTTTCCTTCTTTCCCTAGCCTCTTGGAGCTCACAATCTAATAGGTGACATAGATTTTGATAGGTGACATGAGATTTTTATACAAAAAATAGTAACACAACTAAAGTAGCATAAAGGAGGGATGGAACGTACGGGAGCTCGGCCAAAGGGGGCAGGGTGGTGACGAGGACCCCTCCTGGTAAAGGTAAGCAGGAGAGGCCCGGGAGGACAGTGGCACTGCCGCAGGTGGGTGCCATGGAAAACACACCGGTGAAAGCAGAGGGGTGGAAAAAGAAAGAACAAGTCAGTCACCTGGTTTTGCTGGAATACACAGTCCAGCTAGGGAAGCTCAGGCAAGACTGTACAGGAACTAAGGCTAGTTACAGACAGCCTTCGGCAGCATGCTAAGGGAAGGGATTTTATTCTGGAAATGATGAGAAACCATTTTAAATTTCTGGGCAGGAAAGACAAGATGGCCGCTGCACGCACAAGGCCTGGAGAGGGAAGGGACAGGCAGCAGGGAGCCTCACTGCTGGACTACAGCTGGAACCTCGGCCGTGGCAGGGCCGGGAGGACAAACAGAGAAGAAAACCGGTAAGAAGGCAGGGCCCTCCAAACAGATCCTCGAGGATGCCATGGACCCCACCCCCGTCCCTGTGGGGAGACTGCCGGAGGCAGACCTATTTGGGGAACACCAACCACAGATCCGACACGTCCGGGATAAGCTGCCACGTCTCTGCCTCCACTCCCCCCAAATTAAGCTTTCCACCAAACTGCTGTAAGCCTCAGGCTGAGGGCAGGAGAGACGCAGGCCTTCAGTGAGCAGTGCCCAAGCTGTGGCAAAGCTGGGCCCCACGTAGTGAAACCCCCACCCAGGGCGGCGTCTGAGGGTGGGACTGGGCGGTCCTACCCCTGGGGCCACCCTCACTGCGGCAGTCACTACTGTGCCCGCCTCTGCTGCGCATTTGCCCCCCCACTCCTCCGTCATAGCCCCCGCCCCCCGCCCACTCTGCGGAACGGCACAGCAGGACCAGAAAAACCAATGCTACCCTGTCAGAGACCAGCAGAAATACCTCCAAAATGGCAGCCTTGGGATAAAAGGAGTCCGAAAATATTATCAGCCCAACTAGGGAAAGGAAAGCCAGTGACAAGGGCAGTCAACTGTCAACCACTTCCCAACTGGGCCCCCCACACGCACCCTTCCTCACTCTCCCAGATGTCATATAGTTCCCTTCAGAAACTTCTTCTCAAAAGCCAGAAAGCACAGGAGAGAAAGAAAGGCATCGCCCCATCCCCTGAGAGGTCCTGGGGGCCAGAGGTGACGCCAGGCATTCGGAAGGACATTCTACTTTCTATACCCCCGTCCCTTTCTGTCTTCAAACCTATCTCCTACCACCCACTGGATAAGAGCTACCCTCCAGGAGACTGAAATCTTTCACTGCTACGCCATAAGACCCTCCCCAGCTCTGCGGGCCCTCGGGAGCCAGGACGTAGGGTTGCAAGGAAGGGCCGAGAAAGTACAGCCGTGCCCTCCGTTATGTAATAAGAAGGGCAGTGCTGCCCTAGGCCGGAGACCCAGAGCGCACTGCGCTCCCAGATGCGCAGTCATGGGCGGGGGCTACTGCGCAGAGGGCAGTGCTCGAAAACCCCCTCCCCACAGGCAAGAGACCTGCACCAAGGGTGGGACGGCGAGCGGAGACCCTGATTTTTCCATGTCCCCTACCCCCAACCAGAGGCACACAGCCTGCTGTCCTAGTTTTGCTCTCACTCTCGTTACTCCCCAGAATGACAAGCCTTTCTAACGTGGGACCTCCAAACCTCTCATGGCCCAGTGGCTCTCCCCCAAAATCCCACCAAATACGCAGTTTCTGAGCAACGTCCTGGGGTTGGTCCCCATCCTCACCTTTCCAAGCACCAGGGAGCAGCAGCTTCCCGAAGGCAGGTCCTTCCCATACTGGGCTCAGCTCTGGACAGCCCCAGACGTCAATGCAAATCTCTTGTCCCCTGGGAGTAGCCCAGAGTCAGCAGGAAGCCCAGGGTGGTGGCAATAGCAGCAGCAGCAGCTCTGCCTTACCTTGCCTGTGCGTTTCCAGGGGAGCCAAGAATTATTTTGCCGCAACACTGAGGTGTGGCTGATTGGAAAATTCCCTTTTCTGATCCCGAACTAAAAGACAAATATTTTCTTCCAGTTTGGCCAACCCTCTGCGCACCCATCTCCCCAACCCTTTCCCCTCCAAAAAGTTTGGGGTTCTCTAAGCTCCTCTTCCTCAGAGTGCATGAAGTAAAAAAGGCACAGGAAGGGGCCTCCACTGGTCAGTTAAAAGCAGGCACACAGGAACATACGCACACCCCTAAACAGATTTTTAGAAAGCTGCTGGGCTTCTCCCCCCTCCCCTTTAAGCAAGTGAAATGCAAATTCAGATTTGATACCTTGCCTTGAGCCAATCAAAAAAAGGTTTTCACCTGCCATGGGCCAACCCACCAATCGGAGAAGTGTCTGGAGTGAGAACCCTCCCCTGGCCAATGGAAGGCCAGCTCAGTCACTTAGTTAATGATGCAGCAGTACAAGGAAGGCCATCACATGTGAACTGGAAGGGTGCCAACATGGAGACACAGAGAGCGCAAGGTAAACAACTTTCCAACGCCAAAAGGATGACATTTAATCTCTAAATGCTAGCTTCCCTTCTCAGCTCATCCGTAAGCCCTCTCAGCTGGCCCAACAGACCCTGGGAGCCTCACTACCTGTCCCCCTAGAGCTCCTAACAAGATGCAACAGTGACTGCGTCACCATTCCCCACTTTTCCCAACTACGCAGTGACAAACCTGCCAGCTTTACCCCACTTCCCCCAGCCCACACCCTATCCTGCCCACCTACTCCCCACCAGCCCCAGATTCCCAGGACCGAACATTTCAGTAAGGCAGCCCCTGGGAAACTGTGCTCCGGCCTTCCTCTCAGCACCTCTCCTCCTCACTCCCTACCTTCCACCTGAGGGCTGCACGGACAGACGGACAGATGCTGACACTTAACCTGGAAACAAGTCTGCGTGTCTGTCCGACAGAAAGAAATGAGGGTAAAGCCTGGGAGGTCAGATGGGACGCTGGGGACAGCTTGCTCCTCTCTCCTCTTCCCCGGTCAGGTTTGAGCAGCTGACACTAAGGGAAAAGAAATTAAAGTGGAAAAAAGCCCTCCCTCAAAGAAAAAAAATAGCAAAAAGTGAGAAAGAAGGTGAGAAAGACAGAGCGCCCACATACGCAGAGACATCGCCCCCGATCCCGGCAAATACGTACGTGGGGGAAGAAGGGGGTTACGCCATCAAGTCCTGAAGCCCATCGGACCACCCATCCTCGCCTGCGGAGACCCAAATCTCGGTCCAGCTGTAAGGTGTCGCAGTCCCGAATGTTCCAGAAACTGGTCCCGTTAAGCCTTCCACCATCGCCCCACAACCTCTTGCTCCCATCCCTGCCCCCACCGCCACCCCACCTCCTCCCCACGGGAACCGCCCGTGCCACCTTGCGTGTCATCTCCTGAGCCTAGGCTACCCAGAGGCCTCCAGCCCCCAACAGATTTCTGAGCGCTTGGCAAGTGAGCTGGCAGAACCTGGTGCCCGGTGTTGCTATGACTTGTTTCTTGATTTCTCTCTCTGCTGCAGCACGGCTGTTGCTAGCAGACCTATCGACGGAGCGCTCTCTCTCTCTCCCTCTCCCTCTCTCTCTCTGAGCTCTGTGACGCAGATCTAAATTCTCCAGTCTGCTCCTTGTGTTGCAAGAGCAGAACTGCAGCTTTTCCCCTGGAGAGCCTGAGGGCAGTGCCAAGGCTGGTCAAACAAGGCAAAAAAAAGTTAGGCCTACACTCCACTCCCTGGTCACACTTTTCTCCAATTTTTACCCCGCACCTCACTGCTCTCGGGCATAGAGGGCCTGGTCCCTGAAGGCTCACACCTTCCCTGAGGGCTTCCCAGCCAGGAGACTAGCTTAACTCTTTGAGTGACAGTACCCACAAGGCAGACAGGGCTGTCCCACACTAAATGCTGGGTCATCTTGTCTTGAGCCATGTGAGCTTCTCCCAGCCATAAGAAAAAAATGGTCCTCACCCTGAGACCACCATTCTGTTAACTCTTTCTGCCACAGAGAAGTCCAGATTTACAGCCGTAGCTGATTTTTTGCTGTTTTCTGCTTTTTGGCCACCAACCAGGACCTTTTTCTCCCTGGAATTTCCTAAAGACAAAAAGTGTAATTAAAACATTGCCTGCTTATCCCATGAGTAAGATCCCTCTATTGGGGCAGGAACAGGAGAAACCAAATTGAACTGCATGCAGCCTGAGGAATCGACAGTAAAACCATCGGGATCTCCATTCTTCCTGAGCTCAGAATTTTAAGGTCGAGGTACCCATGTCCAACCACTTCTCAAAAGGTACTTATGCCACACTTAGTCCCAGAGACCCAGGTTGCTGAGTCATTTGTTCCCAAGAAGATCCTGACAACATGAAAAGCAACAAAACAGAGCAGCATCCAAACCTGGACCTCAAGTGGCCAACAACTTGGTTCTTCTCTCTGGGGTGGGCAGCCGAGCGAGATGAGGATCCACCAGCCCACTGCCTCGGCCCCTGCGATGGCGACACGTGGGCATTCACACGCCTGGAAACTCTCCCACAGGGTTGGTGGGGGGTGTCCCTCCACTTCTCTGGAGACTGCCTGAGACTGTTTTTGGATACTGACAGGTCTCCATGCAGCCAAGCACGTAGCTCCCAAGATTTTTCTGCCCCCTGTCCCAGAACTGTTTCAAGAACAGCTCCGATGCTATCCCTGGACCGTGTATACCAAGACAAACCCAGAGAGTCTTGGGTCCCACACCGCGACATCCAAAGAATATAGACCCAAAAGGGTTTCTGACAACCAGTTGCACCAACTGAGCCTAGACCTGACTGGAAGTAAGAAAGATACTCAGGTCCCAGGGCAGCTGAGTCATAAAGTGTATCATATCAAGTACCCTGCAACTCCCAGGAAGTTGGCTTGAGGAAGAAAGGCCCGGCAGCCACCTTATCCCATACCTGCTTCCCCAGCAGAGCTTCTTTAAGCAATTGCTCTGGGCCAAGCTTTCACTCAGCAGAAAGAAGACCACTTGGAAGACAACCATGGCACTCCACGGTTTTAAAAGAAGCCCAGAATATCAGTGCCAGGCTCCCAGCAGGGGGGAAAGTGCTTCAAATTCACACCTTCTGGGCTCCAGGGTAGAGCATGCCAATAAAGAAGTCACCTACTGGTCTGATGACCAAAGGAATGTGGCCTTGATGGCACTAAAGCAAGTCCCCCGGAATGGTCCTCTGCCTACTTAAATACCATTTGCCATAGTTTCCTTTTCCATGGAAGAAAAACATGCCTAAGTTCATGTCAGGACATTCCTGATTTATCCAAGAGCCCAGGATCAAATAAACAAAGGGCTTTGAGCTCTGCCAGGGAGCCTCCTGCTTCAGGACGGAGAACTGGAGGGAAATAGGGCTCAGCGCAGAGCTGGCCCATCACCCGGTGAAGTTGGTGAATGACGTGGCTGCTCACTGCCATGGCAATGGAGATGTCACGGGTGGGTGGACGTGAGAGAGAAGAGGCAAATAAGTCATGAGAGACGGAACAAGAGAGAGTTTGGGTCAGAGGAGGCCTATACTCAGCCACAGAAGTTACAGAGGAGCCGACTGGCCGCTGAGCTTGAGTAAATGCAAAGAAAGTTCCCCATCTCAGGGGCTCAGCTGGGACCAACTCTGACTTAAAAAGCATCATGACAGCACAGTATCTGGGAAGGTTTTGTTTGATTTCACTTTTGATCTAAATCCTTTCTTCTTCCCAGAACCCCGTCACTGTTCTTACAATTTTACTAGGATTGAAATAGTCATTTTAGGTGCCTCTGCCCAACTGTAGCTCTTTCTTCTAATTAACCTCATTCTGCGTGGCACCAAGAACAGAAAAACCCAAATGGGATGACCAGGAAGCAGAAATGAATTTGGTTCCAAAGACAGGGGAGGATGTTTACTTAGCAAGCACGCTCGAGCCTACAAGGAAGCAGTTTTACAACGTATTGCATGCGGTGTTTGATTTTGGGGGTAAAAATAATTTGAGTGAGGAGAAGGTGCTGGTTCCTCCTGTCCACACTCTGGGGCCTATGGAGGCTGAGCCAGGGCAAACTTGAAAAGGCAGGGCTTCCATTCAAACCCAGCAGGTCACTGGCTCTCTTCAGCTCTCTGCAGCTACAGGCCTCGGAAACTAGACCCACTCTCCCAAAACCATGAGCTCTCCATGGCCTCTGATGGATCTGGGTCAAAACTTTGCAATGCTGAGGATGAAGAATTTTTTTTTTTTTCTTTAAAGGGAATGAGCTGAACTTTCACCCAGCCCTTGTCCGGGGTTTGGAATGCAAGCACCCTGTAACTGCCACGAACTCCAGCTCGGCAGGCATCAGCCAGGAAAGCAGGTTTGCTGCAGGCCTCTGCGTCCTCTCAGTTCCTCATTAGGACCTGCTCTACAGGGATAGGACCTTTAACCAGGAAAGAAACTGTTTCTCTCAAGACAGGGGCACTGTGAAGAAGATGGATCCCAAACCCCACACAGTAGCTAGGGCTAGAGTGGGTGTTCTAGGTAGCTTAGGCAGGGAGCTGGTCTCAGGAGGAACTGAGAGGCCCACGTCCACAGTGATATGGTGTTTCTGTTCACCACCTGGGAGGGGACGGGTGAGCACTCAGGAAATCACATATGAAGTTCCTACTAGGTACTAAACTAACACGTAGCATGGAAGTAAAAGACATGGGACACCATCTCAAGACATACCAGGTTCTAGTTTAGAACTCTAAAAGCATCCCCAAATTTGCATTTTTGATATTTCAAAAATCTTTTTAAAAGCTAAGATTTCATTTTCCCATTGAAATATATTAAAATTATTGTTTGGGTTCCCAGGGTAGCCCACAAAAGCCTATTTTAGCCAAGTCAGGAAGTCGAAAACTCAAATGCTGATGGGCTGGCAGGTGGGTAAGAAAATGTGAAGCCCTTGGGGAAAGGAGTGGGGGTGTGCCAAGTGGAAGGACTGGCCTTTCCCCAGAGGCAGCCCTCCCTAGCCTTGCCTGCTAGGGGCCAGCTGGGAATGGAGACCCCAAGAGGCCAGATCATCCAGATTTTCCAGAGAAGGTGAGACCCAGGTTTATTAAATCTTTTTAAGTTTAAACATTGTCCAAAATTTCAAAAGAGAAAACATACCCACAGACCTTCTAGTTTGTTTTCTCCGTGGTAATGAGTCCAAAATACAATACATTTGCAATGAAAAAAAAAAAAAAATGAGAGCAGGCACTGGCAGAGTGAGAACTTAAATAAAATGAAGAAATAATGAAGAATATAATGGAACAGAAAACTCTACCTCACTAGAGAAAGCAATGACCCAGAGGAAAATGAGGGGAACCTTGACCTTCGGCTCAGTGCTTGTCAACCTGCTCTATGTCAAGGGCTGCAGGTAGAGGGGTGCCTCAGAATCCTTTTTAAATATACATGATACCATTAAAGCGCAAGTATTTGTGCCTGGCCTGACCCAGCGGGAGGACAACAGAGTCACCCACTTGAGAGGCACTGCTCCGAACAAGCTCAAAGAGTCTGTTCGGGGCTTTGTGGACAAAATCAGAAGGGACTATCATAACCCGGCTGCCCATCCACGGCACAGGGCCCTCCACAAACCGCACTATGACCAGGCGCGCTGTGGCCTGGCCTCCCCTCGACCCAGGACCTCCCACACCGCCTTCGGAGGTCTCAGAGCTGGAACGTAAGTGAAATCTCTCTCTAGGTCACTATCTACTAACCCTCAGGTCTTCGCTCTGTCTCTGGAGCCCACAGAACAAGCCTACACCCCCAAAGGCTTTCAGATATTTTAGGATAACTTTTACAACCACAAGTTTTTAGGCAAACAAGGAGGTACAAAAAGGGAAATGAAAAAGGAGGTAGGGGGCGGGGGAAAGCCGGGGAGAAATATTCTTAAAATAGCCAATCAAAAATTTGAACAAGCCCAAGGAAAAGAGGAAGAGACATACGCATTACGTATTCATGAGAAAGAAGCACCCAGGGAGGAACAAAGAGCTGAGTGAGGTGTGACCTGTGAAAGGATGGGCCTGGGGTCCGTACACGTACACGCAGGAAGAGAACCAGATCGTGGGCTTGGACAGTTCCCACAGCCAGCCACCAGGCTGTGCCCACGATCCAGGGCCGGCTGCTTAGAGCCTGGAACTGGGGGAAGACACTGCACACAACCCACAATTTATGTATGGGGCATTCTTTGGCCATTTGCGGGGAAGGGGTTTGTTTTTTTGTAAATTTTATGGATTCTTTATATATTCTGCTGCGTACAAATCTACTTGCCACTTGTAGGTACTGCCTGCATCTTCTCCACTCTGCTTCTTTTCTCTCTTTTTCTATTGATGTCTTTTAGTGATCAGAAGTTCCTCATTTCAATGTCAACCAACTTCGCAATTTTCCCACTACAGTTAGTGCTTTTGGTATCCTCTTTTAAAAAAAAATGTACGGCTCCCCAAGGTTATGCGGATATTCTATGCTATCTTGTGTATAAAGTTTTATTTTGTCTTAACTTGCACAGTTAAACTGATGATCTGCCTGGAATTTACCTTTGTATGTGACGTGAGGCAGTGGTCAAGATTCATTTCCTTACGTGTGGCTATCCACTGTCCCAGCAGCGCTGTTCATTAAAATGACTGTCCGTTCCCTACTGCTCAGCAGTGGCCCCTCTGTCATATACCAGGTGTCCAGATAGGTATGGGTCTGTTTCTGGGCTCCCTGGGCTGTTCCTTTGGTCAGAAATAAGATAGACATATAGGTATATTATACAACACTAATCTTAAATCAGGTGATTTAACATAAGGACTTATCTACAAGTAAACTTTAAGAAAATATGAATCCAAGAGCCAATTTTGCAAAATGAGTTCATTGTGGACCAAAACAGTCTGAAAGGAGGACTCCAGCCAGGGCCTCTCAGAAAGACTAGAATGAGGAGGAATAAACCAAGAAAAAGCAACTCAAGCTAATGAATGGGTAGCAAGAAGAAAGGAAAGGTGCAGAGGTAAAAATCGGTCTTGTTTTTTGTAGATAGTTAACACAGTGCTCAAGAGGACAGGCTTATGCTGTGTAAAAAACAATCTGCATCCAAATCCTGAATACATACTGTTTAGCTAAATCATCCTCACTGAGTTGTGCAGATTAAATAGGTTAATTGATGCACATATGCTACCTAGCACAGCGCCTAGCACTGTAACTGCTCAAAAAATGCTGGTGCTATTCTCATCAGAGTTCATGATTCCAAGGAGAACAAGAGGACTACTGGAGCAATCTTGCTGTTCAGCAGACATCAGGTGAGTACATGCTACTGCGAAGATAATACACATGGGGGTTAATAACTCAGACTCTAAAATGAGACAAGTGTGGATCTAAATTCAGGTACAGCCTCTTTACTAGTTACACAGATTCAAATAACTTACTTGATGTAAGTTTCTAGTCTCAGCTTCCACCATTCTTCCTAGGAGTCTTCTTGGTAAGGATATTATGAGACACAGCCTTCAGCACAAGGCCCAACACAAAGTAAAAGCTTCACTGATGCCAGCTGTCACTACGATGATGGCAATGACAGGCAACGATGATTTTGTGCCTGACACCACTGCAGGCATTCAAAGAAGAGGCACTACTAACACCTGGAAAACCCTATAGTACCTGGTATTCTCAATCTTCCATCCAAGTACTAACCAGGCCCAACCATGTCTAGCTTCCTATCAACAAGACTAAGCAGACAAGACTAAGTGTGTTCAGACAGTACGCCCAAGACAGAGGAGGAGCCTGGAGAAAACAGTTAGAGCCGCCAAGTAAAAGCCAAACTGCTGGGTCCGTTAGCCACTTGGTAAGAAAGAAAAAACAAAAACACAATCTACAGCATAACCAGAAAAAATCTGAAAAGGTCCTGGGTCCTGGGGGTCAGATTGTGACCCGTAGATTAAAAGTCTGACGGCATTCATGGGGAGAAGGCTCCTGAGGAACAGTGCCGTCGACAGCTTCAGTCCACAACGGCCGTGACATGGTCAGCCCTAGACCGCAGCTCGGCGTTCTCCTGCAACAGCTACCCCAGAGCCACTGAGATTCTCCCAGCAGGTGCCCAACCCCAGGGACCATGGTATGTACACCCAGGTTGCTGAGCTGAAGTGAAACAGGGCCCAGTAGTGACAACGAACACTCCAAGGGCACAATACGGCACCACGTGCCAAGTGAAAATCCAAGAGACCATTGCCGGGACAGCCTGTGCTGGAGGGTATGTCCTGGCAAAGGTGAGATGCAGATGCAGGCATGGAATGGTGCCTCAGACAGGGAGCTGGAGCCAGGCAGCAGACAGTAAGTGGCCTGGCAGACGCTGGCCCTGAGCACACGGGACTCCCATGACTGCAGGGTGTGGGAAGATGAGCAAAGGCCAAGTCAGTCCTGAGTCCTCAGCACAAACAGAAGTGAACCCCAGCACCTACCGAGACTCCCCGCACAGGCCATGCCCGAGGGCAGTGCAGGGACAGGCATGCTCGTTGGCATGTAAGGCCAGGCCTGGGGTGGGCGGATGCTTTCTCCTGGTCAGACTGCAACTGCCTGCCGCTGAGGCCGAAAACCCAGGCTCCAAAGTGTCCTCCCCAAGCTAGCTCCTATCACCTTCTGAGGAAGTGAGAAGGGCCAAAGTGTCTCTCTTGTCCCAGGCCACTGGTCACTACATGTAAGTTCCTGCCCCGGCAGCAGTTGACCTCGAGCAGAACTCAGGCTGCAACGAGACTGGCACCTGCTCTTCTCACGACAGGCTGGGGCTGAGTGAACATGGTCACTCCACTAGCCAAAGCCCCGGGACCAGCAGCTTCTAGTGCTGTCCACAACGCAGAGGGACAAAGTCTTCTTGGGACTCGGGGAGTAAGCCAACGTGCCTCTTGGCAGGCTGCTTTTGAAATCCTGGCTTTGTCAACGGGTGGAAATAATTTCCAGAGAGATGGAGTGTGGCTGGGCCATGTGAGTCGCACTGGAGAGAGCTCTCCACCACCCTTGCACGGTGAAACCTGCGGTCTGTGCCAGGCATGGCCGGGGAGTGGGGGATGAGGGCTCCTGCTGATCACCCTCCAGGCACGGGCTGGAGCCCTCAGATGTTACTGCTGCTCTTGAGGTTCTTGTTTTTGATCACCGAGTATGGCTCTGGGCAGGAGGAGATGTTTCTAGGGCACACAGAACCTGGGCAACTGATGACTCATGGGCTGTACTGACCTCTGTGTGACCACATGAGCTTACACCATGTGACTCAAAATGGAGTTTGTTTCCTGCCTCGGAACAAACTACTGCTTTGCTTAGCTGAGTCAGATCCAGACAGCAAGAGTCTCAAACACAAGTAGGACAGGGGGTTCCCCAAACAACTCTGACCTGAACTTTAATTTCCATACTGCCTTCTCCCCTCTGCAGAGGCATGCCTGTGCCCACACCCACAGCCGGAGAGGGAAGAGCAAGATACCGGGGCCATCAGGTGCACCAGGGTGCACGTCTGGGCTTCCAGCAAAGGGCCGGTCTGGTTGGGAGGTGGAGCAGGGATAAGGCGTCTGGGGCTGAGGCCTTCCCCTGGCGGTGGGAGAGAGGCTGGGGGCAGCCTAAAACATCGTATTTAATGCCATTATTTTGGGGCAGTATTTGCGATGTATTTTATAGCATTTTCATAATATGAAACCTTAACTTTCATTAAAGTTTCACAAAATCTTTGATAAGGGTCCACAAAATCTTTGATGATATCAATACATCCTCCTCCACCTATAAAGAGCTAGAGAGCTGGGTGGGGGGTTGTTGATTAAAATCTTGGGGGTGAGAGGTGGTCCCGTGATTGTTCGGTTTATAGAGGCGAGGCGTTGGAACAACTCTCTAGAAGATTCAGCTCTCTGAAGCCCTCTGGGACCAGCAGGTGGCCCTTAGTCTCAAATTAGGGTCTGGCATGAGCCTCTGGGGCCAATGTTCTTTCCCCAAAACCAGAGCAGCAGTAACAGCTCAGCCTTAAGAGACAAAAGATTATACTGAGTTTCTCCCAATGCCATGTAGTTCGAGGTATGGGGAGCACCCCACCACTCTCCAATACCCTCCCTTTGAAAACTGCAAAATCTTCAGGGGTCAGGGTGAGCACTGAGAAAGCCGGGGAGTCCTACAAGAATAGGCACTTATTTACTAAAAAAAAAAAAGGGGGGGGTTGGGGAGGACTACCACGTGTCAGTGCTCTTCTTAGACCCTGCCCTTGGCCAGCACGGGCTTTCCTGGTCCTCACAGGCTGGTGACCTGGGAATCCACTGGGAGGGCAGGTGGCTCCTTGATCGCAGCCTGGCCCCCCAAACAAGGCGGCTGGAGTCCTGCCACCTGTCCAGGTCCTGGCACCTGGACATCATTCTGCGCCCTCCTGGAGAGACAGTGCTAGGGGCGGGGTCACCTGCAGGCTGAGTGTGCTGATGGCCAAGAAGCTTTTGGGAAGGCTGACGTGAAAAAAAGCACCACTGGTGCTTCCAAGAGCCCCAAGTCGCCAGAGAACTGGAAGACACAGGGCGGGAGGCGCTGAGATGCTGAGATAAGCAGGGAGTCCCCGGCCACTTCCCCAGAGAGGCCTTCTCACAACAGCCAACAGAACCCCTCCCAGTGACCTCGAAGCCAGGCGAAAGCACCCGCAGCAAAGTCACCCAAGAGCAGTAACCACGGTTCCGGTCCCAAACCCAAGAGAGCCTCCCCAACCCATCCAAACGGAAAAGGATGATCCGCCAGAGGGAGCCTTCAGAGCCCTGTGGAGGCCACCTAGCCTTAACTGTCCCCAAAACAAGATCGGCCTTGGGTTCAAGGCCAAGACGCAGGACCTTGAGTGGGTTACTTCGTCTAAATTTTCTCATCTATAAAGTAGGCCAAATAAGCCATTTGTACTCCTTGTGTTGTTGTAAGGATTAAATGAGTCCATACAAGGAAAGTACTTGGTAACGCTGCTTGGTACACAAGTGTTGAGTAAGTGGTAGCTGTTAGCATTGTTTTTATTATTAGCGTCCCTGCGTGGTGGCCCCTTGGCTTGCCTGTAAGCACTATGGCCCCACATTGCCCATCCTCCCTCCTTCAGGTCCTTCACAGCTCAAAGGGTGGGAAAATAACCCAGTTCCACTCATCAACTCCGGCCTCCTGGTCTCTGTTACCCAGTGGCCCCAGGGCTGCCCTCTGGAGTGCCACAGAGGAAGGCTGACACCCACGTCATGTGACAGTTCTTTAAATACACCAACTGTGCCCAGTAAACCCCTCCGCTGAAATTCAGCAGACTCTGACCTCCAGCAACACCTTCTTCCTCCCTCAGAAACCCCACTCCCGCTCATCTGGCCCACCTGTGCAGCTGTGCCGCCTCTCCAGTCCCACCATAACCGCCCCCCACCCCCGCCCCGGCTCCATACACACACTGTTTAAAACCTGCTATGGTCTTCATCAGGACTCTCTCAGTCGTAATCTCGGGAATAAATCAATAAAACTTTACTGATTATTTCTATGCGAAAAACACGAAACCAGGTGCTTTCACATTCACAGATATTTTCTCCACTAACCTGCTCGATTTCCCTTAGCCGGGACGCAAACCCTGTTCCCTGACCCAGAGCTCACCTGCTCCATTCCTGATGCTCACTGCGGGGGTCCTTGCCACCTGGCCAACCTCCTGCAAGGAGAAGGTGTTTTGCCACCGCTGACTCTGGGAAAGAATCTGAGACCCTGGTCTCTACTAGACGAAGCAGTATATTCTACCTTTACCCTCCATTCCTTCCCAGGCGGGTCAGGGACAATCCTGCAGGCCACACGTTTGCCACAATGACTGTTCTCCTTTTTCGAAATGCCGACAACACGTGTAACCCATGTTATGATTTAGAGACTGATGTGCTGTCATGTCTCATCATGTGTGCTCAGCTGGTGCCTCCAACTAGTCTGAACTTTGCAAAGACAGGACCCAGACAAGCTTTAGAGTTCTCCTTCATCCTTCCCAAGCCAAGCTCCCAGCAGTATTCAATCAGTATTTGTTGACTGGCTGATTGGGCTGGATTAGGCCACCCTGTCAACACAACCATCCCATGTCCTCGAGAGAGAGACACCAGAGACAGGCTCACCTGGCCCGGGTCCCTTCCTTGAACGCACAGGTCCTCTGAGGAGGTTCTGCTGCTCTCTCCTTCCTTTGATCTGGACTTGCCGAACATGAATTTACTCCTCTTACTCCAGCTTCTGGAAAGGGTCCCCAGACAAATATCAAAGAGATGCCTGATCTGTGTTTTCACAAATACCAGCGATCACCCTCACCTTCTGGTTGGAGGATGGATGCTGAGGGCCACTTGCTCTGGTGTGAACACAGTGCAATGCCAACTTGGAGCCTGGGTGATTGGCTATGTCGGTTGCTTCTCCAAGGGGCCCCATGTGAGGCTGAGAATGGAGGAGAAGGAAGTCAACTGTCCTTATCTCACAGGTGGGAAGACACTGTCAAACCCACTCTCACCTAGAGAATCAAAGACCAGACACTCTAATAGCTCCTTGTGGCCACTGACTACATCTGGGCTAAGGAAAGAGTGAATGCCTTCCTCAACTAATACAGTAGCAGACAACGGGGAGGAGGGAACAAGTGCCATCCACAGCCCGCAGGCGGCAGGTGGAAAGGTGGTGCCTTGCCCGCCTTCAGGTGCCTCCTGGGGTGGGCCGGAGCTCCTGCTGTTATCATGAACATGCACCAAGCGAGGAAAAGCCTTGTGCCCACCTCTAGGCACTTCACAGATACTGACAGGCTCCTGACAGAAGCTCAGGGGCCTGGGACATGAGAAGTGGTGACCGCACAGAGAAGGCCCATGGTCCTTAGGAGGCTATTCTAGGTACTGGCTCTAGTTAATCAACAAGCTCTTACCAAGTATCTGTGACTCTCTTGAATACTTCCCACACCTAAGACAACGCCAGGCACGCAGTGTTTGTTGATGCCGCTACTGAATCCAGGACAGGAGGAGAAAGAGAATCAAAATTAAATATAAGATATGGTTCATAACCAAAGGAGTTCCTAAAATAGCTTCCAGAGCTAACATGATTTGGGAACAGTTATAAAACAGCCTAACTGCAAGGAAGCGTTGCGTGGACCCGGGCTGCATCTCGCAGCCCCCAGTGCCACCACAACGGCCCGTCTGTTCCCAGCAATCGTCTGCTGGCCGAACGGACAAACGAGCACAGGAACGGGGATGCTGTGCACCTTCTTTGGGGCCTACTTCTAAATGCCTGAAATAGCAATGCTTACCCCTCATTTTCGGAATCATAAAATGCCCAGATACTGATCGACCGCCACCTACCATGAGGATATACCCAGAATTATGATGTCACCTTTGTGCAAGAAAGAGGTCAATACACCCCTGCAAGCTGTTCCCAACATGAACCTCCCACCCCACTCCTGGGCTCTTGGTGAGCAAACTTTGCTCCTCGGCCAAGATGTGGAAGCCAAGCACAACACAGAATGCATCCCTGCTCCTGCTCATTTGCAACCTGCTCAGGCCCAAGGTGGACTCCGGCCAGTGGACCTCTAGGACATGACCATCTATCTACCTGGGGCCTGTAGGAGGACTTCAGACAGAGGCTTCCTCCCTGTCCCACAGTGCTGACCCCTGCTGATCCCCAGCTTCAGAAAACAAGGAATAGTAGAAATAAAGCCTTCATTTGGCCTAGAGACCTAACAGGGGTCTGTGTGGCTTTGTCCCAAGGTTGCCCTGTGGCCTCAGCCCTCAGTCCCCCCAGACATGGATGTTCCCCTTGTCCTCCTTCTGAGATAGCCTTCAGATGAGGCCAAGCCCCTAGAAACTAGAATGGCCCTTGCCTTTTAGCTGCCCAAACAGCATCTTCATCATTATGAATATGGACCTCAACATCCATCAAGTGCTAAACACTCATCAGGCCTGATGCTCAGCCCTCTGCAGGGACCACAGGTCACACCATCTTCACGAGAGTGCTATGAAGCCTGGACTATCTCCACCTTCACCCTACAGGTCAAGAACAGAGCAGCTTGCAAAACAATACACAGCCAGTCAGTAGACTCAACCACTGTGTGAAGCAAGCTAGCAACGACATCCTCTTAGGAGACGTCTCCCCAACCCCATCCTCATTTCACACTTGACAATCCCTCATGTAAAGGTGGGACTAACCACGTTTCCTTAAAAAAAAAAAAAAAAAAAAAAAAAATCAGCAATCACACACATGCCTTTGTTGTAAATAAGTATTTTTAAAATAAGTTTTTACTACTGACTCATTTAAATGAGGTGGGATGTATGTATGACTCTTACAGTGTGCAAAGTAGTTTTATAAAAAGTTAGCCTATCTCCTCCCCTCTTGAAGCCTTGTGAAATACAGACAGTGATTCCTATTTTACAGATGAGCAAATGAGAAAAGTGAGGGCAGTCAGCCAAGATCACCCAGCCCGCAAGCGGCAGAGCAATAAACTGACCCCAGGATCTCCAAATGCTAACTCCCGTGTTCGGGGTGCCCACCGCGTGGGAGGCAGCAGAGCAGTAGGACCTGGGGCCTGGGACTCAGGAGCACTCACACGTACTAGCTGTGTGACCCAGGGCAAGTTCATTAACCTCCTCTTGCCTCAGTTTCTTCATCCACAAAACAGTACTAATAACAACTGTAACATGGTGACCACGAGGGTTAAATGAGACAAGGTATGCAAAGTACTTAGCACACTGGCCAACACATAGTAAACACTCATTCAATGGCGGTTATTTTTATTAAATACCACTGCCCAGACAGGAACTACGGTGGCTCCTGAACTCTCTATTTACCTGTACAGAGTGGAGACCAGATACAAAACTCTGTATGCGGCAGGTGCTTAGCACAGGTTGGCCTAAAGCAACTTCCTTACAGGCAGCCGCCGCAGCTCCCAACAGCTGTGGCCGAGACTCGCAGGACGCCGTCAGGGCGAACAAGCCCAGCGCCGCAGGCAGGGCCGACCGGCTGCATGGGTTCGCGGTGGCCAGGACCTGTCTTCTCCTGCCAGGGAGGCTGGGACCAGGCTCCCGACCACAGCAGCTCCGAAGCAACAGCGTCTGCCTTGATGAACATGTTCGGGGACTCGCAGGGAGACAGCCGAAGGCTCCGAGCTGCAGGCGTGGCCGCACACAAAATGGCCGCGGCGCTGGCCTGTGCCAGCCTGGGCACACCCGTGCCTTCCGGGGGCGGCGGCCGCCTCTCCTCCACGCTCTGCTCACACCTCCCTCCCTGGGGGCTCCTGGTCTCTGCTCCCAGGGCTTGGGAACATGCCTGTCCTTGGTGAGAAGAGCAAATAAAAGCTCATGGCCTACTTCCAGCAACCTCACTGTTTCTCACTTTAAGATTAAAATAATAAACACACAGACATACAGAGGCTGGAGAGCGAGGGGGAAATTAAGTAGCATCGGAGCTATGGAACAAGGACTCATGCAGCACCAGGCTGCGGTAACCTGGCAACCTGAGCAAGGTGTGTTGGAGTGAGGAGGACACAGACAGACAAGTACCAGGGCTGGGGCAGTCAGGGCTGGGCAGGGGAAGGTGGCACGGGCTGGCGTGGCCTGCGTGCTGAGGAGGGAGGGGAGAGCAAACAGCACGCTGCTTGCCTGTACAGCTCATGACTCCCAGCCGTGTGTCCCCAGTGGCACCTAACTAACTGGCCACCTGCTAACTCCAGGTTCTCTCCTCTCCAGTTCAGTCTAGATTCCTGTACCTTCCTGGAAACCCTGGACCTCCGTGTCCTTCCCCTGCTCTGAAACCTCCCTTGGCTCCCCATGCCTCACTGAGGCATTCTCCTAGCATTCAAGGACCCTTGTCACCTGGTCCCAGTCTATCCGTCCAGCCTAGGTTTTCTTGCCTCCCATACTAAACCCTCTGATCCTGCTCTGCTGCCCCTTCCGTACACATCCCTCCTATATGCCTCCACATGTGGGAAATCATCCCTTCACCTTAGTCCAAACCCAGGGGACACTATTCTCTTAACACCTATTTGGTGAATGCCTACCATGTACCAGGCACTGAACTAGGCACTGAGACCACAGGAATATGTAAGGCATCTCTTGTCCACAGTGAACTCCTGGAAGTAGGGCCAATCAAAGAGCCCATCAGTATGACACCAATGTGGCAGGTAATCTAGGGTTAACAGAGACAGGGCACTCACTATGAGCTAGACACTACTTCGAGCCTTTACAGGCTCATTTAATCCTTTCAAAAACCCTGTAAGACATGTGCAATGATTACCAGCCAGTCCCATTTTATAAATGAGGGAACTAAGTACAGCTAAGGTCATGTAGAACTTACTCAAAATCACCCTAAGTGAGGGACAAACTTACATGGACATTGGGCATCCCCGGCACAGAGGCTGGTGTGGACTTTGAGGTCTAGCAGGGTGGCAAGAGATGACCAGTCATGGGTAGAACCAGATTCAGGGATGTCCACAGCCAGAGCACCCTCCTCTACTTCCCAAGGAGACACTATGGAAGTGCATACTTCCCTTCCCACATAGAAAGGAGATGTGTGGATAGGGCAGGGACCTCACCCAAGGCTGCCCTCCCACATTCTAGGAAGAAAGCAGAAAGCAGGAAGGAGACGTGTGCATGAGCAACAGCCAACTATCATAACGTGAGGTGATGGAAAACCCAAATCCACAGGCAATCCACTCAGCATCTATATTCACCCAGGCCACTTGGTGGGGGAACTTAACACCAGATGGATGGAGGATCAGAGACTCCAGCATCCTACCTCAGGCTCTAGCTGGGGAGGGGGATTCCTGGGATGTGTCAAATGGCCTCTTCCTTATGCCCCTGCATGGCGGTGAGTGCCTCCCTGAGATGCCATGCCTCCCTGAGATGCTATGCCTCCCGGCCCACCAGGCACACCCCCACCACACCCTGGGAGGGCTGGAGCATGAAGCTGCATGACTCCACTCACAGGTGGGCACAGGGCACTGGGGCTCTGGCCTGGACTGGGCCCCTCCACCTGGCACTGCTCCTCCTGCTCACAGGGGCTGTGTGTGTGTGTGGAGCGGGGAGGGTGTGCAGCCTCAGGGTCAGGCACAGCAATATGGCTGGGGTGGGGTGTGGGGTGGGGACTTGCTGTTCCTTCAGTCCAACCCAGGTGGCCTTTCCTCCTCCTTTCCTCAGTGGAAATCTGATCCAGAGTCCCAGGCCCCACTCAGGCCACCAGGGCAGTCTCCACCTTGCTGCACCCCACCAGGTTGCAGGTCACCTCTCACCAAGCACAAGGGACCCTCCCTCCTCCTCCCCCTCCAGCAATCCTCCAGTTTCTTCCCAAAACTGGATGGAAGGTAAGCTCCATGAGGACAGGGACTTCCATCTGCTTTGTAAGCTGCTGAATCCCCAGGGCGTAGAATAGTGCCCGGAATACAGTGGGTGCTCAATAAATACTGTGGGAGGCATGCATTATCCTCTCCACCTTACAGGGAGCAAAATGTGTACATTTCCCAAAGCTATACAACTGGTACATGGCAGAACTAAGATTCATAGCCAGCACTTCACAGGCATGATGCACCCTGCCTCATGCAATCATCTGACACTAGTATTTACTGAGTCCCTGACATAGGCAAGACACTTGGGAGGACATGGATGATCCTCACAATTAAAACTTTACTAGGGGCCTTTTATGTACCAGGTGCTGGAGCACACAAAGACATGGCCTTTTTGAAAAATGAAAGCTGTGTGTGTACACACATGCACACACACACACGCATATACATATATATGTAAAGGCATGTATACATACACGTAAGGGCATATGGAAATATGTGCTATTTGTATATAAAGAAATATCATGCATATACGCAACAGAAACCTGCAGGGCGCAAGGTTCACTGCAGGCACTGGGTCTACAAAGGGGACAGAAGCGGAGGGGGCTCCGATGAATCTGAAACCTGCAATGAAATGGAAGGGGCCTGGCAGCCCAAGGGGCAGCAGTGATGTGCACAAAAGCACGGACACAGAACCGTGCGGGCTCAGGGTACAATCCGCAGAGAAGTCTGACTGGCCTGAGGTTTTTCTTGTTTATTTTTACACCTCTGCTTTTAACTGTTTCACATTCTGTGCCTATCAGCAATGTTTTATCTGAAAGGAAAAAAGAATGGTTCACTGCAGTGTAAAAAAAAAAAAATTTTTTTTTGAGAACCACTGCTCAAGTTACTCTCATTATCCTACAGATAGGAAACTGGAATTGCCCCTGGTCCCAGAGCTGGCTTGTGGCTGAACGGGGGAGACAGCCCAGGTCTCTGGGCTGCCCATTAGCTGCCCAGGACACTCAGATCTCACAGGGTGTAAGGCAGAGGAGGTAGGCCAGGCCTCAGTGCCTGGACCTGTAAAACCAGGCCCTCAGGGTCATGACTAGGACATGACCTAGGACATTCAGGCCTCCGCAGCACTGGTCTCCTCCTGCTGGAGAAGCTGCAGAGCTTTTTCTGCTGGAAGTCATGAGTTGTTTGTTGGTTTTCTTCCTGCTTGGCCTGTTTTGAAATGAGGAAGAAGCTATTCTTCCTGGCAAGCCTGGGTAACCCAGAAGGGCAGCAGTCCCCTCCCTGAAGCAGCAGAGGCAGCCAGCTCCAACAGGGAGAAACCGGATCCAGGATGCTGACTGGTCAGCAGCTGACCTCTCTGACGGCCCCTGCTGGCTCCTACATATCCCACTGGGGCTATCTTCCCTGAAGAGTACAGGCTCTGGAGGCAGATGGGTTCCATTTCGGCATCCACCTGCTTCTAGCTGAGTGATCTCAGGAAAGATACTATACCTCTCTGTGACTCAGTTTCCTCATCTGTCAAACCAAACGATCCCACAGAGTTACTGTGAGGCTTAAATGAGTGATTACACAGAAAACACTTAGAACAGCACCTGGAACAGAGGGAACACTCGATGAGTTTAGCTGTCACTACTACTGTTTTTGTTTGTACATAAGGCTCCCTGAAACCGGGTCTCTGAGGTACCCAGCCAGACCAGGCTGGATGCTAAGGTAACTTCTGTGGGGTGGAGTAGGCAGTGGTACCAGAGATAATCCAGGCACGAGCCTGGAGACATCCAAGCCTCCTTCAGTCTCCTGGCTTCTTTCTCAGCATGTCAGACAGCTAGAGGCATGTCAAGTGGTGCTACCTCTTCCCAGCGCTGCCAAGAAAGCTCTGGTACACAGAAACAGGTAAGGGCTCCGGCCTCTCCTGCCTCACACTCTGCTGCGGTTCCTGCCCTGGGGGGTGGCCTCTGCCCGGTTCCCTGCTCATGCTCCCCATGCTTGGATCCTTCACTGATATCCTGTGGGAATGCTCCAGGCATTTTCCTTGAGATAAGTAATTCCAGACAGCTATTGGTTGAGATAAATCCAGTCCAGGGATTTGAGGGAGTTAGCTGCATATTATCTTTAAAAGCCATTGCTGACTATTGCCTTGAGATGTGGGGTCAACCTGGTAAGTGTACCTATGAATTTACCCTACTGCTTCTTCAGAAGGGGACATGTAGGACGGTACCCAGTTTGCCTCACCCCAGGGAGGTGCATCGGCAGCCCTGGCATCCACACTCTGCCTTCTGCCCACCAATGCCCCAGCTTCTATGGGAAGGACAGTCCTTAAGATTCACAGGTATAGGGACTGCTCAGGCTCAACTCCTACTTTCTAGATTTCATCCTTTTAATCTTCATATCCCAGCATCTAGCACCCGGCAGGGCTCTCTGTGGGAACTCAGCGAATGCCAGTTACACTGAACAGAGGGAGGCTCTCCTCTAGAATCACAGCTCAGAAACAGTCACAGTCGTATTAGAGTCAGGTGTATCTGTCACGTGCAAGCAGGTCTTTGCAACTACCAGTGTCCCTGATAAATATTCTACTATACTTAGAGGAGAGTGGCTTGTCCTGCGGATTCTTTGGTGTCCAGTAGTTATTAATATGACTACTGAGTTATGTTAGATGTTGTGTTTAGATGTAGGTTACTCAACATCCCAATCGCCATCTCTTAATCAACTTTAGAGAAAAAAAATAATAGAAATGCCACCCTATTTCCCACTTCTCCCACTGATCTTTTGCCTCGGTGATCTGCTCTTAATTGTCCCCATGCCCACCCCCTTCCTTCCACCACGCTCATTTTCTCACTACTTCCTTTATCCGAGTTGTCCTCCTCTCTCCTCTTTATTAGCACAGAGCCCAACCATATTTCAAGGCCATACTCAAGTTCAAAACTTCTATGAAGCCTTATGCTCTGTGCTTCATGGTCTTTCTCCACTGCTGCTTCACCTGTTGCTACTCCTGGTGTCTCCCCTAGTACCTAGCATTTCATAGCAGGCTATTCCAGGCACGTGTCCCCTAATCTCATGTTCTGGCCAGTACCTCCACCACCACTCTATTTCCATCTCTTTCCAAGGTCAACAATGATATCAGACAGAGTCAGGTTCAATTCTTGGATTTGCCAATCCCAGTGTTCCTTCCTCGGTCCTCATCCTTACTGACTTGGATACTGTGCAACACCCCCTTCTTAAATCCTCTGTCCTGTTTTTAGTCCGGAGCACTACCCTGAGACCACCTTTCCTGCTTCTTTCATGCCTGCTCCCACCTGTGCTAAGCCTGGGCCCCTGCTCCCATCCCTCGGCCCTTGTGTCCTGGGATACCTTCACAACACTAACTTCATCCCTCACCTCATCCCTTTGGTCCTCAGTCAGCCTGGACACTGGTGGGTCAGCCCAGTTGGCTGTGCTGTCACCTCATGTTCAACATAACTAAAATCCATTCAACTATTACTCGTTGAGCGTCTACAAAGCCAGGATCTGTCCTAGTCATTGGCCAGCAAACCACATGAAAGCTCTGGCTCCACATGTCCATCGGCAAGTGCACGGATAAATAAAATGGGGTAGTGCTACGTAAGGAAGCGTCATTCCGCCTTGAGGGGAAGGGAACTCTGACACATCCTACAACATGAATAAACCTGAAGACATGGAAAAAGGCAAACACTATAGGATTCCACTTTTATAAGGTATAAGAACCCTTTGCCAATGGCTGGGGAGGCAAGGGGGAAGTTATTGTTTAACAGAGCTTAAGTTTTGCAAGATGCAGAGACTTCTGGAGATGGAGGATGGTGGTGGTCGCACAACAACAGGAGTATACTTAATGCCATGCTGACCCGTACACTCAAAACTGGTTCAGATGGTAAATGCTATGTTGCATGTATTTAACCACACTAAAAAGTCCCTGGCCTTCCCCTTTTCTGTATGTTTTACTGCCTCATTTAAAATGAAAAAGACACTGTCCTCCCAGATCTAACACTCTAGAGGCAAGACCGTGGCTGGCATCCCAGCAGCTCCTTCCCCAAAGCCCACCACTTGCACTGCCGCTCTCCAGGCTTGTTGTTGCGGACACCTGATCCCTCCTCTGCCCCATCACTAAGTCCCCTCCATTGTTCCTCTTTAAGCCTTTCACCTCAGTCCTTCCTCCTTCACAGTATCACAATCTCCGCCACCTCTCGATTTTTGATAGAAAAACATGAGGAAGGGGGAAGAAACTCAGGAACGAGTTTCCTGGTTCCAATGCCGGCTTCCCCAATGGCTCCGAATAACCTCACACAGGGAGCTCTACCTGCCCCACCCACTATGTGGCGAGTTTGACATGGTCCTCACGAAGGCTCCTTCCAGCTCCAGCACAGGGTAAGTCTCCAGTTGACCCTACCCAGCCCAGCCTGCGGTCTGGTGTGCTCCTCGCAGGCCCTCAGCAGCCTGAGAAGAAAAGGCCGTTTGCAGGAGGGGAACCCAGCCAGGGTGACAGCTCCCGCTCAGCGCCCCTTGGCTCTCTTTCCTGACAGCTTGAACTTTTACTGCTTGCAACCTTGTGACTTTGGACTACCTGACCTTGGGTTCCGCCAGCCCTGCACTGCTGCTGGGACCTCTTCTGACCTGACTGCCCGTAACTGGGGCAGCCTTGTCTGCTGACAGTGGGCCCTGCTCTGCTGCCACCAGCTGGACTGCCTGGTGGCTGTTCAACAAGGGTGTTGCCGGCTGGACTCTGGACTCTCCCTGGGCCATCACCACAGCCCCTGCTGTGGTGCCAGTCCTGGCCCTGGTCCCTGCAGTGTCCTCTGAGTTCACTCCTGATGCAAGCTGGGTTTACAATCTGTCTGTGATTGAGTCACTCACTCCACAAATGTCCACTATGATGTTTAGTCCATGAGCAGTACTGTCTCGGCAAGAGATGCATCAGAGGGGAACACAACTGCTTCTCATGTCAATGTTGCACTGCCAGGACGAGCTTCCCTACTCAACGCGGACTTCATCGCAACAGGTATTTCTGGAGCACTTATTATGTGCCAGGCACTATTCTAGGCATCCTAATAAAATACCAATTTTAGGAAGTGTAACTTTCCATGCAGTACAATGGTTACAGAGCCTGAGCTGTGTGACAAGAATCTCTGTTACGTGTCCTTCAGTAATTACAAAACCTCCCTGAGTCTCAGTTTCCTCACTTGAAAATGGGGGTAGTAACAGTAACTAAATGACAAGCTTGTCTGAAAAATAAATGAGAGAGTCCATGTAAAATGCTTAGCACAGTATATGGCACATAGCAAGCACCTGGATGTTAATCGTTTTTTTATTTTTATGTAACCTAAATATGCCAAGATCCTCAAGAGTCCTCGTCCCACCCTACACAACCCATATCCCAACCGTGCATTTGCAGATGAGCTGGGGCTTCAACAGAATGAAGCCCCAAAGTCAACATCACTAATAAAGAACAAAGATCCTGTTGGGATGGGGGGGAAGGCAGAAAACTGTACTTGAACAACAATTAAAATTAAAAAAAAAAAAAAGAACAAAGATACCTGTGCAAAGTAATACGTACAATCCTAATGCTTTCACATGGGTCAACCTTGGGGATATCATGAAAGATATGGATACCAAAAGCTTTTGAGAGGATAAAATATTTCCAGCATATGTATTCAACAATATATAAATGGCTTCCTACAAACCAGTAAGAAAAAGGCAAGCTGACAAAAGACCTGAATAGGCACTTCACGAAAAAGGTTACCCAAACAGCCAATATCATGAAAATGCAAACGATGCAGATGCGGACCACGGTACAATGCTACTTAATACCCACCAGACTGAGGAAAACAGGAAGGGAAAACAATGCCAAACCTTGACATGGACATGAAGCAACCAGAGCTTCTCCACTCTGGTAGAAAAGCAGAAAAGTTCTGTTACAGCTGCTTTGGCACTAACTACTAAGACTACGACCCAGCAGTTCTGCTCCTACATATATACCCAACAACAATGTATATATAATACATATATATACACACTTATACGTGTGTGTATGTACAAATATCCATTCACCAAAAGATATATTTAAACATATTCATAGTAGCACTGTTAGTAATAGCCCAAAATCTGTACACAGCTCAAATATCCATCAACCATGTAATGGATAATAAACTGTGATCTATTCATAAAATGGAATACTACACAGCCACAAGAATGGGAAACTACAATGACACACATTGTGGATGAATGTCACAAACCAATGAGTGAAAGAAGTCATACACAACAGAGAACACACTGTGTGACCCATGTTATATAAAGTAGAAAAGCAGGCAAAACTAATCTGTAATTTTAGCAGCTGAAACAGGGGTTACCCTTGGAAGGGCAGTTCATGACTGGAAAGAAGCACAAGGCATTTTCGGGGAGATGGGGTCTGACAATGTTCGATTGCCTTCCTTGACCTGGAAGCTGGTTACACGCTGCGTGCACTTTGTGCCAAACACTTAGGATTTGTTCACTTTTCTGTATGTGTTATATGTCAGGTAAGTATATACTGGAAAAAAAAAAAAACCACACACACAGCTAATGAGAAAGATTTTTTTTAAACTAGGAAAAATACTTTTCTCCAAATGGATTGTTGCCCCCAAACCAACAGATTTTTAGTGCCTCCACGAAATCTGAAAGATATATACACATTTCTGATCACTTTCCTATTGCCTTTCCATAAATGGCAGAGAAATTAGTCTAAAACTTCAAAACTGTATAAAATAAACACATTTTAAACACTCCAAATTAATTTATCAAGCTTATGTTCTATGAGACTGAATTTGAAAATGTATTTGGGTTTTATAGATGCATGTTGAAATACAGAGTAATTTTGAGAAACAAGGTTTTTTAATGAGAAAAAAGTGGTGGGGCCAGTGGTGAAGGGAGTAAAAACCAAGAAGACAGAGGGAAAAATGCTGCTCCAAACTAGCAACCCAGGGCTTACATTTCCAGTCGCTTCCAGAGCACTGAAGTGATTCTGTGCCTACAAGCCAAGAAGTCCAACAAAAACAAGGTCAGGATCTGGAAACAAGACGGCAGCTAAGTTATAAGGAGGCTCCAAGACTATGTCAAAAGAACCCAGAGAGCTGGTAGATAACTATAAGCTGCCAAAAGATTAGGAGAGGCATGATCTGACTTCCTGACCCAGTGCAGGAAATAGTGGCTGGGTGTAAGCAACCTTGGGTACATAAGGAAGTGACTTAGCCGATCATGGAATAAGAGGATGTGACCCTGGGTGTGCTCAGACCTGCAGATGGGATGAGCAAGCTGGTTCTTTCTCTGTTGGGTGTGACCTTCTAAATATATACACATTCATCTGTACAATACAATCCATTCAAATGTTTACCATCACTAAAGAGGACTTTGGAGGCTTTTGGTTTCCACTGTCCCAGGACCCAGCTAGGGTAGCAGTAATCTAGAACCTGTCTCTTAAGCCCACAATCATCATCTTAGTCCCTTTAAACTAGAATAAGGGAAGCGGTGAACCTGAATTTCAAGAACATCAGTATTTGCCATGTAATCCACACCCCTCCCCTGTAACTTCCACCAACAAAAGGAGACAGAAAACTCAATATTTAAAATCAAATAAAAAAAAACAGGTAACCCCACCATCGCTTGCATTTATTCTTGAGCTCATCCAAAAATATGCTGGTGTCACCCAAACACATGGAAATTGAGCAACTGTGTCTGGGGTGAGGATGTCAAATGCCCCCATGGGGAGAGTATCTGTACGGCGCCGAGGTTGCCTGGCCTTACCTTGGCTTCTGCCCTGCCAATCTCCTCTGCCACCACAGCCACCACCTCTCTTTCCCCACATCACAAAGTTTGGCTCCCACTTTCACTGTGACATCACAACCAAAGTGTCCAGCAAGTGAGTTCACATAGGAAGAACCTTGAAGCTTGTCCTGAAATGTAAAAAGCCAGAGTATTCTAGAACCTACACACAGCTACTCTCTCCCACTATCTAGAGAAAGCCAGGACCCTACTTCGGGGAAAACGTCTCACTTCCCTGTCCTGGCCTTAAAGCAGCCTTGCCAACTGCAGGAGGATGGTGTTGGCAGGTGGCATGCGCTGGGCTGCTGAGGTATCCGGCAACAGGCTGGAGGTTTTATCTGGGAAGCAACATCATGTTCTCCAGGGCAATGAATATGTGTTTCCTACATTTCAGAGAACTTAGCAAGTAGAACTCAGTTCTGCAAGGCAGAGCAAGCATCTCATTGAAAGGAGAAGGAAGGGAAATAGCTACAGGCTGTGCTCCCATCATTTTCACATATTAGCTTGGAATGGCCTTCTTGTTGCCCTTAAAGTTCATTTCAAATGTAGCAGCATCTAAATATGCTAACATCATAGCATATTTAGGTGCTCCGGGGACACAGCTGCACCAAGCCGCAGGCATGACCGAGCTGGAATACGTGTGGTTAACAGTGGGATTCTACAGCAAAATGACATTAGTATGAAGTTAGGGAAAAACTCCTAAACACAGTTTTATAAGGCACTGTAAATGCTGCGAATAGGGGAAATGGAGATGAAGGGACAAGCAGTGGCCAGACAGCCCTGAAATCATTTCCAACAGAAGCAAGGATCTGGATGAAATGACCTCTCAGGGCCATTTCTACAAGACTGCCCCCCTGTACCAGGGTTCCTCAACCTCAGCCCTATTGACATGTTGAACTGGACAGTTCTTCATCATGCAGAGGGCTGCCCTGTGCACTGTATGATGTTTAGCAGCATCCCTGCCCTCTACCCACTAGATGCCGATAATACTCCACCTGCTGCTCCAGGTGACAACCAAACATGTCTCCAGATGTTCATCAAATGCCCCCTGGGGGCAAAGTTGCCCCTGGCTGAGAACCACTGCCTTATACTAATAAATCATGTCTCACATAGGCAAGACCCCAGCTGTGGCCAAAGTGCAGTCATCCACTTTAGAAAGGGCTTAGACAATGTAGCCTGGTCATTATCTCCTCGGGCATGAAGGCAACGGAACTCCCCGAGCAAGCTGCCACCATCAGATCTGAGAAGTGGGAGGAGGTTCAGGTAGGGATGTTCTGTCTCCAGTGCCACAAAGCTCACCTCCTCCCGGACACGGTCCACACCAGAAAACAGCTGATCAGAGAAACCCCCAGCCATCAAAAGTCACTCAACATCCTAATTCATGTCAAGCGTTGAGTATACAAATTCCACGTACTTACTGTATTTTTTGGATCCTAAGACGCACCTAAGTTTTAGAGGAGGAAAATGGGGAAAAAATTTTGAAGCAAAAAATGTGGTAAAATGTTTAATAACATAAATAACATAACATTCCACAACTATAAATGTAAACAGAACTCAACAGCAGCATTAACAACCATTATTCCTCCCAAATTTCAGGGGAAATGATGCGTCTTATAGTCCGAAAAAATACAGGTAGTTAAATTTCTGGGAGGAGGAACAGACATCTCAGGCCCTCAAAACCTTGTTCAACTAACCATCCCAGCTCTTCCCTTTCCTCCACTCAACAACCTTGACCAGAATGTCCCCTAGGATACCAGATGCCCCCCCCAAAATCTACCAAAGCTCAGGTCTCGCTCTGCAGGCCCTTGAAAATCAAGGCTGGCACTCTAGTCAAGAGGCATGGAAGAATCTGCAGGCCAAGGAGAAGGAACTGAAGTGACACTTGCAGACATGCGAGAGAGAGGGACAGATGGAAGACCAAAACCAGGGGCAGTGGGGCGGAGCGAAGTCTGGAAGGGGCAGAGCCAGGGAGATCCCCAGGGACAGGCCCACAAGCTTCGGGGCTGTAGAAAGGGAAGGATCCTGTGTAACCGCAGACTTTCCCAAGCAGAGATGACGCTGGCTGCGTTGCTGACTATAAATCTCGTCCACTTGGGGCTGGGCTTGGCTCACTACAGGCTGCCCCCCATCAGCTACAGTTTTGCTAAATTTAGTGCTGTTCCCAAGTCACCCAAACGACACCACTCTTCGTGTCCGTTTCAGGTTCACCCGGGGACAGGCGCAGAGGAGCAGGACTTGTCAAGAAGAGATCTGCCCTCCTGTGACCTCTCCCTTCCCCACTGAAGTCAGGGGCCCAGGGGAGCAGAAGACATGGAAACCACAGTCAGAGTCTCCAGGGCTCTGCAAGCAGGCTCTGGCCCACAGCGGCACTCAGAGAGGAAAGGGGGTGCAGGTTCCAGGGGAACACCCTCACCCGGCCCACTCCATTCCAACCAGGTTTCACTCTCGGGGAGTCACAGATGCTGCTGGGAGTGATGATATGGAGACACACTCTCAGGACAGGCCTGGGAGAAGGTCCCTCTGCCTAGGAGATAAAAATGTGTTCGATCAAATAGTTACCGGCACTAAAATTCAGAGGTTAAGACAGTGGTTTCTAAACCTGGCTGCACACTGAAACCACCCAGGAAGCTTCAAACACACCTGCTGTATTGTGAAACTATGTATGGTGCTAGGTGGGTCCTGGGAATATCTCAGGGAACACTTTATAGCATTGTGTCTAATCACAATGCTATACAGCTGAAACGAATACAAAATAATACCAAAAGGAAACTGTAATTGAAAATTTTTTTAAAAAGAGACTGCTGCCCAAGTCCCATCTCTCAAGACTGATGAGATTGGTCTAGGGTGTGATGTCACTGGCCCAGCTTTGGGAATTCCAATGTTGAGACAAGTTCGGAAGTAGTGGGTGAAAAGCATGGCTTCTGCCTCCAGGCTGCCATAGGTGGGAGAGGGGCAGGGGAAGGACTTCTGACCCAAATGCTATGTGACCTTGGGCAAGTTATTTAACCTTCTATGCCTCAGCTGCATCAACTGTAAAATGCACGTGATAATATGTAACACCTGCCCAAGAGTGAAGATCTAAGCGGGGGTATCTGAACTTTTAGCATCCCTGGGCCTCACTGGAAGAAGAGTTGTCTTGGGCCACACATTAAATACACCGTGACATGTAATCACAAACGAAATCTCATGAGGTTTTAAGTAAATTATGATTGTGTTGGGCCGCATTCACAGCCACCCTGGGCCCCAAGCAGCCCGTGGGCCGCAGGTTGGACACCCCTGAATGAGATAATAAAGAACACAGAACAGTGATATGTAGGAAGAGCTCACTACAAGTTAGGAATCATTATCACTATTGTTATAACAATAAAGAGGAAGAGAGGAGAGCAGCAACCAAGAGCCATCTCTATGTTGTGCATGGACTAAGAGTCTCTAGGACGGAAACTGGGACTATTCCAACCAGTGGGAGGGGGAGAGAGGCCCCAGAGCCACCTCTGCTTAGGAGAAGGACCACCCATTCTCTCTTCCTCTGTTCACAGTGTTCCTCCCACCTTCAACGCCCTCCCCTCTCCCCATCCGTCTAAATCCCACCACTCAGGGCTTAGCTCTAGCCAACCCAGGGCCTTTCCCATCTCGGGTCTCCAACAATACTTCCTGTGTGCCTATAACGCTGGAACTATAGAATTTGCTATCCTGAACAGCTACCAGCTAAGTAAGTATCTGCCTATGGGACAGATGAATGCTTTGCTATGTACTAGTCTGGTCTCCTTAAAGAGACAACAAGCAATTTGGGGGAGGCCCTAATTCTCATGCTTCTGTTTGTCCCCTACGGCACCCAGCACCATACTGGACACACAGGCCTTGATTAATGAAGATTTTCTGTGGAACAAAAACACGCACGTTGAAACAGCTGCGCCGACTGCACATCAGCAAGGAGCCAAGTTCAGTGCCCAGGAGAAGCAGGGTCAGCAACAAAGACCATGGGATTCTGGACCCTCCACCTCATCATTATAGAGACAGGCCACCACTCCTTTCCATCCCTAGAGGTGGGTGAGATTCACCCACCTCTACTTCCAGGGCAAAAGGAATGCTGGGCAAACAGCTCTGCTCCCCAGCACCCTGCTATTCCCAGGCCTCGACAAGTGAGGACACATGTCTAGTCGCTTCTGCCACAAAGCCACCAACCCCCATGATTCCCTAAACCCAACTGCAGCAGCCAGGCAAAGCCAAGGTTGCCCACGTGGATGTCCAGAGCAGCTGGGCACCAACAGGCTGTAAGCCTCTTACAGATTAAAGGTCCTAATTTAAACCTCTATTTGAGGTAGGACAAGCAGGTCAAGGCTCACAGGCCAGTTGGCACAGCTGGTGGAAGGGGAAGTAGTGAGGATCCAAGAAAGAGTCCTCTCCTTTGGGAGAAGATGAGCCAGAAGGTAACCGGTCAAAGTGGGGTCACTGAGAGGGATCTACCAGGAAATACTCTCCGTCTGCATGAACACTAACGTCTCACCCAATGAACCTGAGACACAGAACAACAGGACAAGATATAAGTCAGAATGGCCTTCCTCTCCCTGTCCTGACCTGGGTATGGAAATAGCTAATGAAGTCAGGAAACGAGAGAGAGAGAGGAGGCGAGGCGCCGGATACACTGCACTCCAGGAGTAACACCTGGAGACAGGAGGGGAGGCGACCTCTGTCTGCTTCCAGGCCCTGGTGAGGTTCTCCTGCCTCTCTGCAGCAGGACATACCAGGCGCAGGGAACAGAGTGGGTGAGCAGCTGCATGCCAGCCTGGATCACGCTGGGAGAACCTGACTCTGCTGCTCTTTAAAAAAAAAAAAAAAAAAAAAAAAAAAAAAAAAAAAAAAAAAACGTCTGGCCACATCTGTCTCCACAGAAATGGCCTCTGGGGAAGTGGTTGGAACCTGCTGTCTATGCCAAGAGCAAAGAAATTCCTACAGGAGAGTCACTTAAACCTTTTGGACCCTGGCCTACAGTAAGAAATGAAGTTTATATGGTCACCCACTACACACATACACGAGCACTTGTGTATATGGAGATGTGTATGTAACTGAAGTAAAGCTTCCTGAAATCATATTCATCCTTACTACATACTAGGCAGTCTAGTATTTTCTATTACAATTTTCTTTAATGTTGGTCTCAACCCACTAAATTTATTTCACCACCCATTAAGGTGTCTGGACTTGCAGTCTGAACCCCAGTCTGGGGGATGTAAGGAGGGCAGTTTTGCTTGAAAGAATGTTTAAAACTCCCTTACAGGCTAACCTCCCCACAAAGCAAAACTCCGCTAGGCGCCCAAGTTGGGAGCCGCAACAAGGGGAGGAAGAGCTGATGTCTTTCTGCCCCCAGGAGTCCCCACGTCTGTCCCCTCTACTGTGCTTGGGGTGCAGGAGCTCAGGGGCTCTGCCCTTCCACCTCCAGCGGTACCTCTGGTGCTGGCCAGCGAGTAACTCTGCCAGGCGCAGGGTGGATTTTCAGTCGCCGCCCCTCAGCCTCACTCGTCCACTGAATGAACTTGCCTATGACACACAAAGGCAGGTACGTCAGCGCTGTGCTGCCCGCACCGGTCTTGTAAATCTCCAAACAGCCTATCTGTATATCAGATACACGACGAACTGCTAGAGGACAGGAAGTCTGGTTTCTTAATTTATTTTTTTAACTGAAGGTACACAGAACTCTTCATAGGAATTTTTGTGAGGACAGGAACAAAAACAACCCCATTTTAAACTATCCTCAACCCAGTCATTGTACTTGGCCAAGCAGCCCGTGAGCTCTTGCCACCTCCTCCTGCAGGCAGCCCTCCCTCATGGATCAGGACAGCAAAGGCGTGCTCCCAACCCTACACCGTGGTGACGTGAAACTCGAACGACTCCTGTCCACAAGCGCTGTTCCCAGAAATGCAGCACACTTCTCTACAGCTGTAATCACTACTTGGCTCAGTATCTCAGTTGGAAACCAGGTCACAGGAAAAGGATAGCATTCCATATTCTGAATTAGTAAGTTTTACAGATTCATTGTTTTCTATCTTGACCCAGGTACACGTTTTTGTTCCCCGATAAACAGAGCAAACACTGGAGCTCTGTGTTCACGTCAGAGACTCCCCATTCTCCATGGCGTCCCCAAGCTCATCAGAGCCGCTATCTTGCCTGCCATTCACCAGTGCCCTTAAAACCTGGAAAGCCTACACAGTGAACACTCATCTGAGTCAATCCCCAAAGACTCCAGGGGAGAACAACTGTCTGATCCTGTTTTAAGAGCTGACAGCTCCCCCAGCCTATAGTGGGATCTGTAAATACTCTGATGGTAGATGCCAAGCCATGCTGTTGTGATTTTTTTTTTTTTCCTGGAGAAAGAGACTATAGTTTCCTTGCAATTCCAAATGAGAACTGGCATAAAAAGAGGTTAAGAACCACCGAAATCCAACTCTCAGGAATTTAGTTGGTTAAGGCCCTCCCACGACCACCCTACGTTTGCAACACACAGCCCCTTCTGCCACATACGCCCCCTAAGAGAATGTGGACCACCTTCTCCCAACGAGTCATTTTCTCCTTCATCCTTAGGCCACTGCATTGCACTTTTGAGTGAAGTCCCACTCTTTCCATGCTCAACTGTTAGCAGAGACATATTTACTGAGCACCTGATAGAGACTATGCTAGCCTCTGAGGATTTAACAACAAGGTAGGTGAGATGTTCTTGCATTCCAAGAGACACCCTCCAATTCCCAACTGCCCCTTGTGGCTAACACAACAATTTCTACACGCCCTTTGCATCCTTTTTTCTGCTTTGTCTTTTGGCTTGGGTGTCTGTCTCCCTCACTAGCCATAGCTCCCCGAGGACAGAGGCCAATCTTGTTCACGTTGGCACATTCCTTCCTTTCCTATCCCAATCCCCGCTCCACCCAGAAAGACACAGAGCTTTTCACACAGGAGGCCCTGTACAAATGTGCCTCAACGAATGGATGCTGATCGGTTAGCTAGTGGTTTAAGTAGCAAAGACTGGCCCAATGGGGACAAGCCTCACTCATTGAGCAGGATCCAGGGGACACGGAGGATGGCCTCTATGAAGCAGAAAACGCACAGGGCCCCAGCCCAGCCAGCCACAGCCTGTGGCTGTCATCCCAGACGTTCATCTTTTAAATTGTGCTTCTGGTCACGGCAGCTGAAAAATAACCCCAAGGGAACATATTCAGCTGACATGCCTCCTGGACTGTCAAGACAGATGAAAAGTGTATTTGCACAAGCATTTTCAGCATACAGGTGAGCTAATGGAAGACATGCCACAATGCTTCAAAGACATATTACCTCTCTCTTTTAAAACAGAGGTGACTCCTGCAGCTGCCTGGGCCACCCGTCCCAGCAACCTCTGCCAGCTCCCTTCCAGAGCAGTGCCCAGCACAGTCACCCACCTCCTACATCACATGGCGGTGCCTGAAGTAGCCACCACCTTTGCCACCTGTCAGATCCAGAACGAGGCATCAAGTTTGCGATGCTGTTTTCCTGAATGTTACCCATGCTTTCAATACTACTAAAGATCTGGCTCTAGAAGCCACCACAGAAATCTAGCTACTGGACTTCACTGTCTAACAAATACTATTTTAGAGTACTAAGGTCAGAAAGTCTATCTATTCCCCAATACTCTTCAATCAACAAATATTGGTGAAAGGCTGGCCATGGAGGCAAGGTTAATATGGAAGAATTGATTAGAGCAACCACCACTGATGTAGCAGGTACAAGATCCATTAGGATGAAGAATTAGAATGTCTATTTATTTTTATTTAAAAATAAGGAAGTAAGCTTTAGTATTATTTAATATATGAACTGACATGGCACACTCCTTCCACTTGTGTCAGGTAGCCTCCATCATTTAAGGGACATCTTGTGTCTGAGGAGGGGATCCAAAACACACAGGACGGGCAGTGGCTCCCCAGGGGTCTGCGGACTGGAGTATTGTGTACACACGGCCAGTTCAGACATTTAAGATAGCATCTTCGATGGATACAAGAAATGAGTCGCAGTAATGAGAGACGAGCAAATCACCTGACCACACGGTCGCAGATCACCCTGTGGCGAAGTCCCCAAAAGATCTGCTTGACTCAAAGATTTTCTTTTTAACCACAAAACAGGGCTCCAAAATTTGCTGACCTCTTCTGTAGTGAGTGCCTGTCAGTAGAATGCTACTTAAGGAATGTTTTTAAAGAAATAAATATTTTATCCATCCTTTTAAGGTAAAGGTGACATTTTAAAAATGGGTTAGAAAGCCTTTAGTTTTTGAAAGAGACGTGACAGAAAGAGCATTGTAGAAACAGGCGTTTGGAAGTCATTTCCACCATTACGTGATGACAGTTCCAAATTCAACACAAGGATGTCATCTCTAAAATCCTGCGTGTATGCACACACTTAAGACAGCATCCTGGAGTGAAGGGGGGGAAATGGGACAACTGTAATAGCATAATCAATAAAATATATTAATAAAATAAGAATAAAAATAAAATCCTAAAAAAAAAAAAAAGCCCAGCATCCAAACTTTTAAGAAAATGTCTCAATGAAATGAATAAAATGCAGTGTTTCCGAGGTCATGAGTCCATTTATACTATGAAGTGAACCCATAACCTCTTTCTAAAGAGGTCTCTTTCAAAATACCCTGACTTGAACCAGACCTTCAAACTATTCTACTGCAAAATATGACACCAATGTATTGCGGAAATATGAAGTATATTCGATTGCATGTTCTTACTAAAAAAAAGTAATTCTTAACAATTCATTCCACTTAATTCTTCAACAATCCATCTACCTACCTCTTACTACAGCAGGAAACAAAAATGACACAAAACCCTGCTCTTGTGGAGCTTACATTCCAGTGGGGTGAGAGAAAATAGATGACGTAACAGAAACATACAGCATGTTAAGTGATGACGGTGCTATGGAGAAGGAACACTGTAGGGAAGGGGTGCAGGAAATGCTGCTAGCAAGGTGGGGGGGGGGGCGGGGGGCACTGAGAAGGTAGCATCTGAGCACAGACCCAGAGGAAGTAAGAGTCAGCTGCGGGCTGTGTGGAGGAAAGCAGCCCAAACAGAGGGAACAGGAGGTAAAAGGCCCTGAAACAGGAAATGCCTAGTTTATCTGAGGAACAGCAAGGAGGCCAATCGGCCTGGAGCACAGTGAAAAAAGGGAAGAGTAGCAGGAGATAAAGGCACAGAAGTGAAGCAGGGCCAGGCCACGTAGGCCTGCATTTCCGAGAGGGCAGCCAGTAGGCGCCTGAGCACATGAAATACACCTAGCCCAAAACGAGATGGGCTACGGGTGTAAGTTAGTAAGGTAAACACAAAAACCACGCCACATATATCAGAAATGAAAACACAGGATGGGCAAAAGTAGGTAAGGACTCTGTGCCAAAGTGCGCTGGAGTACAGGGAGGGGACTACAAGAACGTGTGAACCACAAAGGCCGGAAAATGGAGCGTAAACAAGACTGTACCTAAGTGCGCTGGGCCACTGCAACACTCTTTTAATAAAGCCTCTAAAAACCATAACCTGCTTGTCTTTTTCCATCTGAACTGTAAACCTATTTTTGCCTACCCCCTGTATACTTTACATGTTTCTTACGTATTGGGGTAAATATATTATTAAAATAAATTTCACCTGTTCCTTTTTCCTTTTTTAATGTGGCTACCAGAAAATGTTAAATTACGTATGTGGCTCTCACGTGTACCTCAGTTTGGGGCATGTTAAGTGTGAAATGTCTACCAACATCCAAGATGAAACATTAACCAGGCAAGATGGAAACCAGTCAGGTCTGTAGTTCAGGGGAGAGGCTGGGCTTGGTACAAATAACTAAGGGTCATCAAATGCAGATTTCTTTAACTTTTCATTCTGGAAAATTTCAAATATAAATAAAGTTAGAGGCAGTACAATATATCCCAGGTACCCATCACCTAGATTCAACCCTTATCAACACATGGTGAAGCTTCTTTATTTCCCAGGATGACTCTGAAAGAAATTCTATACATCATTCATCTATTCTAGGTGGTATGTAAAGCCTCAGGACAGAGTCCCAAAAGGAGAGAGAGAAGATGAAGAGGGGGTGCCCTGGGGCCTTCTAATGTTTAGAAGTCAAAGAGAAGAGACGCTGAGAAGGAACAGCCAATAAGATGGGCAGAAAACCAGAGACAGGTGTCCTGAAGCCATGTGAAGAAAGAACTTCAAAGAAAAGGGTATGACCAGCTGGGTCAAATACTGCGGAAGCTCCTATGAGGAAGACGAAGAGGTGACCACCAGATTTAACACCATGGAAGTCACTACTAGCCTTGTCAGGAGCACTTTCATCCAGAGTGGTGGGGAAGAGAGCAAGGAACAAAAACTCTTTAAGGGACAGAGAAATAGCCAGTAGTTGAAGTCAAAGAAGGCTTTCTTCAGATGATAACAGTAGCGTATAGAAAACATCCAGCAGAGAAGAGAAAACCAGTGATGTGAGGAGGAGAGGGGAGCCCTGGAGCAGCTGCTGAATGTGGAAGGACAGGGGTTGCTCTCAGACTGGACTTTAATGTTTACCTGGGAAAAGGCAGAGAATATACCACATCACAACCTTTTGTGTGTGTGTGCTTTTATAATGTAGATAATGTGTCAGTAGAGCTATGCTATGTATAAATCATAAATACACACACATACATAAGGGGATTTCTCAAAAGTTTTAACCAATTCCTGGTCAGGGCACACATCCAGGTTGTGGGTTCAATCCCCAGTCGGGGCACATATGGGAGGCAACCAATTGATGTTTCTCTTTCACATCAATCTCTCTCTCAAAAAAAAAAAAAAAAAAAAAGATGCCCTGGCCAGCATGGCTCAGTTGGTTGGAGTGTCATCCTGTAAGTAGAAAGGTCATGGGTTTACTTCCTAGTCAGGGCACACGCCTGGGCTGCAGGTTCAGTCCTAGGTCAGGGTGCATACAAGAGGTAACTGATCGATGTTTCTCTCACATTGATATTTCTCTCTCTCCCTCACTTCCTCCCTATAAAAGTAATGAAAAAATGTCCTTTGGTGAGGATAAGAAATAAATAGATAAATAATCTTCAAAAAAGATTCAGACACTGTAATCTAGAAACTGCAATACAGCTGCATTTGAACTGCAAATAAAAAAAAAATACAACAGAAATCATGATCCATTATCAAAATCAGAGTGTCACAGGGAACAAATATCTGTCTGATTATTTATTTACATAGAGAAATATAAATTACTTAATAGTTTTTTTTTGTTTTGTTTTTTTTGTTTTTTTTTTTTTTTTTTTTTTAGCAAGGGAGGCCTCAACTGCACCATCAGATTCTGCTACCGAGACAGCACGGTTTACCCAATACCATTCTGCTCGGCAAAGAGCAGCTCATCGAGACAGTGGGCCTCACTAGGCAAGGTAGCCTAATCGGAACAGGTAGAATCCCAAACCAACCTGAAGTGTCCACAGAGACAGAGAAACATCCAAGTTGCTCAAAGAGCCTGTCAGAACCACTTGGCATGTGCTGAGCCCTGTAACAGTTCAGGGCACCTTTGAGATGTTTTCGTTCTGCTTCCCTAGAACCCACCAGTTAAGGGAGCTCTCCGTTTTAACTTGCTGAGCTGTAAAGACTCAGCCCAAAGTGGCTTGCGTAAATGGACAGATGCAGTCAGTCAACGACACTGCTAAAGTCCCAGTCGCATGGCTAGGAAACAGAGGCCTGCCACAGAAGCCACCTTGAACATTCCAGGGGCACCCCTTACCAACCACATAAAACAACAGCAAGAGAACATGAACACTAAGTCCTAGATTGTGGTAGATCTCTTGGCACAGAAACGACGGCCATGGTCACCCAGCGTGGGGGAGGAGGCAACCAGCAGGCCCGCACCACTCTACCGTGGTCGGACTGCAAACCCCAGCACAGCAGGGCCCCGTCTGGGTTTTCAAAGCTGCATGCCCAGTGCCTGGCACAAAGCAGGCTCTCAAGAAATATGTATTAAAGGAAGGAAAAAATGACTAGTTACATTAAACCACAAAGACAAGGTATAATGAAGAGTGCTCAAAAATCACAAAACGGTTCAGAGGACCTCAGGAAAACTGGTGATGACAGCTGACTGGAGAGAGAGGGAGGCAGCTATGTAAACATAAAAGGCAGAACTGCAACACGTAAATTCTTTTAAGAGTGACCATAATCTTCATTGACAGAGACTGAGATTAATCATCAACTAAAGGAAACGTGTGAATCTTGTTTGTAGCCTCATTCGAACAAAACCAACTATTAAAAAAATTGAGACAAGCAGGAAAATTTTAATACTGCTGGGTGACCGGTGATATTTAGAAAACACAGCGCTTCTGCAAGGGGCAATACTACTTATTACTGGGGTTACGTCATTAAAAGGTATTGTGTTTTAGAGACACACAACGGAGTATTTATGATGAAATACAATACCTGGGATTTGCTATAAAATAATCTCAGAAGGGAGTAAGAAATAAAGTTTGGGGGGGGGGGCGTAAAGGAAGCAACAGGGCCACGTGTTGATTCACTGAATCTGAGTGATGGAAATACTGAAGTTTCTTACACTAACTCTTTCTACCTTCATGTATATGTGAAATTTTCCCCAGTAGGAATATTTTTTTAAAAAAAAGTAACCATAACCTCAAACTGCAGTTAGTTTCCTTGCACCTGCCCCACTGCAGAGCACCGTCATTTCCAAGGAGACCTGTAGACAGAGCTGGGAGTCCTGTCTTGTCTTTGTCACAGCCATCCTCTTCACCTGGGACTCACCTGCTCACTTCTGCTTTTACTCTCAGCCTGGAGACTCCTCTATGGGTTCTAGGTTGTTCTACCATAAATATCTTTGCTACAAATCTTTTCACTGTACCACTAATTGGTCATAAGACAATTTCACCGTAAAAGATAAAAAAAAAACTGGTTGACAGTTTGGTTTACATTTGGCAGACTTCGTGTACTCAACCTAATTGTCAATTTGGTTTAATTCTCTACAGACGAAGTTCTCACAGTTAGTCCCATCTTTACATTATAAAAACCTCAGCCCTCGTAATAATGGTCTACACAGTGATGAGGAGGTATGGTGGTCTTAAAATAGCAGATGATGATAACTACATACAAAGCGGACTGCGGAGCTCCATGTACAGTCAGAGCGCGCACTCTACCAGAAGATGATCACAGATCAGTTTGTAAATCCTTCAGTGAGCCCAGCAAGCCCTCCCATGCACCAAAATCTAAAGTTCACCATGTTATGCAAATACAAAAGAGGCCGTTGCTAATTCACAAGTCTTCCCAAGCATTAATTATCGATTCTTTAGTTGGAAACTTGACACCTCTCTTAATGAAGGAGGAAGAAATTTTAGTGAAAAAGAGAAAAAGTGCCACCCTGAGACAAATCAACAAGGAAAAAAGAAAATACAAAATACTATGAATGGAGAACTTCAAAGACAATACATTTTCATTTTTCACAATAAAATCTTCTTAATTTTGTTATTAATTTGTTCATGTTGCATTATACCCTTTCAAACGTCCCTCTTCTATTTTTCGTTCTTCTATATTTTATAATGAAACTGCCCATTAGTTCCAGGCAAACATGCATGGGGTGAGGTGTTGACGATGAAACCAGCAGACGCAGCCTCTGCCTCCTCTCACACAGGATCCCACTCTGGTGCCCCAGTCTCACCTTCCCTGACGCTGGCTGGTTCTTCTTTCCTCCCCAGCCCTCTGCTTTACGCAATGACGTGGGTGCCACCAACACACCTCTTTGTACTGGGTCATTCATTCTCCTCCTCCTCATCGTCCTCATGCCAAAGGAGTCTCTCACTCCCACCTGGGGTCAATCTTTCTATACCTTTTTCTCTTTAATGGCACTCGCATCACCAGCATGTCCAGGTGCATCCTATCCGCCCAAATGTGTCACACACGCTGCCGTGAGCTCCTCCCTTCCTCCACCCACCTCCTCAGATCTCTCCTGCTTGTTTCCAAGGCAGACCAAACAAGGATGGGTGGTCCTTAAACATCCGTGTGCCTACCCAGTGTCAAGCACAGCACCCATGCTTGGTGGCAGCAATGAACAAGATGGACACAGACGTGCGTGCTTGAAGCTTAGGCTAGTGCACATTGCCTTCTAATTGGATCAACTGTCCCTATACCTTCCAGACCAGCCTGTGAACCCTTTATGTACTCTCTGTCCTCCCTGCATCACACAGCATCTGACACACAACAGATCCTTAGCCAATATTGGGTAAATGACTGATTCTCCAAGTCAGTGCCCTTGTCTGCACATCAGTGCAGTAGGAAGCCACCCTAACCTCTACAAAGAAAGGTATTCAGAGAGCAGTTCTGATGAGGGCCTTTCCCTGCCCCACCCCCTTGAGGGCTGATGGCCTCTGGGGAAATGAGGGGAGGTTCACACTAAGTAAGACTCCTAGCAAGAGGCTTACCATCACCAGCTAAAAGCAACTCCAAGTGTGCTTAGCTACTCTTCTTTGCTATTCTAGGTTGTCTGCTCCCTCCTCGCTCTGCTAGCCTCCTCCCTTCCAACTGCAATGGTAATAAACCTGAGGTACGCCTCCCCCACCCCCCGCAACTGACGCCCGCTGCTCCCAGCACAGTTTCCCTTTGCCACCAAAAGGCCTCACTTCCCAGCTCAGCCCTGAACAGAAGCAAGCAGATTGTTGTGCTGCTGTTTTGTAAAAGCAAGAGCTTTAAATTAGTCCTGTTCCTCCCAGGAATTTCACCAAGACTCCAGCTTGAGGACCCAGTCAAAAAAGGTGGAAGCCAGGTCACAAGGGGACTCCGCAAAGGCTGGTTACAAGGACAGTGAGTAGAGATTCTGGTCCCAAGCCAACACAGACACACACCCCACCAACTCCAAGCCGCAGGGCCTTGTTCCCAGAGTGGACGAGCGCCAGGTTCGGGCTGACACACCAGGCTGGGTTGCAAGCCCTCGCTGCAGCTGCATCTCCAGGGCCTCGGCACTAAAGAGACAATGAGGCCGGAAGTGACAAAGCAAAGACATCAAGAAAAACATGCCGCAGGACTCAGCAGAACCAGTGACCCTCTCCCTCTCCTTACCAGAGACTGGGTTTGGGCTGGTCCATTCTTTGCAGGGTCCTGGGAAATGAGAGAGAGGACACCTTGTCACACTAATGCCATACCCCACCCCTGTGAGGAATTCAGACCTCCAGGCCCAAAGAAGTGTGTGGGAGAGAAGGCTGGGGTGACAGCCTCCAGGTTCCAGAGATAGGACTGAAAATGAAAGGGGTGTTTCCCAGATCCCAGATCCTGTCCTCAGGCAGACTCCAGAAACCTACTATCTCAAATGTCACACCATCCCCTCATGGGATCACCAAAGCAGAGCCAGCCCGGGCAGACTCTTCAAGAACTCTAGGAGTCTGAACCAGCCACAGTAAGTATCTCCAGTGAAGATGCAAGCACTTTTGTGGCAGTGGATGGCAGGGCTGGCAACGGTTTCTTAAAGGGCAAGATAGTAAATAGTTCAGGCTTGCAGGTCATATGGTCTCTGTTCCAACTACAGTAAGTCCTCACTTAAAGTCATGGATAGGTTCTTGGAAACTACGACTTTAACCAAAATGATGTGTAACAAAACCAATTTCACAATAGGCTAATTGATATAAATAAGAGTTAATTCCTAAGACTTACTTCTGGTCACAATATCATCACCAAACTTTAAAGACCCAAAACACTTCTAATATTAAACACTGAAATAAGTGTGAGCTATGCATATATTTAAGAAAGATGAATAAAAACAAGAAAGATCATTATTTTCCAACCTGCTTATTCCCATTCAGGGTCATGGGTGACAGGAGCCTCTCCCTGAAGCTCAGGGAGCAAGGCAGGACCCCACCCTGGACAGGACGCCCTTGCGCTGCAGGGCCTCTCACACCCACACTCACTCAGAGTGGGACAATTCAGACACACCAGTGCATCTAAGGGTCACATCTCTGGGATGTGGGAGAAAACCCATGCAGACATAGGGAGAACGTGTAAACTCCGCACAGGCAGTGGCCCCAGCTAGGAATCGATTTTTTTTATCATCAACAACGTTATGATAAAAACGACATTGAACAAAACATTACTAGAGGACCTGCTACACTCAGCTACACCAAAGTAGCATGAAAGCAGTCACAGACAAATAGACAATCAGCATGTCCGTGTTCCAATAAAACTTTATTTACAAAGGCAGGTATCTAGCCCACAGGTTGTAGTTTGCCAACTCCTGATCTTCTTGTTTTCCCATTTCCAAATCCCAAAAGGAATAGAGGCTGCCTTCCACCTGGAGGGCTCCCGCCCACTCTGGAGACAGGGCCCTACCTGGGGACCAGGCCTCCATTTCTGCTACTCCCTCTCACAAGACACCAAAGAAATTCGGGCTGCTTGTTGGAAAAGAAAAGCCTGGCTTGCATCAGAAACCTGAGCTAAGGAGTTACAATAAAAGCTTTGGACACCAAATCCAAAGGTTTTGAAGCTGGAACTAACTGGACCTCTCACACCAGGCACTAAGGTTTGGAAGAGGAAATGACTTGCCCAGGATCACGCAGCTGGCAAAGGCCTCCTGACCCTGTCAGGTGCTCTTACTCCTCTGGAGCAGTGGTTTTCTACCTGTTTCTTCTCATGGCACACGCAAACTAATTGCTAAAATTCTGTGGCACACCAAAAAATATACTTTTCACTGATCTGACAAAAAATAGGTGTAATTTTGATTTACAAAAAAAATTAGTAGTAATTACCTACCCTTTTTGCTCCACTTTTAAAAAAATCAGGTACCTATACTTATATACAAGGATTTCTGGTACCGAGAATTAACCAATCAGATACTTTATTATGCAACATGACCAATAAGATACAACTCTATTACATGACCTATATATGTATGGTTCAAGACAGAGCATTCCCACCAGACAGCTATTGCTATGTTGGCTGTTGTCATTTCTTAAAATTTGACAATCTAAGGGAAAAGAGGTCAGCGTCCCTCACTCACTAGTCAGGTATTACATGTTTTAAAAATTCTTGTGGCACCCAAGAGTGGTGACTGAAAAAGAACCAAAACCAACAGCCTTGCTGGTAGAGACTGCGTACGGATCTCTGACGCGTCTCTACCACATCCTGGGGAGGGACTCGCAGCGATTTCTAAGTGAATGGTACAGCAAAGGTCAAGGAGAGAGTTTGGAGGGGGTAATTTTATATATATTTCCAGGACATATCCTCCTGGTCATAGTTATTAAGGAAAAGAAAACTTAAACAGAAACCTGAACTTCAAAAGGGGGTGTGGTTTGGTAAAAGGTGAAAGATTTGTTCATTCTGAAGAGAAACCGGAGTATGAAAGGGGGTGTGGTTTGGTAGAAAACGTGGGTGAGTGTTCCCGAGCAGAAACTGGTCCAGCAGTCTGGGCGGGCCCTGGGATGATAAACAAGCACACCGCATACAGCCTCACCCAACTTGAGGCCCATGCCCCAGGCCCTGGGATCTCTCTCTAGATGCCTCCTCAGCAACCTCACACCTTTAAGGCTTCACAATGATTTCCTCCAAATCTCCTTCCAGAATTGACTTCCCTTGCAAACTTTATTTGCCTGACCATAAGCGTGTCTGTCCAGACACTCTGCCATCGTCTTGAAGGTAACATGTCTAAAACCAAAACAAACATGACTCTGCCAAAGAAGTTTGAACCCTGATTTTTCTATTTCTATCAATCACTAAGATTCAAAATTTCAGCACCTGCTCTGCCCCATGTTCTGTCCCCAAGCCAAAGTGGCTCTCCGAACCACCACTTCCTCTGCATTCCCATAGGTCCCACCTCACCCATCACTCCAGTCTGGTATACTGCCAGTCTTCTGCCTGAGGCCGAGTCTAAGCTTGAAATAAGGCCAGGCTGATCTTTCCCCATATTCCCATCCTCCTCTTCAAGGTCAAGGTCCAGTCCTTGATCTGTCTTCCTAGCTCCTAGAACCTGACTAACACGGCAGGTACCCAATAAATGATGAATGACTGAATCCTAGCTTTCATCGGGAGCCATGACCACACAAGAAACCTCAGGGCCTTCCTATTCCTACCACCGTGAGCCCAGATTTCCAGGCTCTGTAGGCCTCCATCATCCCACCTACCCCTCCCACCCACAGCTCCTACCATCTCAGAAACAAGCTCCATCCAGCTGATGGATACCTGACCCTCCTCATGTGCCCGTCATTCCTGCATCCACATCTCTGCCCACGCTCTGCTCGCCTGCTCTGCAATGACGTCCACACCCTTCCCCCTCCATCCATTCCAACTCCTACACAACTGCCCAGCTCTGGGAGAGGCAGGGGATGCGGGAAGTGGGGAGATCATTTTTAAAAATTGGGGAAAGAGGGCATGACGAGGATATGCTGAGGTCTCTGATCTCTGGAGCCATCACCCACCCAATGGGTCACAGGCGATTAGAGAAGGCAGAGGCAGGAGGAGGAGCCAGATTTTTCCACTGAACGAAAGGCATGATTTTCATCACTGCTTCTGTTGCCCTGGTAACCAGGGACAGCCCAGTGGAGAGTACAGTAAAAGAACACCATGTTTATCTTTGCTTTCTGATCCACTTCCCTGTACTCCCTTCCCTGACTTTTCCCCAGCCCCAAAGCCTGCACCAAATTTCTTACAATGCTACCACCATCCTTCTAGTCACTCTTGCTCAAAACCTCAAAGGCAGAGCCAATTTCTGCCTCTCTTTATCCAACACTATGAACCACATACTCTTCTTCTGCAACATTCTGAGGGTCACCACACCCATCTGCCACACCAGGGGAACCCAAGAACAAAAAGCTGACCTCAAAGCACAAAAGTGGCATCCACTCCACCTGACAGTCCCTGGGGCAACAGGGACTGGAGAGCAAGAAGGTGAGGAAGACTGCCCAGCCAACCCCTCTTCCTCAGCCCCAGGCAGCTGGTATGGAGTGGGCACCTGTTCTCCATTCCCCCTCCTATGCCCAGGATCAGGAGAAAAGCCAGGTTGGATTGAGAACGGAGGGAGTATATCCACCCACAAGCTTCCACAGATCCTGCCTCCCCCATGGACACAGTGCCTGTGTGACCTGAGAGCGGAGACTGAGTACTTGCCCTGGAAGATTATATAAGCGTTATATAACATGGTGGCACCAATAAGCACATAGCGCCAGGGACAGGCCAGGGGTGGAACCAAACCCAAGGGGCTGGAAGTAACAGCCCTCTTACCACCAATGCCAAAGCAACACCAGGCCCTGGCTGCCCCAGCCCTGTCTATACCTGCTCCTTCCACCCCAGACGACGCAGAAAGAGACTTGCCTGGCTCTGCATTCTTCTTCCCACGCTGGGCAAAAGGGAGGGGCCGAGGCACCATCACCACCCTGGCCCATGGCAGTCTCTCTCCATTCAGCCTAAGGTGGCCAGGCTGCCCTTCCCACAGGGGAGCAGCAAGGGGGCCATAGGCAGGAGAGGGGGTGTGAGCCAGAAGCCCCCTCCTCTCCGTCCTTGCATTAGAATGGGGTTGTTTGGGGAAAAGTGCTGCAGCAGCTCCAGGATTGGCTGGGCCAGCTGTCCCTCTGTCCCTCTGTTCTGTCATTTGCCGTTCCTCTAAAAAACAAAACAAATCGAAAGGGAAAGAAAAAAAAATTGTACACATTTGGAAAATGATGAATCCCAAATTTTAGTCTATGGCTACAAATAAAGCTAAAAGGAGTGGGACTAAGGACATTACCCAATTTCCATAAGCCCCCATCTCCCACCATATCCTGACCAACCCACCACCTATGGACTTGGGGCTGTAGGCCTGGAGATTCCCCCTGGCCTCCCTTACCCCCTCCCTCGCCCTCAGCCCCTATCTCCAGAACTGGCTCTACTGCTAGAGCTCGAATCTATGGCATTCCCGCCCCCCTACCCCAAGTCTCTGTACAGGGCTCTGAGTATGGGGCTCCCGGATATGCACGCAGGAGCCAGGCAGCCAGCTTGGGCAGTTCGGGGCAATTCTAGGCGAGGTCTTCATCAAACTCCTCCACCCTCACCACCACACCCACTTTATTATTATTTTGGGGGGCGGGAGGGGGTGCCGGACAGAGACAGAGCCAAAGGGCATTTCCCGCAGCGCCTGCCCTCTCCCGAGCTAAGCCTCTGGCCTTCCCGCCTCCTCTTCCACACGCACCTCTGCGCCCCCTGAGGAAGGGGGGAGAGAGAAATACGCATTAGTATCACGAGCGCTTTGCGCACCATCCCTCGCCCCCTCAACCACCTGTCTCTGCGCTCTCCATCCCCCACAGCCTTCTACAACTCCGGGCGCCCCCTCTGCAGCAAAGGGGCACCACGCCCACTGCGGAGCGGAGCAACGCAAGGTGGGGAGTGGGTAGGGGCTCTCGGGCCGCCCCAGGGGGCTGTCCCTCCACCTCCCCCGCCCCGCTGGCCCCGGCCCTTGAGCCAGGGGACCGCCCGAGGCTCCTCCGGGCCCGGATCCACATCCCCCACGCGGCGAGGGCAGCCGCGCCCGGACGCCGCGCCGCAGCGGGGGTGGGGCAGGGCCAGAGCGCAGCCCGGCCCGGAGCATCGCCCCCAGGGGCCCACCCCTGCCCTGGGGCTCTACGAGCACGCCTGCAGGCCGGGCCTGCGGTGCACCCACCCACCTGACCGAAGCTCTGCTCTCACCTCCTGCAGCGGCTTCCTTCCTGGGGTACTGCGCCACCCGCGCGGCCGTCCCGCGAGCGCCCCGCGGGAGGTGCGAGATGCGCAGCCGCTGCGGACGCCAGCCCCACTGCCGCCGCTGCCCCAGCGTGTGAGCTCAGCCCGCTCGCGCGCCCGCGCTTCCCACGCTCGGCGCCCGGCGCCGCGCCACCCAGCGGCCGCGGTTGGGTACGGCATGCTGGCGTCCGGGAAAAATCTGACGCAGCCCAGCCGACTGATTTGGACATTCTCAGAACTTGACCATTGGTTTGCTGAGGGGTGGAGGACGTGTTGGCCGTTCTGACCATCTCCATTCTTAGAGCAGAACGTCTCCCACCCACCTTGTCTCTGAAGGAGATTCCCTGATTCCCCCCACCCCTTCCTTTGACCTTGCTTCCATGTCTCTCTCAGGGCTATGGAGACGACTCTTGTAAAATGGGGGTGGGGATCAGGTGTAGGCAAAGGGCAGGAAACAGGGGAGGCTGGCATTCCCAAGCCCTCCTTGGTGCTGTCTGGAAATATGAGGTGTGCACAGATCACTTCCCCTGGAGAGCATTACTTTTTAAGTCCCAGCCCACCTGTAAATTCTAATTTGGGAGGTTTAGAGTATTATTTTTTAAACTTTTTTTTTCCAGATATATACCCTTTGAGAACTGGAAAAGGGCTGTGGGCCCTCTCTCCAGGAAAGTGCACGTGCATACATCAGTGCAATTTTGCATAGTCAGAATTCTCACAGCTCAAAGCTCCATGGACCCCAGCTTAAGAACTCCTTTTCTGCAGGTACCCTAAGATGGCAGGAGACTAAGCTGGTGATTACCTGAATCTGCTGCCATCTTTGCTTATGCTGTTTCCTCCTTCAGGAACTTCTCCTCCATATCCCAGTCCTGCATTTCTGCCTATAGAAACCCCACCTCTCCTTTAAGACCAGCTCTCAGCCTTTTCCTCCCTGATTTTCCCACTCAGAAGGCCATCTATGACCTGTGTTTTCTAGGAGCAAGTTCTTTATGCCATTTAAGTCTATTAACACTATACATGAGGACCTATAGCTATTTTTGTGGTTGGTTTTCTTATCGCTTCTTCTAGGTTATAAGCTCTTTTAAGGTCAGTTTCCCCCTCCGTAGCTACTAACGTGCATTACATGGTATACCCTTGATAAAAAGCTCTTAAACACTCAAAGGAAGTTGGGGTGCAAAAACAGGAGATCCACAGGAGGCCCAGGGAGATGAATGCCTTTATTCCAGAGGAACCCAACATCTCTCCTCTGCCTCAATGCTCCACCACCACCGTCTACCCACCACAGGCACACCTTGGCAACTGGCAAACAGAAGTCTCAAGTTAGCAGCATCTGTTTATGCATTCCTTCTCTTCTGGGCAAGACAGCCCTAATTTAGAGGTCCCTGGATGAAGTTGGGCTACAAGTTCATGCAGGATACACCTGCCAGATACCAGATGTTCTACACCCAGTGTCCTCTAGTCCAATAAAGAACACAACCACCCACCAGTTGCACATGCCAGAAACAAGCTGGATGTCACCCTTGACTCCTCCATCTCATTTCCCTCCCTCCATGCACATTCCCATCAATCACCACAGCCTGATTTCATGAGTTTAATCTATTTCAAATTCTTTCCAGACCCATGGCCCCATCCTGAGCTCAGACCATCACTATTTCTTACCTGAATTTCTGCATCTGTCTCTATCCTAACTGGCCTACCTACCTACCTCCTCCAGTCTTGCCAGCTCAGATCCAGTCTGCACATCCCAGCCAGAAAGATCTTCCAAAAATATCAATAACTTTCCTGCTTAAAATCCTTAGGTACCTCCACATTTACTAACAATGAGGTCCAAACTCCTTCACCCAGCTCATTAGGCCTCCAAGCTCTGACCCTCAGCTAACCCTCCAGCCTCCTTCCTGCCTTGCCACTTCCCTCTTACATTTTATGCTTCCCTTGTCCAAAACATCATGTTCTTTCTCACCTTGAGGTGACAATCCTTCCCTGACTTTTTATGTGGCTATGCACTATTCATTCTTCAGGTTTCCCCACTGTCTCCTCTTATGCCACCCTGTCTTTTCCTGCTATAACATTCATTGCACAGTATTATGCCTCCCTTATGTAATGTCTACTTTCCCTGTCATACTAGGGGCTCTGCAATAGTATCCTCAATCCGTAGCAAAATACCAGGTGCCAGGTAGGAACACAGCAAGTAATTATTGAGTGAATGAAAGCTTTGAACATGACACAGACTCAGATGAGAATGTTGGGGCAAATGCAGTGATCTTTCTCAAATGAAAAATGGGAATAAAGATACTCAGTTTTCCTCTGAAAGTTGCCAGAGATATACGTAGAAGCACTTGTAATGTTGATGTTCTCTCTATCATATATATGTATTATATATTATAGATAGCCGCATTATATTATTGTATGTCTCATATATTATATAGAATAGCAGTGTTATATTACTTCACTTGATCCTCACAATGACATTTTGAGGTAGGCAACTGTCATTTTCCTACTTTGCATATGAGGAAACTGAAGGAGGACAATGTAAAGCAATTTGCATAAGATCACTTAGCTAGTTGCCAGGGAACAGAGGCTTGTCACTGGGTCCCAAGCCCAGGCTCTCTCCACACATCACCACTGCCCCTCCCTTCATTGCCAAACTAAGAAGCAATGTTATGACACATGCATGTTGGCATCCTGTGGATCATGCAGCTTGCAAATGTCACTGCTTACCATTTCTGAAGGGTTTTTTGGGGGTGGTGGTAATGATTTGTTGGTATAAAGTAATAACAACAGCTTTAGGGCAGAAAGGAGTGGGGTCAGAAGCAATTGACCTTGGGGCTGACTATATACTTCCCATCTCTTCCCTTTCTCCCGCCCTGGAGGGGTTACCTTGACTGATAGCCCTTTTGCACCATGTAGTTGGACCTTTGCTGGCTCTGAGATTCCCAGAAGCTGGACATCTTCTATCACCTCCATATTTCTGATACTGCCTGTCAGCAGATATTTCCTGAGCTCTTGCTAGGTGCTTCGTCACTGCCTGTAGAAGCCTGACCAAATGACTTAACCCCTCTGAGCCACAGTTTCCCCATTCTGCAAAATGGGAGCAATAATCACATGGCTGTTGTATGGATTAAACAAAATAACAGAACAGCTGCCAGTGCGCCGTTGCTAGTGGAGACACCTGCCTCCAACACTCCACCTTGTGTCTGCTAGTTTTCATTTGAGTGTGTGGGAATGTCCGTTTGGTAACTGGGAGAGGATGGAGAGGAGCTGAGGGGCCAGAAAAGAGAGGAAAGGACTACAAAGGCCACAGACCTCCCTACTGTGCCATCCCAGGGACATAGAGAGGTGTGGGGCTCAGAGCCTGTTTGAGCTGTTCAAGAATGACTTTTGAGTTTCTGGGCCCTTTGAGTTTGTATGACACAGTTAGCCCCAGTGATGAGAAGCTATTCCAAGCTCTTGGTGGGCAGGGGGCTTGGACCATGGAGAGCCAGGAAGGAGGGGAAGAGCAGGACAGCCATTTTTCGCTGACCCCAGCTGTGAAGGTTCATATGAGGCTCCTTTTGGGGATCTCTCAGTAATAACTCTAGGGCACTCTAAGAATATCAATGAGATCATCAAACAGGATATTAGCAACATAAAGGATGAAGGTGGTGCCTGGCACATAGTAGGAACTCAGTATGTGTTTACTTACCTAACATGTGCAGTCTTCAGCATCAGGGCATAGAGCCCCCGTGATCCTGGGTCTTCTGGTAACGCTGCCTTTGCACAAAGCATGTTTGTTTCTCACTGTGTCCAGTGCCCCAGGGAACACCCAGTGGAACTGCCCCTCACGAGTCCCCCATGTGTGGTTATGATGGTTCTTCTCTTTAAAGATTAAATCATTTTTTCCCTTTTCCGCTCAACAAAGACAACAGCCCTTCCATTTTTGATAAACGTTGCTTTCCTAGTAGCAGGTGGATTTGCCCCAGGCACTAAGAGCTGTGCTTTTTAAACATACACAGGCCCAGCTGTTTGAATCTGCTACCTCTTATTTCTCTTATCTTCTGCCCTGGGGGCTGAGTTTTCTCTGCCTCAGCAGGCTGATAACTTGCGGAAGGATGAGAACAGTTTTAATTAATAGACTAATTAGTGATACAAGCCTTTAATAGCTGATTATAGGAAAGCCATTCCCCACCCCCCCCAAGTGATTGATTTATTTATTGCTGCTGTGTTTCATTATAGCACAATAGTCAGCTTCTATTTATCTATTGGTTGGTTCAGTGGGACTTTGCCTCTCTTCCCTTTCCTCCTTCCCCTTGCTAATGGTCGGCACAGGCATTATGGGAGAACTCAGACCAGCTGACAAGGAGCTCTGCACAGAAATAAATGTTGGGATTCTGATGCCACTCTGTCTTGAGAACTCATAGCTAGAAAGGGTATAGGAGGTATCAGAAAAAAGAAGAGGCAATCCTATCCACATTGTTGGCTTATCTCCCCACGGCCCTCCTCTCTTGATTCCTCCCTGTTGGTATGCCGTAGTTCACACACATGTCAGTTACATTCCAACACAGCCTGGTGTGGCGCTTGAAAGCATGCACTGAAACTGACTCCCTAGGTCCAAACCTTGGCTTGCCCGCTGGCTAGCTATGTGGTCTGAGCAAGTCACCTAACCTCACTTCACCTCAGGTTCTTCATTGGCAATGTGGAAATATAATTGTTCCTCCCTAAGATTGTTGTGAAGATTGAATGAAACAAGACCAGTAAAGCAATTAGCACAGCACCTAGTATATAGTAAACCCTCAATAACATTGGCTATGATAAACACTATTGCCCGAAATTATTTAACTTACCTAATGCATAGAAGGAACTTGATAAATGTTAGTAGAATAGATGAATGATTATATCATCATTTTCAAGTAGATTGTGAGCCCTTGAAGTTCAAATAGGTAGATAAGGGAGGAAATTGTTCCCTAAATCATAAGAAGCTACCTTTAGTTGAGTGCTTATCCTGGGCTAGGCTCTGAGCTAATTGCTATTCTCTTATTTAGTCCTTCTATAATCTGATTTTTACCTTCTTGGATTATGTTTTACTTCAATAGCCCCAGTTCCCACACCAAATCTTTAGGGATGTCTGTCTTTTCCCCAGGATTTCCAAGGACTCTTTGGGGGTGGGCTGACATTTTCATGATCACTTTCCTTTACGAATTCCTATTCTGTCTGAATTCTAGTTCTTTCACCTGCATCCTGACAATGCCACCCTCCGGTCACATTAATGTCACTCATAGCAAACTGAGTCCCTTCCTTTTGTCTTTCCTTCTATCCCTAAAGCCCCAAGAACATAGGGCCATTTTGTGGAAGATGTCTACTGAAGATCCGAGGCTGTAAAGGATAATTATAGCATCCCTTAGAGTAAGTGATAGCTGGAAATCACCCCACTGCCATGCCCCACCTCCGTTGTCCCAGTGCCCAGTCTCCTGGATGTTCTACTACTCAGAGCCCTGACTATAGTCATTTTCCCTCCCGATGTTCTTCTCCTCCATCTTTCTGCTGTCCCCCACCTCTCCCTGAAAACAGTAGGTTGCTATTACTTTATAACACATAAACATTTAGCTCTTTGGAGCCAATATCTCCATCCTGGGCTCTTTTCACTCCAGGGTCAGAGAAGGAGCTAAGGAGATGGATGAGTGTGAGTGTGCTCAGCTGCTTTTCTTAGCCACAAAAATTTACCAAAATGTTTTCCTCCACAAAGGAGCCAAGCACTTCTGAGATGAGTCCTGTCCCAGCCTAGAATGGAGAAATATGATGGGTCATATTTTTACACAATTTTTTTCTTCCTGTTACACTTGTGGTAATGCTATGATGTAGATATTATCATATCCCCACTTTTTATCCAGATGAGGAGACTGAGAATTGTAAAAGGTTTATTTTATTTTTTTTAAATAACCTACTCAGAGTCACATGGCTCATATCAGAGCTGGATTCTCAATACAGGCCTCTCTGATCCCAAAGCCAGAGAGAATGACCACGACACCCTGTGGTCACTTAATGCAGCTCAAGAAGGTGTTAGGTAGGTTCCACTCACAGGGCAAAGCTTTCTCAGGAAATTTTTCCGTGGGGGAGGTGTTGTGGGTCATAGGAAGGTGAATTGATTGACTGAAGTCCAAAGTGATTAAAGCAAAGTTAGAGCTAGAAGTAGCCACGTACCTGTAGCTTCATGTAGGAGACCCTAGGAGCTGTGCTGTTAATCATGACAGTGATTACTCTGCCTGTCTCATTTGTTGGTGCTGCAGTTACTGGTTTTTGTTGCCCTTTACTCAACCTTGGGTAGGGGTCTCCTCTCTAGAAAATAAAGCTGATTTCCTTCAGCTTGTGGACTGCTGACTTCACATGTAAAACATCACGTTGGTTGCCCATCCCTGTTTAATTAGGAAGGCTGGCCTGGTAGCTGAGGGTCTTACAAAGAACTCAGTAAATAGCTGTGGAATAAATCAAAGAATGGCTCTTCACTCACTTTGTCAGTTTTATCCCTAGAACCTAAGGCAAGAGGGGTGAGTTAGGCAGAACCAGATGAAGGTGCATCCTACCCAGCTGGGCAGATGGCTGAGATACCAAAATTATCAGGGATGCAAGAACCTCCCTGGGAAGGGTGAGGTCACCAAAATGGAGGGGGAGGGGGCAGAATTTACCACAACATAGCAGTGTGACCTTGGTTATCTTGTCTCTAAAATGGGGATTATGACCTTATCACATGATTTTTTCCCCCAATTGAGTATGGTAATGGAAATATACCATAATAGCTTTTATTATTACTTCTTCAGTCTACTATAATCTGGTTTCTGCCCTCTCACACTCCACTGATTGCTTTCACCAAAGTTACCAACCAGCCCCTTTAAAAAAATGTATTAATTGACTTGAGAGACAGAGATCAATTTTTTTTGTCCATAATTATGCATTCATTGGTTGCCTCTTGTATGCACCCTGACCGAAGATGGAACCCACAACCTTGGTGTATCGCAACGATGCTCTAACCAACTGAGCTACCCAGTCAGGGCCTCACTCCTGTTTTGAAAATTCCTTTCCCCTACTGCTTTGTAGCTTTTCAGAGTGTATGCCAGGCATTCCTCCATGACATAGTCTCTTCGCTGGTTTCTCATGACCCCATTCTCAGTGTTTGCATGTCTCCATGACACTTCCAAGTCTCCACTGAGGCATCTTTATTACTTATCTGCTGCTGCACAACAAATTACCCCCAAATGCAGCAGCTTGAAACAGTACTGATAACCTCACATAGCTCCTTACAGTCAGGTATTTAGGAGCAGTTTACCTGGGTAGAGCATCTCAGCTGGGTTGTTTTGCTCTGAATCGCTCATGAGATTGTAGTCTTATTAATTCATTCACTCACGAAGGTCTCCATCCAAGCTCTTGCAAACTCCCTCATGTGGCTGTTGGCAGGAGGTTTCGGTTCTTCACCACATGGAGCTCTCCACAGGATTTCTCAGGACATGTGACTGATAGCTTCCCCCAAAGTGAGAGTGATCCAAGAAAAATGAGTGTAGCTGGCCATGACGAAGGCCACAGTGCTTTTATAACCTAGTCTTGGGAGTGACGTAGTATCACTGCTGCCCTTGTCACACAGACCAGTGCTGCTACAATGTGGGAGAGGTTTATACAAGGCTGCCAATACAAGAGGGCAACACTAGGGGCCATCGTGGAGGCTGTCACCATAGCATCCTTCTTTGCTGACTCTTAAAACTCAGTGTTCTCCAGGGTTCCATCCTCACATCTCCTCTCTTCTTATTTTCCACACACATTCTTGATACCACAGTGCTCTCCAGGACCTTCAATTACTCTTACTAGATTCTAAAGGCACCTAGTCCGCATCTCCAGCACAGCTCCCTTTTAGAAACTTCAGCCTGCGCATTGCCTATTGTATCCCAAAGGCACCGCAAAGCTCAGGCATGCCATTCTGAACTTGTCATCATCCATCTGACCCTGTTTCTCCTGTGTTTCCATCTCCCGAATAACGACACTGTCCACTCTGTTGTCAAGCAAGAGGCCAGAAGATCATTCTTCACTATCCTTTCCCCTTTCTCTCATATCCAATCAGTGTGGTAAGCTTCTTTGTTTTCTTTTTTTTTTTTTCATTGTTTCCTCCATCTTTTTCTTTTGAAAACTTTCAAACCTATGGAAAGGTTAAAAGAAGAGTAAACCGATCCCCAATTGACTAGATGACTTCATGTAGATGCCCAGGGGCCGATATTTTGGCGTCACCTTCGCTTTCTCTCCTCTTTCCCTCTCTCCACATATGTGCTTCTTTCCTAATAATACTCAGATGTTACTTGCTTTTTCGCTCTCATTTTCTCATGGATGTACAACGTGTGTGTGTGTGTGTGTTATTTGTATGCAAATACGTTGTATTGTGCAGATTATGACACTTCATCGCTGAGTACTTCCGTGTGTATCTCCTAAGAACAAGGATATTTCCCTATGTAACCACAATGCCATTATTACACTGAAGGACCAAAGCCAGTTGCTTATATCTTCCCCCTGTGTCTCTGATTTAGCCACTTTTCTTCAGGCCCCAAGCTTCCCTTTTCTCCCATAGTGCAGTCACTTTCCAGCTTGTTCCTCCTTCAGTCCGGGCTCCATCTCCTGCTGCGGTGAACTTTCCAAAATGCCTATCTGATTATGACACTTCCCTATGTCAGACTTTTCAGTGGGTCCACATTGCCATTTATTACCTTAAAAAAAAACACACTTCACCTGGTCTATGAAGCTTTCCTCATCTAGACCCATCTAGAGCAGCGCCGCTCCGTGGAAATATAATATGAGCTACAAATGTAACTTTAAATTTATAGTAACCTCATTGTTAAAAGTAGAAAAAACAGGTGAAATTAATTTTTAAAATGCATTTTTATTAAATCCAATATATTTAAAATATTATTATCGCAACATAAACTAAATATAATAAAAATTATTAGTTACATTCTTTTTCTCTAAGTCCTCAAAATCTGGCCCATACTTTGAACATGTACAGCACACATCAATCCAGATGCTAAATTTTCAGGAGTGAAAGTCAAATGTATTTTTACTGAACAACCGAGTTGTATTTAACAAAAAGTTGTTTATACTGTTCCCGTTTTAAAGTTTGAATTAATTAAAATTAAATCAAATGGGAAGCTCTGTTTCTCTTTCCCACTAGTGGCATTCCAAATGCTCAGCAGTCGTGCGTGAGTCCAGGCTGCGGAAGGCGGGCTGTTCCGGAGGGCTTCTCCAGGCGTGGTCCGGGCCTCCCCAGGGCCCCTAAGCATTTCCAGGGGGTCTGTAAGGCCAAACTGTCTTCATAGTAACATGGAAATGTTATTTGCTTTTTTCACTGTCATCCTTTTACTAGAGGCCACCTGACATGCGGTATGACAACAAACTGAACACAGAAACATGTAAGAGAATCAGCAGTTTTCTATTCTGCTGGATATCGAAGAGATTTGCCAAAATGTAAAACAATGCCACTCTTCTCCCTAATTGATTTTACTGTGGAAAAACTGTTTTTTAAACTAAAATATGTGTTACTTCTATACTCACATAATGAGATAATATTATTTTTAATGAATATTAGTTTTAATGAATAATTTAAACTTTTCTTAGTTTTAATTTCAGAGACAGTAATTATTAATAGATATAACTTTCAAAATCAAAAAGCTCTCTGAAGTCTTTAGTAACTTTTAATGGTATAAGAAAGCTTTGAGAACAGCTGGTCTAAAGCCTGCCTAACTCTCCAGCCTCATGGCTAACGATCCCCCCACCCCACACCCCTCATGTTTTTTTTGCGTGAACTTCTAGTTTCAGACAAGATGAAGCAGATGCATTTCTCCCTATTTCCCTGGCTAAGTACTTCTAAAAACCCTGGGCATCTTACATAAACCAAATATAAGAAGACACTGAAAGGTAAAAAGAAGGTGGTTAGGGACCTCTGGACTCAAGGCATTACAGGTCACCAGGGCGGCATTAGCAGACACCTAGTGGGGAGCCTCAACTTTCACTCCGGCCCAGAGATTATGAGACAACCACTGCCCAACAGGTGTCCACTGCCGAATGGGGGAGCCCGGCCTTCTACCCAACCTGGCGGTAACCAGATGGCGCTCCACCAATGCGGTCTCGGAGCGACACTGCTAAAACAGGAGACTGCAATAGGCTCCAGAGTCTCATAACATCGAACTCCAAATGTCCAAGATACAGCTGAAAATCACTTGTTCTACCAAAACCCAGAAAAACTTCAACTTGAGTGAGAACAGATAATGAACAGACACCAAACTTGAGATGACAGAGATTTTGAAATTGCCTGACGAGGCTTTTAAAACAGCTATCATAAAAATGCTTCCTTGGGCAATTATAACATTTTTGAAATAAAAGAACAAATAGGAAAATCTCAGGAGATAAAATAGGAGCTATAAAGAAGAGTCATGTTTTCTGCTTGGACCTTAAACAAACCACTCACATTTCCAGAATGGCTGCCCGCCCGTTGCTGTTGAGCCAAGGCTCCTTTCTCTCCCTGGACACCCACCTCTATCTTCTTTTCCCTTTTAAACCCTGCTTGTCCCTTAGGGTCAGCTGAGCTGTCACCTCTTCTGGGAAGACTTCCATGGCTACGTGCCTTTCCCACTTAAGAGTTCCTAAACCATAATACCTACACTCAGTGCTACTTGTTCTGTCACTGTCCCTCCCACCGTCAGTGTAAAGTCTTGACTGAAGGGATTATGTCTTATCCCAGGTGCCTGGCTTATAATAAGCGCTCAAAAAATATTTGTTGAGAAAATGAATAAATCAATGAATAAATGGAAACTTTCCCATGGCTCTATTTTTCCTGTTGAATAAAGTGAAAGCCATGGCCTGCCATTAAATGCCCTACACAGACGGACACACATCTTTTTGGTACTCAGCTTCCCTTCGCAATCCTTCTCGGCCATACTGGAAACACACTGTTGTTCGAAAGTGCCTTATGCTTCCCATCTCAACATATCATGTATGCTCTCCTAACAGCCTCAGATGTTCTCACCATTTTTATCACCCAAATCTTATCCATTTTTGCAGCCTCACTCAGATGACCCAGCCCTGGATCTTCCCAGCTAGGAGTCCTGCCCTCCTCTGCATATAAAGCACAGTTAGTCTTTTCTCGTGTTATTTCTCACTTTCTGTCTTGCATCTGTTTTTGTTCGTTTGTTTGCATTAGTGCACTTGTAGTATTCTGGGTTCAGATAAACTCCTATCGTGCTGATTTTTGTCTCTGCCACTGAGCCTCTAGCATAGCCCCTTGTTACTCTCTGAGTTTCAGTTTTTTATTCTGAGATAACAGTACCTACTTCATAAGGTTTCTGTGAATATTCAATAAGATACACTATTTAAATTTTGGTATAGCATCTCAATTTTGATACAGTAAGTACTCAATAAGTGTTAGCTATGATGATGATTATCTGAAAAAATAAATGGACTGAGCAAGTCCCTTTAAATTCTACCTCCAAAACAGCTTTTAAATTCTGCATCATCTCACCACTTCCATTATTGTCGTTCTGCCCCCAGCCATAAACATTGCTCTTACTATTACCACTGTAGTCTACCGGCTTGCCTTCCTTCCACTCTTGCCTCCCAACCTCTATTCTCCACTAAGCAATCAGCATGATCTTTTAAAACAATAAAACAAAGATCATATTACTTCCCTGCTCAAAATCTTCCAATGGTTTCCTGGTCTACTAATAGAATCCAAACTCCTTACCAAGGCCCAAAGGTCCGATGTAACTGGCCTGCGTCTCGTCATTCACGCCCTCACGCATTCTGACGCAGCTGCAGTGGCCTTGTTGCCGCCTTCATCAACTATGCTTCTCACAGGGCTACGAACTTGCTACTTCCTCACTTCACTTCAAGTGAGCTATGCTCTCAATTCCTACCTCCTTGAGAGCAACTACTATGTGTCAAATACCAATCATTATTCTCAAAATTTTTTATATTTTTTTGTAGCTCTTAATACATATATACTTAGAAAAATGTGTTGGTGTAGTCTTTCTCTTCCACTAGAATCGTAAGCTCCGTGAGGATTTGTCCACTGCTCTGTCCCCCACCTCTAGAACAGTGTGTGACACACACTAAGTGTTCCCCCAGTCCGACTTGCTGCACGGCTGGATGCTGGCTGCGACCTCTTCAGATGGGGACTTTAGGAACGGAAACAGCATTCCGTTGCACACAATTGCTTACCTGCCCTGAGTCTTTGTGACGAGGAATAGTGGGGTTGATCTACCTAAAGGGAATGGGATAGGGAACACCTATTTATCTAGACTTAGAGGACGTTCCTATTTATCCACTTAGATGAAAATATGGCAGGAGGTACTTCCAGGTATGCATTCCATAAAGAACTATGCAGTACTCCGGAGTTAATTCTATGGGGCTGGCTGCAGGCACAGCGCAGGTAGCTGAGCCTCCCAGCCACCCGGCATCTTCAGCTTCTTCTTTGTCCCAAGGCCTCGGGTCCTGCTAGGCTGGCCAGGACTGGAAGGGTGCACGTTGATGAAATGTCCCAGGGGTTAAGCCCCAAAAGCATCTGCCCTCACTAGCTTCATGACATCCAACTGGAGGAACCCGGAGGCCTGGCAGAAGTGTGGGGTGAGATAATGAAGGGAGAGCTTTGGATTCAAGACACCAGAATCCCATGTGATCTGGGGAAGCCACATGCCCTCTGTGGGCCTTATGTTGCCTTTACCTGTACTATAAGGGAGTTGAGTTGAATGTACATTTGAAGTCCTTTCCAGCAGTGATTTTCTGTAAGTGCGCTTCACGTATGAGATCAACCGGACTAGGCTGTTCAAGGGTGAGATGGCAGTGGAGAGAAACTCAATGTGGAGGCAGCTGAGCGGTAGGAGCCCAGCAGCGCCAGCAGGTGGAGCCATTGCTGCACCAGGATGCTTAGGCCAAAAGGGAAAGTTTGGAAAACCGTGAGACCCTTCGGTGCAAGCAATCTGGCGGTGGAAGAGTACTAGCCTTCACCCTACCCCACCCCTTAAATACACGCAAACACTCCTTCTTCCCAAACCTTGTGCACTCTGACAAACTCATGATAAAGCACCATTTAGGTGGCTGGGCCAGAGGCAGGAGGCCTTTCAAAGACTCAGTTGCCTTTTCTCCTCCTCTCATGTTTCCTGGGAGCCTGTACCTGTACCCACCCCTTCACCCTGCCACCCCTGACGGGCCAGACCCTCATCTGGCCATTCTCATGTCAGGATGTGTGACTAGACAGATGAAGGCCAACCTGACTCCTCTTCAGATTACCACCTTTCCCTTCTCCAAGGCCCACTCAGCCACTGCCTTCTGGGTAAGGCTCTAGATCTGCCCCCTCTTCTCCTGGGGAGGAACCTCTGGTTAGGGCAGTTGGAGAAAGCAAGGGGGAAGAGGAGGTGGGGCAGTGCTCAAGGGAAAGGTCTGGCTCTGGTCAGATAAGAATGGAAGGATCCTTTGTTTGGCCCCAACTGCCTCTGCCACTGTTGACACACTTGGGAGCGTTTCCTGAAGCTACTCAGTTGTGTCCGGCAGCTCAGCCTCCCCCACTTCCTATGGTCTGAGGTGGGGGTGGGATGTCTGGGCAAGGGAGGCGATGTTGTGCCCACAGATTTCGCAGTTAGGCTGCTATCTCATGCTGACGATGGAGACCACCCGTCCTGGAGTCCTGCACTGGCTGCCTGCCCTCTAAAGCAGAAGCTCCCCACGGTTCCATTCCACTCCCAGCTAGGGGCAGGGGAGGGTGGGACAATAGAGGGTGCACAGGCGGGGCTCCTCCTCATTGTTTTGCATATTTTGCATACAGTCACCATAACATAACTCTTCTCAGGAAGGTATTCACGAAGGGTATGGCTCCTTTGCCCTCAGCACACCACTCCCCGTCCTGAAGGCCCCTGCTGCATTTGGGTCTGCCTTTCTATGACTAGAGATGGCCAGCTTCCCTGTGAACCTTCCCAGTCTCCCCCCAGAAAGGGGAGTTGGTGGTAGGCTTATCCCTAGGGGCAGCATCCTGGGGAGTACCTGTGTTCCCTGAGATGGTCCCAGCTCTTCCCTGGCTGGGCCCTCCCTGCTATACCACTGCACAGTCCAGTCAGATCTAGAGGAGACACAGACCTCTCTGGCATTCAGACACACCCAGCTGGGTCACAGCCATAGAAAAAATGTGTTTCACTATCACTTTAATTACAGTATTTACACATCATTTTTTATTCAGAAAAAAAAAATCCACCCAATCTTCCTATCTCTGGAAATTTCTATTTCCAACCGTCATTGAAATCAGGATCCCTGCTCACCCCTCTGGAAAAAAAACAAAAATGAGGACCTGGGTCACCCACAGAAGAGGTGGCTTGTGGTGAGGGTCCTTTGGAAGACCAGAGTCTGGGTTCAGGAAGCTGAATGTGTAAAGGGCAGGGTTACCTGCCTCTCCCCAAGGTGGAGAGAACCCCTCTATGGTGCAGTGCAGGGCCCCAGGAATGGCCTTGGGGGCGGGGGGATGTGCGGTGGCAAAGGGTAGAAGGCAAGGGATGGCACCTCCAGCAGGAAAACCACCTGTGGCCAGATGCAGGGAGGGCCCCCTTCCCGGATGTTGCCCAGCTTTGTCCCACCCAGCCGAGTCACAATTCGGTATCAGCCACCATGTGTTGTCTCGCTGAATGGCCGTTTCTGGATGTGGCCTGGCCGGTCCCGTTCTCCTGAGCCCCTCGGTTGACACTGGCCTTTCCCTGAGCCTCAGAGGAGGTCCCAGGGCCTGAGCTATAGCCCTGGCCTCCACCGTTCTCCGTGTAATAAGGGTCTTCACCCTAGACGGTGTATAAATAAAGGAGCATTATCTGGTAAGCAGGGGAGTGAGACACTGGTGGGGGAAGAAAGGGAGGAGGGGAGATGTAGCTGCATGTGCAGACAGACTCCTTCTTTCCGAAGAGCAGTCAGGGTTCCAGCTCCTAGAGGAGAGAGGACAGAGGAGAGGCACCACACCATGCCACCGCAGCTGTACAGCCAGCTCCTGTCAGAAACCAGGCAGTACCAGGGCGTACAACCTCCCCAGGCCAGAGACCAGGAGTCAAGCCCCAGCCTCGCCCTTCCTCACCCAGAACACTTCAAACATTAGCATTTCCTCCACATGCCCCCCTGTGAGCCCACTGATGCTCATGGCCATTTAATGTTCGCAAATAAGTGGTTGCTTTAGCAGCCTGTTCTGGTTGTACCCAGATGAACTATCCCAGTGAAACTAATAACTCTATGACATGAACTATCTGTTACCATAGTGAGGTGGGCTGGTCCCAGTTAGTGTCCCCTCCCTAATCTGCTATACAGTGTGGGGCAAAGTAGGTTGACATTTGTGAGTACATGAACACAGAGTTTATTTTTGTACTATTATGTATTAATTATTGTGTTATTTTCCATACAAACAACTGTAAGCCTACTTTTGCCCCACCCTGTATATTATTTTGACTCGTCCAAGGACTTGGTACGTGCACACATGCATACCTCTATGTAAAGGCACAGAACAGCCTTTTCCAGGATTTCTCCTCCCCCAATGTGACATTCCTGGACCTCCCCAGAAAACCACTCTCTTCCTTATTTCCTTTGGCCTGGGCCCCAGAACTAACCAGCCTTTCTCCTGTGGGGCTCCAACTGCGGCGGTTCATCAGGAAATAGCCAGTGGTACCCAAGACAGCCAGCAGGATCCCCGAGGTGACCAGAGCAATCAGGGTCTTGCGGGAGTGACTCTGGTGGCTCCCAACATTTTGTTCGGTGAAGTCTTGGATCCCCAGCTTGAAGAGAAGACACAGAAAACACAACCTAATCGCTTGTAGACTGTGGGTTCTAGAAAGGAGTCCAACACACACCAGACCTCTGTGTGCGACCAAACAATGGATAAACAAAAGAGGCCATTGATTGACCTCAGGGATTTTCTAAAACAGGATTTAAGATTGACATCTCTTAATTAAGCTGCACCGTAAAATTTGGGTTCAAGCATAGAAAGGTAAAGATTGTTGGAGAAGGATGGAGAGGAAGGAAGGGCAGGTCTGGAGAAGGTCATTATTTTCTCCCCTACTCCAGATGACCCCTCATCTTAGAGAACTTACCTTTTTCAAGTCAGACTCGTGATTTTTCAGAAGTTGGAGCTTGCTGAAAAGTTCTAGAATTAGAAACAGGGAGTGCTGAATCTAGAAGCTGAACGAGCTCATCCTGCTCTATCCTCCTAAACTATTTCAGAAGATGCTCCTATGGTCAAATGGTTCATCTCAGGAGGGCCTCTCCCAAAGTCAGCCCAGCCCCGCTCCCCAGCACCTTCACTCTCTGAGCTACGATGACTGACTTCCACCCAGCACCCTCTACCCTCAGCCCCACTCCCTTCCCAGCCCTCAAGACAGACGTGCCCCTTACCTGTTCTGTTGGCCAAGACCAGCAGCAGGCAGTGAGGCCTCACCTGAGACTGCGCAAGGAGCAAGGAGCATACCCTGGCCCCAGCCTCAGCCTGATCCTTCCCACACAGGACTTGGATTAGTTCCTCTCCATTTTCCTTCTTAAAGTCCTCCTGGGAAGATAGAGAAAAATGATAAGCAAGAGATAAAAAATGACAAACAAGAGATGCATCTAGAGTCTCAGAAATGATTCTGGTTAAATCCTCCACAAGAAGGTTTCTGTTTTCTAAAATTCCAGCTGGAAAAAAAAATACTGTGAACTATATGTATGCAAGCACACAATAAGAAAAAATGCTTAAAAATTTCTCAGTACCAAAACATATATCCATTAGTGTCTTAGGTGTAAGATGCCAGAGAACAAATTTATGAAATACTATACAATCTTATCTAAGGATTGTCCATGCCCACATATACTATTCAAATTAGATTCAAAAGAGATTACCAATAACAAAAAAGTATTACTAGTGCAATGCTGAGGAGAAAATGCTTTGTTTCTAGGTTGCAACAGCTCCAAATGTTAGAAGAAAAGCAAAGAGGTAAGGAGTGGAGACCAAATTTATGACTGTAGACGCCACAGGATCCTGGGTCCCTTCCCTCTTACTCTCCAAAGGGTCTCACAAAGATCATAGCTCAAACAGAAATGGTCTTTTTCCATGGTCTTTCATCCCCATTTCCCATTAAAAGCATTGAACCCATTGAACCCATCTTCTGGGTTCATAGATCCTTCAGGTTGCTAACTGGCCTGTACTCAGGAACTGGGTCCTGCTTGGGAACTCAGACACAGAAGACAAACTCTAGTAACTCTTCAACACTGAGTTCCAGGAAAGGGCACTGGCTGTGCCCTTCCAACTCCCTGTTCTCTAACCTTGCAGGATTTATTCCAGCAGCCTCCAATCAGAGTGGCCTCCCCTGCACAGGCAAGGAACAGAAACCGACTCTCCCCTCTGTCCGGATGGCAGATGGTTGAGGAGGAAATGCCTGAACAGCTCTGACAACTTTCCCGTGGGGGGAAAACTGCTGGGGCATGTGAGGGCCATCAGAACTGAGCCTACGTGGAGGAGAAAGCTTCCTGTTTGCAGGCAGGACTGCTTCTGTGGCAAGGCCAAAGGGCCCTCCCAGCTTGGAAAGCAGCCTGGGTATTTTCCTACCGCTGTGGCCCAAGGCAGGAAAACCCAGGCTCCTTTGCTCTTGCACACAGCAAGGTCAAGATTGGCCTCAGGCCCCAGGTTTCTTCCATCAGCTGGAATTGTAGGGAGCTGAGTGAAACTCACTGGGCTTGGATGAGGCCACAAGAGCAGGGCTAGCTATCCTCCAAGTCACGGGGAGGTGAGTTCAACGGTAGTCTTGGAAGGCCGCCAGGAGCTGAGGTCTCACAGAAATGAATTCTCAGGCCACTGCTGCTTCACCCCTCAGGAAATGGATTAATTCTGCAGGTGTCCCTTATTAAGTCCTTGGTTAGAGGCTCTGCTTCTGGAAAAATCTGGCTTTTTTAAAAACAGCATTTGCTGTAGGTATCTGGACTCCATACTGGATACAGTCAGCACCCTCCTTTCTCTCTGGGCCTATTTCCCTTCTGAGATCTGTACATGGCTTTCGCCTGAGCACTAGCCCACCCTGGCACATGCCTTCTGAGTGAAAAGGAGGGAAGTCCCGCCTGGATGACTAGGCTTCTGACATGTCCCTGATTGGAATGTTTCCTTCCTGAGAGAGGCAGAGGAGCAGGGCTCCTTACATCAAAACAAGATGAACAAAATGGCACCTTCTTCAATGCACTGAGTCCTAAGAAGCTGCACCTCAATCAGAGTCAGCTGTTCTGCGGTTTGTCCAGCCATGACGATAAGACACTGTGTGAAAACCTCTGTGTATATCTTACGGGTGTGTGTGTGTATGTGTGTGTGTGTGTGTGTGGTGGCATGAACTCTACATGTCCAGGCTCTCAGTCTGTGTGCATGACAATGAAAGTAAACAAAGTTAACTATGTCTCAGGTACTGTTTTAAATGTTTTACACATATTAATTAATTTACATCTCCCATAACCCTCTGAGTGGGTACTATCATCCTCCCTGTTTTATAGATAAAGAAGCTAAGGCACAAAGAGACCAAAAGTTCACAAAGCTAGTTTACCAAAGAAAGGTATAACTAAGATGCTATGACATTGTCCTGACCAGGGTAGCTTGGTGGGTTGGGCATCATCCTACAAAGCAAAAGGTTGCCAATTCAATTCCCGGTCAGGGCACATGCCTGGGTTGTGGGTTTGGTCCCCCATTGGGGCATACAGGGGAGTCAACTGATCAGTGTTCCTCTCCCTTTATTTCTCCCTGCCTCCCCCTCCCTCTAAACACAAAACAAGATGCTATGACATTCAAAGGAGGGTGAGTACACAGCTGGTTTGGGGTTATTAGAAACATCTCAATATAGGCCTTGAAGAAAGTGTACAGGAGAAACCGGTGGGGAGAGCCTTTGATTGGAGGCACCACCACGAGGAAACTCGGGGGCATAGTCGCAGGAGAATGGAGAGCACTGCCTTCTCCCTTGGATTCCCATCCCTCGAGAATCCACTCAAATCCCACCTCTTCCATGAAGCTAGTCCTACCCACCCCCCTGCCGTCAGAATGGTCATCAACCTTTGCTCTGCTCTTTACTAGATTCTTTGCATGTCATGCAGCTTGTCTGAGTATCAGGTTCCTTAAAACACTGAAGACTGAGCTGTTGAGGTGAGTAAGGAGGTGTTGTATGAAGAGTGCTCAACAAGGTGTTTGAAACCCCACAGCTGCTGGGAAAAAATGGCGCTAAAAATAGTAATTATTATTACTATTAATAATAGTAATCAATACCTTATATGCTATAACATCTAGAATCCACATGTTGATGTTCAATCCTATTCTACCTTACTGTTATTGCCATTTCTCTCTGACTACACTGTAAGACTCTTCAATGTTGACAGCAGGTGCATATTACATAATTTGGAACCCAGACTCAACTAAGCATAGCACCAAATAAACAAAAGAACTCAGTGCATTGTTGTTCAGCCTAACAACCCAACTGGTTTGGCCTTCACATGGAGTCCCTCTGCTCCTTGCTTAGTTTTTGGACTAAATTCAAGGGAATAATAGCGGCCGGCCTCCCACTCTGGATTCCAGCAGCATCAGTGAATTGTGTTTGGGCCTGCAGAGGAGCAGGTGGATCCTGAACAAAGCACAATGCTTCTCCGGATGCTTGAAATAAACATCCTCCCCCAAGAGAGGCTGTGGGCAGACATCATGGGAGAGTGGGCAGGAAGAAGCCACAGCGTTGCTATTTTGCTCAAGAGAATCAGGTTTGTGAGCCCCTAACTATACCTGCTCACACAAGTTACTTTGCAAAAATAACAACCACAATGATAAAACCATCCAACCTTTCTAGAGCAGCAGCTTCAAACTTTGCAAAGACTCTTAATATGTTGAAGAAGCATGTTAAGCATTAAAATGGGGAGAGAAAGACAGCTATTTTTCTATATAATCTTTAAGATATTTCCCAATGCTGAATATCTCAATCTCTCTTTCTCTCTCTCTCTCTCTTTCTCTCTCTCTCTCTCTCTCTCTCCCTCCCTCCCTCTCTCCCTTCCTCCCTCCCTCTCTCTTTTTAAATAACTTTATCTACTTTGTTGTGAGTTTAACAACATAGGTAAACTTCTGTGTTCAAAGAAGTTCTAATCTAATTAAAGGATCTGCTAAAAGTCCCATAACAAGTGGGCAGTAGACCAAGGGCGAGAAGTTAGGCTGTCTCCAGATTTCAGGCTCTTTCCAAGACACATGCTGTCTTCATCAGTCCTCCATCTGTAAGCTATTTTTTCTGCATGAAAACTGACATTTAGTGTTTGGGCATAGGGCAAGGGGTGTGGGCTGGGGGCTATGATGTGGAGGCTGGGGGCAGTCTGCCTCAGATGAAGTCAATGTGACAGAATAAAGGTGACATGAGCTGGCCAAATAAATAAAAATGTCTTCATATAAACAGATGGGACTAAAGAAAGGCAGTTCTAAAAACCATATAGGTGGGTAAAGGACTTAAATGGACATTTCTCCAATAAGGTATACAAATGGCCAATAAACACATGAAAAGATGTTCAACATCTTTAATCATTAAGAAATGCCAACCAAAACCGCAACCAGGTACCACTTCATGCCCATTAGGATGGCTACTATAAAAAAACTAACAAAAAAAAAAACAGAAAATAGCAAGTGTTTGAAGAAATGGGAACCTTTTTGCACTGTTGATGGGAATGTAAAATGGTGCAGCTATTATAGAAAATACAATTATCATATGACCAAGCAATTCCACTTCTGGGTCTATAACCAAAAGAAATGAAATCAGCGGACTGAAGAGATATTTCTGAACTCATGTTCATAACAGCATTATTCAAGATAGCCAAAATGTGGAAGCAACCCAAGTCAGTGGATGAATGGATAAAGAAAATGTAGTATATACACGCAATGGAAAATTATTCAGTCTTAAAAAGGAAGGAAATTCTTACACATGTTACAACATGGATGAAACTTGAGGGCATTATGCTAATTGATATAAGCCAGTCATAAAAGACAGATACTATATGATTCCACACACGTGACTTGCCTAGAGCAATCAAATTCTTAGCGATAGAAAGTAGAATAGTGGTTGCCAGGGGCCAGGAGGAGGGGAAAATGGGGAGTTGCTTAATGGGTGTAGAGTTTAGTTTTTGAAGATGAAAAGAGTTCTGAAGACTGGCTTTCAACAATGTGAATCTACTTAACACTACTGAACTATACATTTAAAAATGGTTAAGTATATGTATTTTACTGCCATTAAAATTTTTTTTCAGTGGATTCCTTCGGACAAATGAGTATGCCATAAGAGAATAAAGTAATCTCACAGTTTGGAACAATTTGAGAAACCACAGCCACAAAAAGTTAATTAACCTGATGTGGCAGCAGAGAACATCAGTCAGAATTGGAGTGATGTGTTTTGCTCATGAGGGTTCTGAAACAGGGAACCAGGTGCCCGAGAAGACTGTGGGATTGCCTTACCGCTCCCTGGATGATACAAATGATGTCTGCCCAGAGATGAAGGATGGGAGCAAGTGATGAGTGGCTGGGATACAAATGCCTACAGAATGCTTGTAGGGGAGACAGGTCTAAAGAGTCCACATAGCGAGAGCTAACATGTTGGACACTCAGTGTACCAGTGCAGAATGAGTGCCTGGTTAGCTGAGAACAACGCATGAGTATTTCCCTTCTGGGAATATAGATGCATGCCAACATTACATAAGCGCACCAGACGTGATGTGAGGGGAATCCAAACCCTCATGCTTCTCATTAGGCTGTGAGTAGGGCCTAAGTTTCCCACGGTTAGAACCAGGACCTTAACGCCTTCTGACGCCAAAAGTACAAATGAAACCTAAAGAAAATTAACACTGCACCACTCAGCCTTTGGACCAGACCGATCATCAGACAATCACGTAGGACTCAAGAAAAGGGAACCTGGGACACAGTCAAGAGCTGTGGCCAAAAAGTCTGGACCAAGGATGGCTGACTGAGGAAGAATGACCTTGCAGAGTCATAGGAGGCACTGCTGCTTGGGGTCTGGGGAAGAGGGGACCTCAAGAAGAAAAGGGGATCAACAGCGGTGGAACGACCAGGGAAGCAATGGTACTACACAGGTGCTCCCATAGAGTTGATTCACTGCAGGCAGAGCAGAAGCCTTCTTTATATTAGGGGAGCTGCTCTCTTTCTACATTGACACTCCCAATGTAGATCTCCCAGATCTGCCCTGAGTCTCAGAGGAGAGTGCAGATCTTCTCAGCTGTGCCACAAAAGAGATTAGACAGTAAAGGCCACAGGGTAAAAGAGGCCAATAGCAACGTAAGAGGAGTTATTTCTGGAGTTGCAGTAAGTTTCTGGCACTTGTCTTGTATGATGATCCTGGTTAAATGTAAACGTTGAAGAGCAATGGCTAGACACCTAGAAGGCTGTGCAACTAGCTCTAAATCTCTGGTACAAAGAATGAGCATTCTGGCAGAGACCCATATAATACACAGGAAAATAAGTGCTCAACCAAGATGACAGGGAAAAAAGAGAGAAAGAGATTTTTTCCCTTAGCTATAATTTGCAATGTGTTTGGCATTTAAAAAAAAAAAATGGGTAGGGCTGAAAGTCAGCATGAGAAATGCATGGAATATTACTTGTGCCTCTTATATTCACATCTAAGTTAACTATTTTGCAAATTGCACTCATTTGTTCCATTGGGTGAACTTACGTCTTCACAGCTTCTTTTGTTTTTAAAAGTCCTAAGTTAAATAATTCTCTAAGAAATAATTTTAAAAGATCCGTGAGTCAGAGTCCCTCAGCTGATAATCACAGGGATATCAGTAGTCAGAATGGACAAAATAAGTGACTTAGTGCCCTCTACAGAACAGTTTTTCCTAGCCCTTGTCCAGTCTACGTATGTTACTCATCACATATATGGCTCCCTTAAACGAATTCTCAACTTGCAGGAAAATGTATTTTGTGTGATTAAATACCATTCTCCCTGCCATTCCATTCTTTATCCAGAGCCTTATTACTGTCAGGAAACTGGATTTACTGAAACAAAGCAAGGATATCTGTCATCATCATTAAAAATTAACACCATGCTAGATGGTCTTCCCAATGCAATAAGACATGAAACTGAAACAAGAAGCATAACTAACAAAAAGGAGGAGAAAAGCAACATCTTGCGGCAGATAACATAATAACGGATCTTAAAAACAGAGAAGAATCAACTAAAAAGCTCCTGGAATTAATAAGCAAGTAAAACAAAATGACTAACCCCAAGATAAGTATTCAAAACTCAGTTAGGTTTTTAATATCCCAGCAATAATCAGTTGGAATACATGATGAAAGTATATATTATAAATAACCCTAAGAAATCTATAAAACTGATAAAAGTTTTTAAAAAATAAAAAATCAATATGCTGAATGATACAAGAGAAGACCAGGAAAAAAAATGAAGGAATTTTAGACCAGTTTCAATTAAAATTTTAATATTTTTTATCTTGACAAGATGTTCCTAAATATTTTCTAAAAGAATAGATAAAAAATACTTTTCACTTTTTATAGTGTAATGAGCAAAGACCTGCCTGGTTAGATATTAAAAGTATTGTAATGTAAAAGTACAATAATTTTTTAAAATTTAAAATGGGGTTAGTATTTTGGGTTTCTTTGGATATATTTCCAGAAATGGGATCACTGGGTCATAAGGCAGATCCATTTTTAATTTTTTGAGGAATCTCCATACTGCTTTCCACAGTGGCTGCACCAGTCTGCATTCCCAGCAACAATGCAAAAGTGTTCCATTTAAACACCCCTATGTTCATTGCAGCATCTACAATTGCCAAAATGAGGAATCAGCCCAAGTGTCCATCAGTAGATGAGCGGTTAAAACAACGATGGGACATTTATACAAGGGAATACTACTAGGCAGTAAAAAAGAAGAAAATTTTACCCTTTGCGACAACACAGATGGACCTGGAGAATTACGCTAAGTGAAATAAGCCAGTCAAAGACAAATACCATATGATTTCACTCCTATGTGGAATCTAATGAACACACTGAAGTACCAAGCAAAATAGAGACAGTCTCATCTCATAGGGCACAGGCTGACAGTTCTGGGGGCATGGCTAGGGGGTGGCGGGACTGATCAAAAAGGAAAAAGGATTCATGGACATGGACAACAGTGTGGTGATTGATGGGGGTGGGGCACATAGGGGGATAAACAGTAGTGGGAAAAAACACAATAAAAAACAAAATCTTTAAAAAATATTTAAATAGGCAAAAAAAGACAAACTGAACAAATAAACTATGTCAAGAATATGTCCTGTGAAATATCAGAACAATATAAGCTAAAAGAAGCATCCTGTCAACACAGAAAGAAATAATGTTAGAAAAAATGGTTATGTGGAAAATAGAGCTTTACAGAAAAAAAATTCTGTAAGGATTGAAGTTATATGTAAATAAATGTAATAAAGGAATTAATATTTTAGATGACTTTTATATTTCATGAAGGACTTTCTTAAAATAAAAACAAACTGAATTATGACTATGTATATTAAATGTATTACAGAGGAAATAAAAAGTGACTACTAAATTTAAATAAAATTGTCTTTGCCTTCTTTGTCCACCAGATGGGGCCTCTGACGCCCTAAACCCAAACCTGGGTGTTTTAAGTAGCCTGACCCTGCTAAGCTCCCCCCACCCCAACAAAATCTTATAGTCGGAAATAGCTTAAGGAGGTTGCAAAGGGGATTGTGGGAGGAGAGGGACAGAGAAGGAATGGGAGCTGGGCGGGGGAGTTTGACTTACACAGCTGGAAGTCTCATTCAGTTCCAGGCAGATAGCTTGGGTCAATTTCACTTCTTTGACTCCAGAGCATTTGATTTCTCCCTGTATTAAAACACAAGCAAAATAAGTAAGCCAGCATTTCTGGCTCTCATTTGCTCCCCACATCTTTTCCAGTTTGACTTCTGTGAAGTTCTTTCTCAGGAGATTTTAGAGAAAAGGAAATGGTTTAATTTGTTAGGGGACTAGCACTTTACATTAGTCATACTCTCTTCCTCCACCTTACCTCCTATCCCCAGCAGAGAATTAAAACCTTTGTTACAAGCCTGGGCTTGCAGGCAAGTAGCTTCTTGCAGACTTGGTAAACATTGGCTTGGGTGGTTCAGAGATGGTAGAGGATAGGATCTTATCCTGTTGGGGCTGCTTTTCCTCCAGTGAATTATTTACCTGCAGTACCCCATGCATATAGGCAAACAGATAATGGGGTGGCTGGGCAGATCCAGGTGACCTTCATTTTCCTCCTGGCCCCTAGGACTCTGCAGATTCCTTTTCTGGCTCCTTTAAAAACCAGAAACCAGGCAGGCCCTAAATGCCTGCTCCAAGGTTCCACGGGAGCTCACTATCCCTGGTCTACTCGGCTCCTCTCTGCCTCTATATGCCTGACATAACCACCAGACCCTCTCACACAGAGGAAATGCTATTTGTCCTAAACATTTTGGGAAAAACAGCCCCATTAAATGGAAGATGGTTTCCAAATATGGCCAAAGGGGAATGGTACCCTGGTCAAAGCTCAGATCAGGAGGTACTAGAAAAAATCTCTGAGTATTGGATGGATCTCAGAGAATTCCCTTTATTCTCCAGTCCCTAGAAATGCAATTTCCATGGTATAGGTCAGCCTCGCTACCTTACTCCATCCCTCTGTTCCCCTTTCTACCCCTTCCAGAAATATTTAAGCTGTATATTTTTCATGCAAATTCTTAACTACTCAAACCTCATTAATTGGGATGAGGAGGAGTTGAGGGAGCAGAGACCTTATACACATATGAAGTGAAAGGGCAATCTGCCATTTTTGGCCTAATTCACACACCTTGATGGTACTTGGGGTAGGAGAAAATGATGTGTAAGATTTAGTGGGAAATGTCACAGGACTGGTGCTACCATACAGAGGGTCTGAAACATTTTCAGATGACATGCTGGGCTCCAAGGTCATTGCTGAAGTCGAAAGGTTGGCTGGGGTGGAAGACACTGTGATGACTAAAGAGGTCTGTGTCTGGACAGAGGAGTTCATGGTTCCAAGAACTGGAGTGGTCTCAGAGGTAGATGTGAAGTTGACTGTAGTCTCTGAAAAAGACCAGAACACCAGTGTGCATTTGGGCTCATTGGCATAAACACACATGCACACATATCTCAGTTCACTGTCTTGAGTGAAGACTTTATAGATAATGACATAGGTATGGACTTCAACCCAGAAAAGGGAATTTGGAGATTTAAGAGTTACTTTATGTCCTAACCCTTACCAAACTCATTTCAAGCCAGCTGTTGGAACCATAGCCTTCATCTAGAATATACTAGAGATGACCTCAGGATTCTGAAACTGAACTGGACGCTGGTCCACCCTAGAGAAGTCAAAGACCCTCAGTTTGAATCCATACACATCTTCACTTAGAAGAGATCAGAGATCTAGGGAGTTCTCATCTAATCCTTACTTTATCATTAAGCTGAACTCATTACTGATCAAGATCAGCTGCCAAGGCATTGGCCTGAGAAAACTGTCTCCGTAGGAAGAATTATCTAGAACTTACTTCAAGGAACCCTAAACATGATGCCCAAGCCATTATTACAAGGGACTTTTATGTTTCCATCTATGGGGGCAGGCAGGGGTAAGAAGGGTGGTCTGAAAATGTCCTAATGCTTCACCCAGGCACCAGCAGCATACTTTGGGGGCCCAAGACAAACACTCCTTACCTGAGATGGCTGCTGTGGTCCCCCCACTGTCCTGAGAGGCAGTGTACAAGGTAGTACTTTCAAAAGTACTTGGTGTTACGATTTCCTGGTCGTTCCTGGACACAGTGGTAGGAACAACTGACAATATTTTTGAAGTAGGAGACTCTGTGGCAATAGTTGTTGAGTTATCTGTATTTGTGAATCCAGAGGCTGTGGGGAAACAAGGAGGAAAAGTCAGAACCTACATTGTCCTGGAGTTTCATGACATCACCTGATTCAATTTCTTGACTTCAAGTAGAATCCATCTAGATGATCTCGCGCTCACTTCAGCAGCACATGTGCATAAATTGGAATGACAGAGACAAGGATGACATGCAAACTCATGAAGCCTCAGCACATCTCCTGGCTCCCCGGGCAAGGTGACAGCAACAAGAACATCCTCCTGGACAGGCGACTACCCCAACTTCCCACTACTAGATTTTTCTTAAGGAAATGGGTAAGGAAAAGCTTGTATGCACCAAGTGTCTGGGGTGGCATTATCTAAAGGAGGATCATCTACAGGTGGGAGAAGTTGCAGACAACTAAATGAATGACAGTAGGATAAATGGCATGTGCGTCTAAGATGCCATAATCGTTACAAATAAAAAATTATGGAAAAACTATAGCAGCCCGAGTATATGAGCCTTTGTTCGCAACATGTCAAGTAAAATTTTAGAATATCAAATTATACCTGGAACAATATTGCAAAGATCTTAAATGTACCTCTTTTTCCTTTTTAATGTATCCTCCCTTTCTATCACTCTCCATCCACCATGTTAATTCTTGGAAGAGTCACTAGGTTCGCACCATTCTGTTGGCAATCCCCTTAAAGATCGTCCGTTCTTCCTAGGTTTTCTAGTTCCCAAACTCCCCTCACTCTTTGCTGCCTGGCCTTTAAACCTATTCTGCTTTCCTCTGGCCGAAGAACTGCAGCAAGCAACCCCAAGGTGTCTTTCAGGAAGCTCTGCCCTAGAAATCCAGCAGATGAACTAGAGAACATCAGGCCTGATTTCTCATCAGATGTATTAAGAGGAGAAAGAGCTAAATTTTGACTCTGCCAGGAACTCTTCAGTTCTCTGGGTGTGTGTCTCTCTGTTTACGAATATCTAAAATGAAGGGTTTTCCTTACATAGATTCTTGGGAGAATCAATGAGATAAATGTTACATTGCTATCATACAGGTGTTCCTGGATCTAGTCGTTCTTGGCAGACCTTCATGAGGGTCCTTGACCTTCCATGTCTCCTGGGGTACCCAGCAGCACCATCCTTAGACCCAGGGAGGAGAACTTTTCTGCCTGGACCTTGATCTTTAGAGCCCACACTCTGTTCCTCCTCCCGCCCACCCTTTCCCCAAACCATGAGGAGTCCATGGAGCGAACAGGGAGGTATCCTCTCTTTCAGACCATATGCTGGGGACCAGAAGGCCTGGAACATCTCACTCACTTGAGGGCCAGCATGGGCCATTTCCCCCAGCCCGTCCTTCTGAAGGTGAACTGTAGTACCAGAGCATACACCTCCAAGGCCCCAGGACAGCCAAGGGGTGTCCCTTTGCAGGGAGAAGGGTTAGAGCATAAGTGTGTGGGTGGGGTGTCCCTTATATGCATGCAGGGTCCCTTACAGTGTGGGCCAGAGTCAAGATTAAGAAGAAGGAAAGAGGGGTGGGTGGGGGCCAAGGGCCATCCCTTCCTGCTCAGCCATACTGTGGAACTGAATTCCAGGGCTGCGAGAGTCTCCAATTCAAACCTGGCCTTTCAGGTGGCCATGAAGATATGTTTTTCAAGGTCTGAGAATAGAAGATATTTTATCTATCAGTTAATTGGCCTGATTTATAATTTTGAAGTATGTAGACATATAGTATGTGGGCCTCCACTGTTCTCTTGGCTTGAATCCTATAAATGTTAGAGGTGGACTTGGTATCCACAGCTCACACTCAGCAGTACCAGCCTCAAGAAAAAGCTCTTGAGGATCCCTAAAGCTTGTCTCTAAGTTTTCCTGACTGAGAGTGAGGTGTTTCTTTTTCAGAGGTTTCCAGGTAAAAAGCAATGTAAACTGACACCTACCCTTTCCCTCAGTAACAAGAGGGGAGTGAGTCTTCAGTTTCAAAGCAGTTAACCTGGGCCAAGAATGTCTCCCCTAGGTGGTAACAAGTCTCACTGGCCCATACATGCCCCCCAACCTGCTGCAAGATTGACATTAAGTGTGAGGACAACAATCGATGCTAGCATTATGTGGCAGGTGAGCAGGAGGACAAGTCATATTGCTATCTCCACGTTAGGGACGAGAGCTTGAATCACCAGGGTTTGCGCAGAAAGGGAAGGCCATAGTTCACGTGGGGGAGGGGCAACAGGTCCACAGAGGCTTACCTGACTCTTAAGTAGGGGGTCAGGGAGGCTAAACTGCTAAGGACCAGTATGCATCCTCCACACACTGGAGACAAAAGGAAGCACTCTTGTCTGCCTTAGGCAGGAGGTAAATTGAACAAAACAAGATAGATGGGGAAGTACATTCTGTCTTCTGGCCTTAAATAGGGTCCTCTCAACAATCTGACCCGAAGGTTTGGATTCCCTGCAGGGGGCAGGTGGTAGGAACTGAACTGAAGGGTCATCCTCTCAAGGTACCATTCCAAGGCATGACTGGAACTCCCTCTTGACATCACCCTTCCTGCCCACCCTTTCTTCTTCTTCCCCTTAATACATCAATTCCTGGGAATCCCATCTGGCCCAGCCCTTTTCTCTTCCCAAAGGAAGCTGGGCCTCGCTGACATGATGTCATGCTTTTGAACCCCCTCCCCCAGGGCCTCCTTCACCCAGACAATGAGTTTTGAACTTTTCCAGATGTGGAGAGAGACCTGCTGCTAGTTCTGAGGACAGAGGTGCCTGTGCCAGATGAGTGAAGCAACCCTGGGCCCAGGCCAGGTACCAACCCACCAGGGTCGGGCTCCCAGCTGCAGCAGCCTCCTCCCACCTAGCATTCAGCCATGCACTGAGGAACTTGTAGCAGGGTCCGTCTACAAATAACAAGGGGACCCCAACCTCAGATCCATGTCCCTGGGCTTAGGGTGAGTAAGGAAGCTTCTGAGACTAGACAAACTGGACAGAGTGGGAAGGGAGAAAGGCAAGGCTGAGTGTGGGGCATGTGTAAGCTGGTGTAGGGATAGAAGACACTACTACAGGGCCCTGGGAGACAGTCCTGGCCTAGCTGCTGCAATATAGGGACTATCAGTGAGGGAGTCTCTTAGTTTCACAGTCTCTAGGGCCCCCTTTAAAGAGTTTGTTCCCATGGAGAGACCAGGGGCTTAAAGAAATGACCTTTATCATGAATCAAGATGGGCCACAGACTTTTTAATACTGCTTCCCACACACATCCATGGCACTAAATGTTCAAACCGGACCTTTCTTTTCCTGAACTTCTGATCTCCCACTCTGCAGGGCAGGAACAGCAACCCCCAGTCAGATTCTAAAACGCGACTGATGACACCTGCACTCCATTCCATTCTAGACCGAAGGCACAGCCCTTACGCTAAATGCAGCAGACCACATGATAGTACAACTTAAAACAGAAGGACAGGCTCTCGTCTCTTGTTTTCTTTTCATTCCATCTGTACTAACTGTGTCTCCCTAAGAACCCAATTTAACCCGAGGTACCCCATTTGATCTCAAGTCTTGAGCTTGGAGCAAGGGGAGAAGACAAGGTCTCAGGAAGTTAGCAAAATGAGGGTCCTAAGAAGCCAAAATAGATGTCACACAATGTATGTGGCAAAAGTCTTCCATTTAACTTGAAGGTGCTTATGCAGAGGCAATTATTGTTGTTTTACACATAGTGCTATCAAGCTTGGTTGTCTGATATACTAGCTGAAGCTAAAAATTAGAAAGAGTCTCTTAGGAACAAACAAGAAGGAAAAGCAGCAGCTAAAAATGAAGGAACAGAAATAAATGAAAAACACATGAGTATCAAAACCCACACAAGTCTGGAATCATTTGTGGTAGGAGTAAACAAATATGTACACCTCAGTAAGTATTCCCATGTCACGATGACCAAGTTATTTTCATGATACATCTGAGTCATAAAGGTGACTCAGGTCACAAAAGGTCCTCTTTTTTTTTTTTTTTTTTGTACACTTAAGGAAGCAGAGGCTCATGAAATACGTTCTTATAAGATTTCTACCTACAAGTAGCACATTGAAGATACTGTTACTCTTTGAAGTGGGAGTGGGGGGAGGTTAAACATCCTCAGCAATCCAGAAGGGTCTGTTACCTAAATAACTCCACGTCTATACTTTCAGAGATTGGATTTTCCTGTAGTTGATCTTGTTTTTCATAGACCCTTAGTTTTATTTTTTTTGCTGGTGTTGTTTTCTGATCTCCTAGCCGGTCAGCCCCATTCTACTTATCCTTTTTAATTCTAGCGCTCAGCCCACGATGCGTTTCTGGGAGGAATTCCTGGGTGCCTTAGCCCATGGAGATACAATACTGGGAAGAAGAAACATTTTGGACTCTCTGGGACCCCCAGCCTGTGCTGCCGAGATGGCAGAGCCTGGAAACAGGAGCTCAGGCTCTGCTATTTAGGCATGATGGAGGGAAGGGTTCCTTCCCTACCATGGTCTAGCAGCATGGCCTTGGGAGTCCTCTTCAGCTGTTTAAGCCTCACCTGTAAAACAGGGATAAAAATAGTCCCTACTTCCTAGTTGTTTTGAGGAATAAAAAAGATAAGGGGTGCCAAGCAGTCTGTCTGGTAAACACTCAAGCAACAGTGGTTATCTGTAGTGCAGGCCCCTTTCCGTCTGCTTCCCCAAGACCTTAAGACATGCCCCTGCATCACTTATCTAGCACAAATCATGTACGCTGCTTCCTGCATGTACAGCTTGTCACTTCAGTTCCATCATAAATTCCTTCCATGCCAGAACCATCTCGTCCACTCATTTGTTTTACTCAGGGTGCTTAGCACAGTCCTCTGAGTTCAGAATAAACACTTGGATTGCGTGGAGACTGCATCAGGCATATTCACACCAACCACCTCGAGGTAGAGGAGTCTCAACACTCAAGGCTGTATTTTAAAAGTAAATTTATTAAATTAGGGAGCTTCCTTGGGAAGGTAACCAGAATTAGGAGAGTTCCAGGAACCAAGTCATATGGTAGAGAGGCTTAGTATTATTTCATCTACATTAGGAGTCGGCAGCTACAGATGGTGAACCAAATCCCACCTGTGGGCTGTTCATTGTAGGGCCAGTGTACTAAAAATGACCTTTATATGTTGAGAGTGTTGCAACATAAAATAAAGCAGGATATGCATCAGAGACCACCATGCCTTGAGAGTCTAAAATATTTACTATCTGGCCCTTTATGATAAAAGTTTGCTGACCACTGATCTAGAAAAGAAGGATTTGGGGAGGGAGAATAAATGACTTGTTCAAGGTACATTTCACTTGTTTATTCATTCTTGTTTTCCTAAGTACCAGTGATGTGCAAAGGACCACGCTCAGTGCTGTGGGAAGCACAAACTAAGAGAAGATGCCTTCCTATTATTAGGTGTGGGTGTCATTAGAATATAAATATATCCCTGCCCTCAACCTGGCCAGGTGGCTCAGTTGGTTGGAGGGCCATCTGGTACACCAAAAGGTTGGGGTTCGATTCCTGGTCAGTGCATATCCCTAGGTTGTGGGTTCAATCCCTGGTTTGGGTGCATACAGAAGATAACTAACTGATCAATGTTTCTCTCTCACATAGATGCTTCTCCTTCTCTCTCTCTCTCTCTCTCTCTCTCCCTTCCTCTCTCTCTCAAATCAATAAACATATCCTAAGTGAGGATTAAATAAATGAATAAATTCCATCCTCAAGGAGCTTATAATCTAGTGCAGTGTCTAGAAAGTACCTTAAGGATTGTCATGAAGAAAGGTAAGAACAATTCTGTGAATAAATAGAAAGAACAGAATTGGAATTAATGACTAGAAGTTATAGGAAAGCTAATTTTACTGCAGGACAAAGAAAAGCTTAAAATAATGGGGTAGTTTTTAAAAAATGGAATGAACTACTCTGGGAGATAGTGAGCCACCATCTTTCCTGGGAGCATCCGGGAAGAATCTTTGTTGCGGGTCCCTGGGAGTTTGGGCCTGGTTGAATTAAAGCAAAGAACTGGGCTGATGCCTTCCTGTGTGTCAGAGATTAAACCAACTGAGTGTAAACCAACTAACTGCCTGTGGTCTGAATGTGCCCAGTCTAATGTACTTAGCTTTCCCTTTACTATTCAAATGCTGTGTCTTGTACCCCACCCACTTACTGTGGAACCTCAATATCCTGAGTTTTCTCTGGAGCCTGCATTTCTCCCAGTCACCTCTTCCTCTTCTTTCCTGGTTGCCCCTGACTCCTGGATGGAGCTCTGGGCTTCCCCATCCTCAGGCCACAGCAGTTCTTCTTTGTGGTCTTTCTCATGGGCTAGCCAAGCACGCATTCCTTTATCCTCCCAGAGGACTGCTAGCACAGGGCTAGTGTGTGCTTACCGAAGGTTTGAGAGCCTGAAGCCAGGTCACACAGCACTGACCAGAAAACATGACATAATTTTGGAATCCTGGACACTACTGTGTTAAACATCCATGCCATAAGGACTTTCTCCTAGCTGGGTCTTTTCCACCTTCCACTCGCCACTGTCCCTCTGCTGTTCCAGGGACCTCCCTTCCTCTCTCTATCTTCTTGGGCTCTGGAGTCCTTCAGCCTTTGGCCTCTTGGGCCCATCGAAGACAAAGTTCCACTTTTAGCACATTCTCAGCAATTCAACCTCTTGTTGAATGGCACATCCAAAGTTTGTCCAGGGTTTTCTCATCCAAAGACTATTTATGGAATTTTCTTAAACATTGGAACTGGCTACCTAGAGGTGCTGCTCCCCTGGGAGCCATCACTTATGGGTTCTTTAGGGACCCCCCACCCCAAATCAGCAAAGAGCAAACTTTCTAATTAAGCCAGAAGAAGTTTTCCTTTATTTACACCTGAAGGGGAGTGGTTCATTCCCAGGTGGGCTCTGGCTGTAGGTCCTAGGATGCATCCCTACCCGTCTGTCTCTCCTCCTCCCAAGATGCATGCATCCTTTTCTTCAGCAAAGTTGAGGCCCTGGGAACTAAAAGTCATAGATAATGTGTTTTTATTTCTTCACTGAAGAGGGAAGAAAATGTTCTCATTAGAGAAGTCAAAGCCCAGAAAAATATGGAAATTCTGTCCTGGCGACTCTGAGCATTTTCTTCCGGAAGGTGGTGTTTTTGTTCTGTTTCCATACCTTCACATTTTCAGTTCTCCACACTCGGGCCATTTAGTTAGATCAAGCAAAGTCAATGAGAGAGGGAGGCCCAGGCACCCTGAGGGTGGAGCTCAGTCACCATCCAGCCCTGAAAGTCAGCCCAGGCTTGTCTGCCCAGGGTCTAAAGGAAATCAGGCAGTGAGACCATAAGAAGTGGAATTTGTTCCTCCCTTTTATTTGTTTTTGTAAGACTGCGCAGGAGTTTATCTGCTGCAGTTTGGCACTCTTTGCCCTGAGCGTTTGAAGACAAAGACTCAGGGGATGAAGATGAGGACAAGTGAATGAGGCTCCCTGGACCTAGAGCCAACAGAATAAGAAAAAGACGCTGCCCCTCCCCTCCCGTGGCTCATTTTATCAGTCAAAAGGGAATGCTGCTGAAGATTTGCACTTGCAAAGGTTGTGCCAACAGGGTTGGCCCTATAAGCCAGAGGACTGGGGGCCTCTGAGTTAGTCAGAGGTCCCCAAGGCTGCTCCTCCTCAGTCGCCATGTGGCAGGGATTCAAAGGGTGGAGTCCTCTCTCCTCTGGAAAATATCTGATAAAATTCTTTTTCCTTTTCTTTTTTCCCCTCTTACATGTAGCCCCAGACAGGATATGGGTGTGGGGTCTGCATGCACAAAAGGACCAAAAGGAAGAAGAGGAATGTGAAGGGGTGGGATTGGGGGGTGTCATTGGGGAGATCAGAAGGACAGGCCATGGAGGGCTTGGAGGAAACCTTGAGTATGACAAATGAGGTTCCTTTATGACCTCAAAGTCTCCTCTTCCCAGCTGACGGCCTCTCATTGCCACCCTGGTTCCGGTCAACACCCAGAGCCACCCCACTGCCAACTAAAAAAGTCTACTTTTGGTTGGCTGCTATGCCCCTCCCCATGCCAACTTCTCACAGACACAGAAAAAAGAACTTCCCAGAACAAAGCTCTGTGTTGGGGTAAGTGACAAGAAAAACCACAGAACCCCTTTCTGCCCCAAATTTTACAGCAATAACAGCACAGAATTTCTGCAATGTCCCTTCGTTAACATTTCAAAGCACAGTCATTCATTTCATTTACTCCACAATATATCCCAGGACAGAAAAAAACTGCTGGGTATTGAAAAAACACATACCCTATAAAGTTCTCAAGGAAGGCATAGAGCTGACAAACTGGACCACACAGTCTGGCAAGATTAAGAATAGGGACCCATCCCTCCCTCACCCCCTGCCCCCAGTTAAGATACTGAAATTCTCAACATATCAACCTGAGGTTGTGAAGAGGTTAAGTTGCTCCCCCCACCCCCACTGCTGCAGGGAGGCTGAGACCAGCCAGCTGAGGAAATAAGGAAAGGGTGGGCCTCACTGGGCCCAGGACCAGGTCAGCATCCCAAGCTGTGTAGTCGAAGCAGAGAGAAGCATCTGATCGACATCAGAGCCTCGGATCGACTCACCCCTCTTATGCGGGTGCAGTCTAGCACCCAGGGCAGCTCCCCTTTCTAGGGTTTTGACGCCTCAGTGACAGTTTTTTCCCTGCCCCAAAGGGCAAGTCTGGAACTGCCAAACAGGTCAAGCCAGAGCCCAACTTAGAGCTTCCCCGAGCCGGGAATGAGTTGCTCTCCAACTGGGTGGACCCAAAGAGAGACAGCAGAGGAGGGTGAGAGCAAAGAGGCCTAGCTGGCTGGCCCAGACTACTCCGTGGGCCCACGCTGGGTGGCCTTCAGTAAGAGAAGGGAATTGGGAGCCCTAGAGGGCTGGAAGCTGAATCGTGAGCAAAAGAGAGAACAACTTACAATGTTTAAAACCTTCTAAGTGCAATGAAATGAGTTCGAGAATTTTGTCCCAAATGAAAGCAGTAAGGAATAAATATTTATTGAGTGCCTTTGTTTTTCTTAAAAGTGAGAGCAAGAGCTTAAGAAGTTAAGATCACTGTGGATGAGCATCCACTAGTCTTCTGACCTGTCCACTACCTTTAGAACTTGGAGGGGGCAGGGAAAGAAAACCCCCAAACCTAACAATCTTGAGTTGGTGCCAGGTCGAGGAGTTGCGGTGGGAGAGGGAGGCAGCGCAGAGAACCAGCTCCATCCACCACCACCTTCTCTCCAGTGGAAGGGGCGTGGGTGTTGGAAGAGCGAGTAGTGACTTAGCTTTGTGATACTAAATGCAAAGATTTTTGCACGGATTATTCTCCATTCCAAACTGCCCTGGTCACCTAACTCAGCCTGCCTCCTGGGCCTCGTCCCAGTTTGGCTTTGCTCCCTTTCCTTAAATGTCCAACTCTGGCTTCCCCCATCCGGGTGGTCTCTGGACGCCTGGCCCCCTTCCCCACAACGCCCTGGTTTTCTGAATCAACCACCAGCCACAAAACTTTGCTGCTTCTCTCCTCCCCTCTCCAGCTTTGCGCTCCGCTCCACTGGTAACACGAAGAGACACTGGCACCTTCAAATCGCCTTATATTAGAGACAACTCCAGCGAGTCGCGTTGTCCGACTCCGGAACGCCTAGGGCTAGCGGCGGGTTAACACACCTGGGTTAGTTCACATTCGCCGGGTCGTAGTCTTCTCTTTCCCTCCCACCCCCGCCGATTCACAGGTGAGGGACCGGGCCATTCACACGGCCCTTGTCCCACCAAAGCCTGGAGTAGTCATGGCCGTGGGGGCGTGGGTTGAGGCAGGGGTCCCTTTCCTCGGTGTAGCTAGCTGAGCTCCCTCGGCCTCCGGAGGAGCCGCGACCCTCCCGGCCCAGCCCGGTGGGCCGCGTCCGCGCGCGCGCGCGGCAAGTACTCACGCAGCAGACTCAGCAGGCAGAGCGCAGTCCAGCCCCGCGGCATCCCGCGTTCAGCGCGCGCGCTCCTGCGGCCCAGCATCCTTCCCGCGCCGCTCCAGAGAGATGCACAGAGCCCAAGACACTGCTCGCTCAGTCGGGGACCCGCTGCTCCCGCCCCTCCGCCTAGGATCGGGGTGGGCGATTCTTGCTTTTCCCCTCCCCTCCTTCTTTAGTCCTGGCAAAGCCGGCCCCTCTCCTTGGCTGCCACTAACGTGAGCTTCCCTGCTTAGTCCCACAGGCGGAGGACATTGGGAGGGAGGCTAAGGTTGCCGCCTTCGAGGCCAAAAAAGGTGGACGTTTGTGGGGGCCCCAGATGCCTTGTTCAGTTTTATGTAGCGGCCCCATCTTACTTTTTCAAGTGCAACATCCACTTAACTTTTAACCCCTTTGTGTCAGCCTTGCTGGCGGCCAAGGCAGGGTCCATTTATATATATATTTTTTCCTTTATTTTAAAGTTTTAAGCTGAGAACAGTCAGAAGGAATCTGCTGTGAGGACATCAGTTTACAAGTGTGAACATTTTGCTAATCAGGTAAAACATAACACGCGTCCAGTCTGATGCATGTAATGATAGTCATCTGGAGACTGTGCTGTATGGTAATGAAGCATAATGAGTGAGAAGGACACATAAATGACTGTAATTATGCATTTTTTCCCATCCACACTATCCTTGTCAATTTTTCTTTTCAATTTTTTTCCTGCAAGGTCTATTTGTGTTCATTTGAAGGGCTTTTCCTGAGACCAGCCCTATTTTCCCACATGGTTAAATTCTAATTGTCACCGTCTTCATGAAAACAAAGGACTCCCTTAGCACTTAGATGCTTTTCTCCAGGCATCCTCTGCCCAGCCCTGGGTCCCAGACTCTAGGGACTTCATCATGCTCTCCCATCAGGAATAGGACTTTCCCTGACTCCCTCCTCCACTACCTGGTTGATCCTGGAGCTCTCTGTTCCTCACTAGTGGATCAAGACATTGGTAAACTGAACCGCAGAAACTGAGCTGGGCAGGCAGCCTTGTCACAGATTGGACTGGGGAGGTAGAGACTGGAGGAGAAAGGAGCCAGGAGGAGCCAGGAGGAGCCAGGAGGAGCCAGGAGGAGCAGATGACGGCAGCAGGGAGGGGACAAGATAAGGCGCCAGTCTGGGAGAAATGTGCTGAGATCCTGAGTGGGACCACAGAATTATAAACACCCAGTCCAATCCCTTTCATGATGTCTGCACCACGTAGCCCAAAGCGGGAGAAAGGAAGCCAGACCAGCACCCCCTGATCCTTTCTGATTTACTTCTCTGCAGACCCCTTTACATTATGAAAGCAGGTTTACTTTTATGGTCCTCCTCTGACTTACTTGGTTCGCATAGGAGAAGGGTGTCCAGGTCCAAAAACAACCCCACAAACTCTCTATTCTGCTCTTGTTCCTCAACTTTCCTTTAGATAGGAAACAAGGACACAATTTTACACAATAAAACCACGGGCTTAAGATGTTAATTTGATAAAACACAATGGTATGGTATGAATCTGTTTCAAAGTGCAAATAGTGATTCCCATTTGACCACGATGTGATCTCAAGGGCTTGCAGCTGGGGGCAGAACGAGCTGCAAAATACATTTTTAAATCAGGCCTTTGTCCTTGGGACTCCCAATTTAGCTCCTCACCCCCTCAAACACATACACACACATTCAACTCACCACCAGGAGCTGGGTCTGCTTTGCACTGAAAACCAGTTCAGTCCACTTGGCTCTTCCTTTATTCTCCGTGATTTTTTTCTGGTTACCTCAAATGCCATTTGTCTCCCTTAGTTGGACCATGGGAAGCAGGAAAAGACTTGTCTCTAGCTCCCAAATTTCTTAACTAGCTTTGGGAGCAGAGGACAGAGATAATGATCCTACTGAGCCGAGCTTCTCAAAGCGTGGTGTTCGCAGAACCGAGGGGATGGTCTGGGAATCTTCACTTTTAATAGGCATGCTCCATGATTCTTATGCATATTGAAATTTCAGAAGCCCTGGCATGGAAAGAAGACATGCTAGGTACAAAGTGGAGGTCAGACATCAGGGAGGGAAAACAGGAGTGGGGGGATGGGGAGGCTTAAAGGTCTCTTCCTTTAAGAACTAGAGCTATTCTTCTCTAGCCTGAAGTGCTATGGTACCAGAACTGTGACATTGGATGATAACTGGCTACACTGCCTATTTTCTAGCGTCCCTGAGACTCATCACTCCAAGCACACACAACCTATCTCCAACTGAGGCTGGATAGTAAGAAGTCAGGAAAATTCCTTGGCAAGTGAAATGGGGAAACTGAGACAGACAGCTGATTCAAACTGGCTTTATCTGGCACCCTGACTCATCTGCCTCTTTCTCCCCTGCACAACCTCTCCTTTAAGCATTAAGCCCTCAAGACAGTGAGGTTTTCTGATCAGCATCAAAGAGTCCTAGCAAAAAAGCCTCAGGTCTTGACCCACAGAGACAGAGTTTTGGGCAAACTAGAGATAATATCTAGGCCTTGGTTGTATTTCAGCTCTAGGCACAGAAAAACAGCAAAAATCAGATGAGATAAGGGCATGGCTATCACCAGAACCAGATGCAATGACAAATGACCCCCTACCTTAGTGCTGAACAATCAGTAGAGACCACTACTCTGAAAGGATACACCTGGAAAGCTGATGAATATTCTATTGAGATCCTTCCCTAAAATTTCTGCCTTTAGAAAACAGATAAAAACTCTTAAGACAAAGGACCCAGTGCACAGTCTCTCTCTAGAGCACTCCCACACATTTCTTCCTTAGGTATATGTCTTTGCTTTCTTTCTCCTGAACTCTTAGCCCCGCCCCCACCTTTTTTTTTTTTTTTTTTTTTTGCCTCTATAGCTTGTTTCCTGAGTCCATGCAGCCCAGATGGCTCACTTCTTCTGCCTCTGTGACTTTCTCTCTAAAAGGCCAAGGCAGCTCTCTGAGCAGCCTGCTTAAATCTTCTCTTCAAGTGTACTTTCAATTTACATGCTAAATAAACTTCCTCTTGCACTAGAGTTCTTGGCTCTGAATTCTTTCTTTGCCTAACTCAATAACTGAGAGCCAACATCACTGGTAATACAACCACCCACGAACTCAGCTTTTGGCCACTGGATATAAGTCCACCCTGGGACCCCAGCCTGATGTTTCCTCATGGGCCATATAGTGTTCAATTAGCAAGTCTCTTCAAAGCTCTAGCCTTTCTTGGCTGATCCTCAAAGTCTCTGCTTTCCTACTTCATTACATAAGCTGTTGCCAGAATACGATGTTAACTACACTGCACATAGTGGAGGGTGCAATAGAAATATATAGAGTGAGGGGCTCTGTCAGGTTCTTCATAGATCTCCAGGTCATGACCACCATTGAACATCCCCCCAGCTCAGCCCCAAAATACACATACACCATATGGACCAATTTAAAGCAGATCCTTATCCCGTGTTAAATACAATTTCTTTGATGTAAAAAATATTAAGTGAAATTATTTTAATTTTTTTTTTTAGTTTTAAAATATATTCTTCATTTTGTTCTTGTAATTCAAACTTTATTACATTTATACAGAACCGCTAAAAAGTTGAGTTGCAGTTTACAAGTTGGCTAAGTTTACCATTTGTAAGCATTTAATAAAACTTTTGTTCATTTTGAAATTTCAAGTTTATATTTTGGAACCAAAACTTTTTTCCCATGGTGTAAACTTATTTTGTGTCTTTGAAAGCTCTCACGGTTTGGATCCCAGTTTGGCAGAGAGGGGTCTTTGGTGACAGAGATGTTCAGACGCTAGAGAGAGGCAAAGAGAACTTGAAGTTAGAAGTGAGTCCCTTCTTTCCTCTTCCTGCCTTCCAGTGACTCTCTAGTGCCTCCTTTTGCCAGAACTTAACCAGAAACCAGCTACAAGGGAGTCTGGGAAATGTGGCATGTGGGTTCCCAGCCCCAGTGTCCTGTGGGAAACTAGCTCCAGGCAGTGGTAGCCTGTATGTACCCTATAAGCGAACTATGGAGACCGCAGACCAAGAAGGCCAGACCAAACCACACTGATGAAGTCACAAAAGTTTTTGAGTCTATTTAAAACACACAGCCAGAATCAAAAGAAAAGATTTAGGTCGGTTAACCCACTTGGGAAGGAGGCAAGCAGGGTGAAAGGACCACACTATCTAAATCTTGGGTTGTGCTCCAGTAGTGTAGTTGTGAGGACAGAATTGGGGTTAAATAAGGGATCAGTAGATGGAAGATTCTTGGAGCAAATGTAAACTTGCTCTGTTGGGATGCTGAAGGGCATGTAGGCCTGGCCACAGGTCTGCTCACACAGCTCATCGGTGTTCTGGGCATCCTTCCCTTGTGTCCGCATTTCTAGGACAGAGCACACAGAGGCCAGAATGGCATCCCCAGTAGGTAGAAAACTTAAGGATGACCTGGCTGTCAGCCCCGGGGTGGCACGCACCGTACATTATGACCCGATTTTTCCATCATTTTCTACCTGCAAGGAATATTCTGGTTCACTCCATTCTTTTTACAATATATTCCATTTACTCTATTCTTACATGTTTTACAGATTACAAACTTACAACTTATTTTTAGCACATCTGAATTCTGCCTGTGTCTGACAGTGACTTGTTTATTTATAATCTGAAGTTAGCATAGCTGATGAATTTAACCCATCCTGTTTGCTTTTCTTGTCCTCTGTAGCAGAATTGAATATTCTCATATAATAGAGCAAACACACAGTATAGACAGCATTATAGAGAAGAGTATAGAAGTTTGGAGTTGGGAATGAGAGACACTAGATTTATAATTGGACCTGATCCAGTTTCATATATTTTCATACAGATATAACCACTTTTTCGGCTCTGTTTATCAATAATCTGTCTTTTCTCTACTGATCTGAAATGCCATTGTTGACATATACCACATGGTACCTACGTGTGACTGTTTCTGGGCTCTCTATCCATTGATCACCATGTGTACCCCAGGGCCTTCATCATTGTCTTAATTACAGAAGCTTCAAATAAGACCCAATGTGGGTAGGGCAAGTGAAGACTCTCATTTTCTTCAAGAAAGTGGCTCAACTATTCTTGGCTCTTATTCTTCCATGTATGTTAGAATCTCCTTATCAGGTTCCTCCCCCAAATACCCTTTTGTGTTTTGATTTTAAAAAATTTCTCCGTAGCCCTTACTGGTGTGGCTCGGTGGATTGAGTGCCAGCCTGCAAACCAGAGGGTCACTGGTTCAGTTTCCAGTCAGGGCACATGCCTGAGTTGCAGGCCAGGTCTGTAGTAGGGGACACACAAGAGGCAACCACACATTGGTGTTTCCCTCTCTTTCTCCCTCCCTTCCCCTCTTTCCAAAAATTAATTAATTAATTAATTAATTAAATCTTTTAAAAAGAATTTAAAAAATTTCTCTGTAGATTAGTTTGGAGAGAACTGAATCTTTCATTCACCAACTTGGCATAGGTCTCTACTGTTTGGGTCTTCTTTGAAGTTTATGACTTTCCCCGTAGTGGTTTTATTTTTTTCTTAGATTTATTTCTAGGTATTTGATGTCCTCTAATGCTATTGTAAGTAGTATCTTCTTAATTATTTTTGTTGCTGGTGTATGAAAATGTAGGTTATTATTTATTTAATCTCATTGAGCTACCTTGTTTAATTCTATTATTTCTAAGTATTTATAGATTCTTTGTGGTTTTCTATGTAAATATCATAGCAACTGCAAATAGTGATGATTTTATTTTTTCTCTCTAGTCCATTTCCCTTTGAATTATAATTTTTTTTAAAGTTAGTGTGCTGGCAAGAACATCCACTACAAGGATGAAAGATGCGGTCTATACATCCTTGCCTCGTTCCAGATTTTAAAGGCTGATATTCTAATGTTTCCCTACTTAAGACTACATTTGCTTAATTTTTATATGTGCTTTTTATCATCCTGAAGAGATTCTCTTCTACTCCTAATTTACCAGAAGATTTCTTTCTTTAATAATAAATGCAATTTTCAAGGTCTTATCTCTATCTGTTGAAATGATATATGGTTTTTCTCTTTTAATATGGTAGTGTAGTGAGTTGCAATGATAGATTTTGCTAAAATTAAAGCAACTTTGCATTATACCTAAATTTGTCATGATGTATTATCATTTTCATACACTGAAAAACTTAATTTGTTAATACAATCTTTGTTAATACAATCTACCTATGATTATTGCTTCTATATTCATGAATGAAATGGGCTTGTATTTTTTCCTTCATCATTGTGTCATTATGTGATTTTGGTATTGGGTTATGAAGTCCTTAGAAACTGTTTGGAGAGTATTTCATTTTTATTCTATTCCTAGGAAGAGTTTTTATAAGATTTGGATGATCACTTCCTTAAAGTTTTGTTAGCAAGTGGTATTTAGTGTGGGACTATTTTAAAAGATTATTTTCATTTTTGTAATTGTTCTGAGACTTCTCAGTTTTAAAAAATTACTCTTGGGTAAACTTTGTTATTTTGCTAGGAAATGATGTGTTTATCAAAGTTTTCAAATTGTTGTTGATAAAATTCTTTTGATCTCAACCTGTATTTTATTCAGTCTGATCTCTTTTTCAACCATGTCTGTAGTTGTTTGTGAATAATTTGTCACTAATATTTAAGTTACAAAAGTTTTCAAATATATGTGTATGTATATATATGTGTGTGTGTATGTGTGTGTGTGTGTATATATATGTATGTATATAACTTCAAGTGTGTTGGAAATTATTATTCTTATGCTGGGATAACATCCTTATCTTGCCCTTGGCAGGTGGGGCTGTTTCTTCCAAGGGAGTGAGCTTGGACTGATCATCAGTGCAGGCGCCTGAGATAATCTGCTGCCATCTTTCATTGGCCCCTTGGGATATTATTAAAGATAAAAATGTAATGATGTTCAGAAAAGAGGCAGAAAATGCAGTGCCTCAGTCACCCCTCCCCTTAAGCATCATTCCAGATCTGCCCTCCCAGTTTTGCCTCCTAAGGGACAAGCTTCTGAGTGAGAGAAAGATGTGGTGTTTCAGGTAGACTTACACATTATCCACAGCTTTTCTGTGCACACCTGTTAAGAATTTGTGATAGTGCCCTGACCAGTGTGGCCTGTTGCGGACACCGGTCAGCAGTGTCCACGTCATTATGGATGAATTAAAACATGCACACAGACTGCTGAGTCTGGTGGAGGAATAAGGATAACCAAGAGGCCTTTATTCTAATAATCATCCCCTTACATTCCAAGATGGTTCTCCCTATCCCAGTTACAACAAAGGAGCCAATGCCCCTCATTATATCACAGAAGAAGGATATTAGCAAATGAATAGGCAGGCAGTTACACTGGGCCTGCAAAGTACTTGCAGGGTGAGGGGGTTTCAGCAAAGAGCACACTCTCAAAACAGCCTAAGTATATTGCAAATCTGATTTCCCACGAAAGAAGCTATCTGTGGGCGTGGGTCCTGTGCATCTCCGAGGGGGAGCTGAGCCCACGCCACCCAGAAGGGTCTGCCACAGTGGCCCAGTTGGTTGGGTATCATCCCACAAATTGAAAGGTCACTGGTTCAATTCATGGTCAGGGCACATGCCTGGGTTGTGAGTTCAGACCCTGGTCAGGGCATGGGTCACAGACAAGAGGCAACCAATTGATGTTTCTTTCTCACATCAATGTTTCTCTCCCTCTATTTCTCCCTCCCTTCCCCTCTTCCTAAAAATAATATAAATAAAATCTTTTAAGAAAAAGAACTGGTGATATGACAAATGAGTGGGGAAAAAGGGCATCACAGTGTGACGCTGTTTTGTTGTGGGGAGGGGGAAAGGTCAGGGTGTGACATGATAACAAGCATCACACACACAGTTATCTCTGGGGGGTGGTTATGGGTATATTTCTCCTCTTCATTTCTGTACGCAGCATTGCAATTTTTTTTTACAGTAACCCTGTTACTTTTACAAACAAAAACAATAAATAATGCTGTTTTCACTTTTAAAGGAAAAAGGTGTGATGAGTATTTGTTATTGTAGTTCCTTTTTTTTTAGATTTGTGAAAAACTGGGTTGTCTGTGGTAGCAGTGGTGTGATAACTGAGAACAACTTGGCTAAAGGGTGGAGAAGTCAGCAATGAGGCCAACTTGGGCTAAGAGCCCTTAAGCCTCAGGAATCAGCCCTGAGAATGAGTCTGAAGTCCATTGTTTGTGAATGGGAGTGTGTCCGTAGTTCTGGTATTGTCCCTTCTCATTCCCCTTGCATCTGTTCTAGGCTTTCAGTAAATCTTCCTGATGATGCAGGCCTATCTCATCATTGCTCACGAGTACTACCAGACAGCATTTATGTTTCCATGAAAGCCAGAGTATCAAAGGGGGTCCAGCTTGCCCTGGGGCTGGAGGAATAATTAATTCAAGAAAAATTCCAGATGAAGGATTTATTCGGAGAAACAAAATCTACTTGACAAACTGTCCTTCCTCACTTTGAAACTCTCTCTTTGGTGCTACCTGAAGGTAGGTGTAAGGAAGCAATTTCCCTCACCAGATGGTCCAGGAATCTGCCTCAAGGGGCTGAATCATCTTGTACCTGATACTGCACCTAATTCATGGGCCAAAAGGCTATAAAATCCAGGAACCTATCAGTCTTTGTCTTTGGAAACCTAAATGCAGACCTTTAATGACATACATTTTATGGAAGTCACAGCAAAGAAGGTAGTTATTTTTAACTTGGGGCAGGAAAATGTGGCTAGAAAGGAAACATCTGTCCCAAACTATTGACTCTTGTTCTTTGTATAGAGGTCTTCTCTGTCTTGAAACCACCAGAAATAAAATAACATGGTTGGTCCAGGCCTGGTTCTGGAAGAAAAAAACAAAGTGCTCCTTGCTTTTTGTGTCTCCTACTTCTTATCTTCTGAGTTGGACCTATGGCCTGGGAGAGACCGCCTAGGAGGGTGAGGGAATGGCTCAAGGACAGCCAATTCCTATGAATTTCTGAACCGTTCCTAGTTCAGCATCTTCATCCAAGGCAGCACCACCCTTTAGGGTTTAAATTTTGTAGATTCCCAAATTAAGGGTCGCCAGGGGCCTTGTTCCAGGACAATAGGATGTCTGAGTTCCAGACACTCCCCTTGGTAGTTCTGGTGGCTGGTCTCTGAGCAGTCGTTCTTTCCTCAGAGACAGGAAGAAAGTTCCCTTCCCTCTAAGACATACCAGCCTCCTGAGTGCCTGACTAGGGAAAGGAGGGCAAGTGTGAACCTGCAATATTTCAGAGACATCTTTTTTGCCTCAGCAGAAGCATTTACCATCATTTCTGAGCTCAGAGAGCAAAACCGAATTTACCCTTCGGAGGCTCAGGATGGATTACCTGAAGGACAAGGCAGGGCTGCAGCAGATAGCATCCAGGCTGTGCACTGCACAGATTCAGCAGAAGATTCACACAGATGCTGGGCTTGTCAATGGCTCCCCCTTGAACGGCTGGAGGTGGAGAAGGAGGAGCAAGACAACAGTGTGTAGTTGGTTGAGGGTCTCCCTTCTTTGTCTTGGAAAACTGACCAGAATTTGGTCAGTTTTGGAAAACTAATCTCTCTCTCTCTCTCTCTCTCTCTCTGTTTACACCCAAAGACTGGGCCAGGAGGGAAATGATTTTTGTTTTCCAGATTGAGTAGAGGGTTGCCAGGAGACATGACAAGGAAAGAGAAGAAGAAAAGAGGCCACACGGACCCACTCCGACCCGTTCCTGGTGCACTCCCAGCAAAGCAGTGTCAGAGCAGCAGGATTTGGAGGGTGTGAAACAAGGCTGCCAAATTGCATGAGTCTCTAAAAAGATCCATATGTCTGGGCTGCACCAAACTTCTGAGCTCAGGGAAGCGGCTGATAACATCATCTTCTGGATGGGAGTACAGCTCTTTTCCTTTGGGGAAGATTATATGTCAGCTTGACTGGATGCTGTCAGACTCATGATGACCCATGTTGGGAACTCAGGGTGCAAGTGTTTGGGGTGTGAAGGAAGGGAGGGGAGCAGGGAGTGGAGTAAATAAGAAAGTTGAAGTTTCTAAGCTAGAGTCTGTGAAACATTTAGTAGGGAAGGACTTTGGAAGCTTCAGAACATTGAGTTTTCTTTGAAAATTCTTCCCATGCCAGGAGGGTTTGGGGGGAGGCATTCACTTTGCAGACAAATGCCAGGCCATTGGGCTACTTCATGGGAAATTAAGACACCTTATGCACACAACTCACCCTCTAGAGGCAAGGAAGAGTCTGTCTTCCTCCTCACTTCTTTAACATTCAAACTGTAGTTTCCTCCGTGCTAGAGGATAGCAGATGGTACACAGCTGTGAGATGCATCTGGTCTTGCAGGGATCAGAAGAAGGCACAAAAGCCAGTAGAAATCCTAATGGCCACCCTGGAGGCATGTCTCCAAAGATTTGGGGTGGTGCCCCTGACACTCTACCCAGATCCCATCTTGGACAGGCTTCATGTTTTCCCTTAGTTTTCCATGCCTCCTCTTCATTCCAACGTCAACTGGATTAGATGGAGATGATTTTGTGAGAGTGGCCAGGCAGCTGCTTCCCAGATGTGTGCTTTCTCCAGAGATGCTCATGTCCAATCAAAAGAGCTTTGGGAGGATTGGTTGGGGACAGTGGGGACAGGACCAGAGAGATTCCTTTGAGCATGTATCGACCTAAGAGGGGAAACACAGCAGCCAGCTGGAGACCCCATGCTAGAGCCAGAGGATTAGAACTGGAGAGGGAGTGGGAGGGTATGGAGTATTCTCAGCTCTTTTCTCCAAAAATCTGTGCCCCAACAAATGTACAACTTTACAACATTTGCCAGATAACCAAACACATTTTTGTGTGTGTGCATGAGCACATGTGCATGCATGCGTGTGCCTGTCCATGCATGTATGCATGTATGTGCACGTGCATGTCTGCACATATTTGTGTGTATGCATGTTCCATGTGTGCGTGTGTGTTTGCTTGACAAGTAGAACAGTCTTCCCTAGGAAGGTCTTGAGTCTACTGCTTCTCTATACCTCCATTGCTCCTGCATTCCTCACCTGAAATATCAATGGCCCATGTGCCCATTCTTGAGCTTCTCCTTTTCATTCTGCAAACAGTGGCAGAGATGATGTTTTCAAAATTAAAACTGGGCCACTTCATTCCCTTGCTGAAAACACTTCAATAACTTTACTCTAAAATAAAATCCAAACTCTTCATCATGGCCAATAAGACCTGAAGGGGTTCGGCCCCAACTTGCCTCTCAACCTCCTTTCTTTTCTAGACTCACCTCCTTGCCCAGTCTTTCCACCATGCTGGCTGTTTTTGGTTCCACAAACATTCCCAAGGTCTCTGCCCACCTCAGGTCTTTACCAAGCTGTCCCTTTGCATGATTCCTCCCCTTCCTTGCTCACTTTTTTTATAAACTGGCTCCTCATCCTGTGCCCTACGTGCCTAATTGAAAATAAATCCCCATACCAGTCCCCTCTATTCTGTCTCACAGCATCCCCTGTTAAAAGCTCACTCGTGGTGTGAACCACATTTTACAGTCATATGTTTACTTGTCATCCCCATGTGACTGTGAGAAACACAACAGCAGAAACCTTTGTATTCTGTGCCTTATAATAACTGACACTCTGAATATTTACTGAATGGATGAATAAGTGAATGAAGGTTGTCTTAATTTCCTTTTGAGTATTCTTAACTCTATTGGTTCCTTTTTCCACACATCAGTATATTACCGTATACTATTATAGTCATTTAATAAACACAAGTTTATTTTTACTACATCCAGATAAGAAGAGTGTAAGCTTAAAAGAATGTCCTTTCCACAAAAGCACAGTTGGTAATCTTATCCTAATTTGTTGTCGCAGGTAGCCCATGTCTTCTGACAGGCATTTGAAAACCTGAGCCTAATCTTATAGCTCCCAGAACTTTTTTTAAATCCTCACCTGAGGATATCTCAACTTGGGAAAGGGAGAGAGAGAGAGGGAGAGAGAAAGACATTGATATGAGAGAGAAATATCGATGTATTGCCTCCAGTACCTGCCCTGACTGGTGATCGAACTGGATACCTAGGTATGTGCCCTGACTGAAAATTGAACCAAGATCTTTTTGGTGTACAGAGGATGCTCCAACTAATTGAGCCACTGGCCAGGGCATTCCTACAACCTTTATCCTCATTCAGCCATGGTTAGAGTTCTGCATCAGACCCTTAACATCCAGGTGGACCTGCACAAATCACTGCCCCTCTCTGGGACTCACTCTTGGCATCTGTAGAATGATAGTGTTCTAAGAGACGGTTGCTAAAGTACCCCGAAACTCAAACTGTACCCACAAACTGACCTCTAGGAAGGAGGCTGAGCCATGTTTACTGCTGAGGGGACCAAAGGGGTGGTCCATATCTGAGGGTGAGGGGCATGTGGTGGTCATTTCCTCACGTGAGGTGCAGCCAAGGGAGAGAGGGGAAGCAGCCAGAGTGGGTGGCTAATTCCTGTCTCTGACCCTTGGGGCAGTGCCTGTGGCTCCTGCCAGGCTCCCACACCTTGGCTAAGAATAGCTCAGCTCCTTCCTGCTGGTCTGCAGTCCTCCGGAGCCCAGAGGAAAGCGAGCTGGACTATCTAACCTCAGGCTGGGCTGTCCCTTCCGGCGATTCTCTCCTCCGCTCTGGGGATCAAAGCGCCGTCAGGGATTGCTGTTCTAGTTTCTGATGCTACCACCTAATAATAGTGCCATGGTGTGCATTCAGGTCACTGCTGAAGGGCAGTGGGAAGTTGGGGGCCTTGGAACTGAAAACTACCGTTTCTAGGTGCCAAGGGTTGGGAGGATGTGTGTTTTGGGGAAGAGAGGGTTACCCGGGGCCTTGCAGAGGAGCTAAGTTACAGCAGAGCATGTCAAACTAAGGTCCTGAGGGAACAGAAGCTCCTGGTCCTGACCAAGTGGACCGAGGTGGTGCCTGGGCACCTGCAGGGCAGTCAGCCCCACAGCCACCTGAAGCAGTTGGCCTGAAGAACCAATCAACCACGGATGATCACCAGTCCAGAAAGGAGATGGCTGCATTAGGCACTGGCCACATTCTGGCTCCCAAGGTGACTTTAGGACCATTACTAGGCCCCAGTGACTGAGTGAACATACGATGTATCATCCCAACAGGTATGACAGCAAAAGAGGACATTGGTAATAACTACACCAGAGCCGCAAGCATAATGTGTCCCCAGAAAATCAGAGTGTCTGTTTTCTCCAATCACTTGGATGTCCATATTTCCCTCTTCCCAGATTTATCCATAAGAAAAGATGAGATGTAATAGATAAAAAAAAAGGAGTTTTCAAAATTGATGGACTACAGAAATCAAGGGATTATGATCAAACCTGCCTTCATTCCGCAGGTCCTGTTTTTCATAAATCAAATGGTAAGTAACTATTGGGTTGGCCAAAAGGTCCATTTAGTTTTTTCCGTAAAATAAAAGATACATTTTTCATTTTCACCAATAACTTTTATTGAGTTGGATATTTTGAGTATGTTGGCTATCTCCAGTGTGGCATAATGTTGATTGTTTTCAATCAATGTCTTGATTTGGTCACTATCAACTTCAAGTGGTCTACCCAGCCGTGGAGCACCCACTGTCAGGTGGGAAATCTCAAGCATGAGACTTCACAAACCACTTTTGACACTTTCAGTCACAGCACTGTCTCCATACACTGCACAGATCTTTTTTTGCATTTCAGTTGCATTTTTACCTTTCTTGAAATAATGAAGCATAATAAGCTGAAAATGTTGTATATTTTCTTCCATCTTCAATATTAAAATGGCTACAAAAAATTCACCAATTTTGATAAGTTTTTTTAATGCATGCTAATATGACAGCTGTCACAATACAATCTAAGAAAATTATTTTGAAAGAAGCGAAAAACAACTAAGCACTACTAGAACCAGTTTATGGAAAAAACCAAACAAACTTTTTGGCCAACTTAATATAACTTCAAGCAGCCATGCTCCAGACCTGGAAAAGAAAGGAGGCCCTTTCTCAGGAAGTTTCATCGCTCTGCTGGGGTGGGGGCTGCCTGGAGGGAGAGATAAGCTGCACTGACAAGCCAAGAGTAGCTTTGTTAGTTTCCTGCAGCTGAAATCCTGAGCTTGTAGCAAACCTCAGAGAGAACCCCTGCACCTTCTTCTATTCCAAAGTAACGTCAGCTCCCAGTGAACTGTCCACAATCTCTACCGCTCACTTGAACAAATAGGTCCATTGTTGATTCATTAATGAGTGCATTAGGAACAGATCCTATGTTATGTGCCAGCTTCTGTGCTAATTTCTGGAGAGCTAAAAACAAACAGGATGATAGTCCCAGCTCTTAAGGAACTCTCAATCCAGCAGAGGAAATAGGGCTAAGAAATGTGCCGTGTGATGCCCAATGCTGCTTTGGTGGGGAAACCTCCTTTTCAGAATCACAGAAGACTTGCCCAACATCCCTTTAAACAAATGACAGTTGTCCACATAGCAAGAGCCTTGTTAATGTGACGATGAAATTTACTAAGATGCACTTCAGAGTATTTGTTAGGAAAGTAGCTTTTGGAGCCAGTCAGACCAGGATTCGGATTCTGGTTCTGCTAACTTGCAAACTGTGCACGCCTCAGCAAGTTTCTTTAGGCAGAGAGTAATAGTACCGACTTCATAATGTGGAATATCTAAAACTTTAATGTGTACACAAATTGTTTGGGGATCATGTTAAAATGCAGATTCTGATTCAAGAGGTGTGGACTGGGGCTCAAAATTCTGCGTTTTTCACAGGCTCCCAGATGGTCTGGATGCTGCTGGTCCCGAGGACCACACTTAGAGCAACAAGGGCATAGAACCCAGGTGGCAAACACAAGGCCTGCGGGCCTCACCCGGCCTCCACCTTGTTTTATCCCGCCTGGCACCTTGTTTCTACCCGGCGGCAGAGCAGAGCTCTTTGCCTACTAGTTAAGAAGTATTTCCATTCATACGGTCCTAAAATTATATCCGGCCCTTTGAAGGTGACCACGAGGCTGCTGTGGCCCCTGGTGAAAATGAGTTTGACACCCCTGGCCTAGAACATTAAAAGGTCAAACACAGTGCTGAGCACAGTGCTGGCAAATGGAAGTCAAGTGCTCAATAAAGGCAATGTTACTACTCAAATGAAATGCTAAAATGTTCACTTATCTTCATTTAAATTTCTCCCCACAAATGACTTATTATCATAACTTAAAAGAAAATTACATATATGGGGGAAACAGTCCCTGTCACATCTCTTAGGGGCCACATGACACAGGCAAGTCTTTTCAACAGTGATGCGAGACAATCACATGACATTGCAAAAATGGAAAGAGACGGGAGATTTAGAATTTAGGTCTAATACCACCCCTAAATTCTCTCGATGTGAGGGGCGTTGGGAACTCCTTTTGAAATGTCACATCTCCGCTGCAGACTATGAAGGCATTGCTTTTAGACCCAGTACTAACCGCAAAGACAGAAACAAGAATGAAGACATCAAACACGCTTGAAAATTGTTTTCTTTGGTGGTTTTCAGTTATGACCCCACATGCGTTGACACCCCTACCACCGAGAGGCAGGCTCCACAGCCCCACCCCTTAAATCTGAGCTAGCTTGTGACTGCCTTGACCAACAGAGTATGGTGGCTGCGCCCTGGTGTGACTTCTGAGACTGGGTCAGAAAACGTCCTGCCGCATTTCCTTTTTCTCTGGGAATGTTCGTTCTTCTGACGTGCTCCCTCCCTTGGCACGCAGCTGTCACAGGGAGGGCCCCATGTAGACCCTCTGGCTGACAGACGCTGTTGCGCTCAGCCTTTCAGTCATTCTGGTTCAGGCACCAGGCATATAAATGAAGGAGCCTCCAGCCATTCCTGCTTCCCAGCTGAGGCCCAGACATGGCAGAGCAGAGACCAGCCCATCCTGCTGTGCTCCGACCCATCTTGTTCACAAATACCATAAAATGCTAGTTGTTTTTATGCCAGTTCATTCTGGGGTGATTTGTTACTTAGCAATAAATAATTCAAACACAAGCAACATTTTAAAATTTAGAGTAAAAAATGTAGATATGGTATTTAAAAATTAAAGTTTATCTTGAGCCCTATTTGCAGATGTTAAGTGTTATTTGCTATAAAGTTAATAATCCATTAGGTTTTAGAAAGTGAACATCAACTCCCCGGCACATTAAATTTAAATTCTGTGATTAAGGATTATGTCATTAGAAGAGGAATAAACAGTGGGGAAAAAAATCAGGTTTTGAAATCAGACATGTGTTTAAAAAAAAAGATTTAAGTGTTTTTATTTTTAGAGAAGGGAAGGGAGGGAGAAAAAGAGGGGGAGAAACATTAGTGTGTTGGTTGCCTCTTGTACACCCCCTACTGGGGACCTGGCCTGCTACCTAGGCATGTGCCCTGCCTGGGAATTGGACCAGCAACCCTTTGGTTCACAGGCCACCACTCAATCCACTAAGCCACACCAGCCATGGCTCAGTTATCTAATCTATTAAATGGGATAATAATATGTACTGACTAGGGTTGTGGAAGATATTGGATAAAAATAATTATAGCACATAAATAATAGTTATCATTCCCAAAAAGATCTTTGGAGAAAAATATGCCCTGGGAATTACAAGTGCATATAAAATGGGAATCTAAGCAACTTGTGGTGGGAGAGATAGAAAGGTTTCTGAACAAGCTGCCCCCTAAATTAATCCTTCAAATGAGTAAGAATAAGTAAGTTAGATTTTCTCAAACTTCAAACATTTTCAAAGAAAAAAAAACTTTGGGGACAAATCTAGGGGGAAAAAAACTTTGAAAAAGCAATTTTCTAAAATGTATATGTAAACTCAAAGAGTTGATAATAGTCAAGACAATCTAGAAGAAAAACAAAGCTAGAAATCTTATATTACTTTATATCAATTATGCAGATATAGTAATTAAGGTCCTGTGATTTTGGAATAAGGAGAGGCAAAGTGATGAATGGAACAAAAGAGAGAGTTCAGAAATACACCCACATGCATTTAGTCACCTGATTTGTAACAAAGGTGACAACTCAGAGGTTATGAAGAATGCAGCAGAGGAAGAGACAGGTGTGAGGAGAACAGGAAAGAAGAGTATCACAGAACCAAGGGACTAAAGAGCTCGAGGGAGAAGGGACAGATAAGCAGTGTCAAGTACAGGAGATTTCCATTAAACTGAAAACTTACTTTGAATTGACTTTCAAGTGACTGTTGTAACTCAAGTGTGAGCTCATCTGGCAATGTGGACATGAACCAGATTATAGGGGTTTATAGAGCAAGTAGAAATGATGGGTTAAAGGGACTTCTGGCCAAGATGGAGGTGTAGGTAGATATGCTTTGCTTCCTCACACAATTGAAAGAAGGACAACAACCAAGTTAAAAACAAAAAACAATCAGAACTGCCCGAAAATTGAACTGTGTGGAAGTCCAACTACCAAGGAGTTAAAGAAGAAACATTCGCTTAGATTGGTAGGAGGGGAAGAGTCGGGCAATCAGGGTGGAGAGGACACATGACAAGGTAGCAACTGTTGGGCTGCACAGTCCCACATTCACATGCAGATAAATCAAGAGGAATAACTGGAGAGTGAGACAGACCATGCAAACCAAGGTTCCAGTGCAGGGAAATAAAGCCTCAAAACCTCTGGCTGTAAAAACCTATGGAGGTTGCAGTGTCCAGAGAAACTCTCAGTCTCACAGAAGAGTCTGTTAGAGGGACCCATAGAATCCTAGAATGTACACAAACCCACACATCCAGGAATCAGTACCAGAAAGGTACAATTCACTTGTGAGTAGTGGGGGAAGTGACTGAAAGCGGGGCAAGAGCCAAGCAAGCAGCATTGTTCCCTCTCTGACCCCTCCCCTACATACAGTGCCACAACATAGCAAAGTGAGTTGCCCCATCCTGGCAAATACCTAAGGCTCCACTTCTTACAATGTAACAAGTGCCCTAAGACAAAGAAACATGGCCCAAATGAAAGAACAGATCATAACTCCAGAAAAAGAGCTAAGCAACAAGGAGATAGCCAACCCATCAGATGCAGAGTTCAAAACACTAGTAATCAGAGTGGTCACAGAAATGATTGAGTATGGTCACAAAATAAAGGAAGAAGTAAAGGCTATACAAAGTGAAATAAAAATATACAGGGAACCAACAGTGAAGGGAAGGAAACTGAGACTCAAATCAATGATTTGGAACAGAAAAAAAAAAAAAAACGAAAAACAAAAAACAAACAGTCAACCAAACAGAAAGATGAAACAAGACTTCAAAAAAATGAGGAGAGGCTTAGGAACCTCTGGGAAAACTTTATACATTCCAACATCTGAATCATAGGGGTGCCAGAAGGAGAAGAAGAAAAGCAAGAAATTGAAAATTTATTTGAAAAAATTAATGAAGGAAAACTTCCTCAATCTGGTGAAGGAAATAGATATGCAGTCCAGGAAGCTCAGAGAGTCCCAAAGAAGTTGTACCCACAGAAGAACACACTAAGACACATCATAATTACATTACTCAAGATTAAAGAAAGGAAGAGAATCTTAAAAGCAGCAAGAGAAAAGGAGACGGTTACCTATAAAGGAGTACCCATCAGACTATCAGCTGATTTTTCAAAAGAAACCTTAAAGGCAAGAAGGGACTGGAAAGAAGTATTCCAAGTCATGAAAGGCAAGGACCTACATCCAAGATTGCTCTATCCAGCAAAGCTATCATTTAGAATGCAAGGGCATATAAAGTGCTTCCCAGAAAAGGTCAAATTAAAGGAGTTTATCATCACAAAGCCCTTATTATATGAAATGATAGAGGGACTTATCTAAGAAAAAGAAGATGATCAAAACTATGAACACTAAAATGACAACAAACTCACAACTATCAATAACTGAACCTAAAAAAACAACAACAACAACTAAGCAAACCACTAGAACAGGAAAAGAATCATAGAAATGGAGATCAGATGGAGGGTTATGAGCGGGGAGGGGGTGGGGGGAGAATGGGGAAAAAGGTACAAGGAATAGGAAGCATAAATAGTAGGTACAAAATAGACAGGGGGAGGTTAAGAATAGTATGGAAAACGGAGAAGCCAAAGAACTTGTATGTAGGACCCATGGACATGTACTAAGTGGGTGGTGGGTGCAGAGTGGAGGGAGATAAAAGGGAGAAAAAACGGGACCACTGTAACAGGATAATCAATAAAATACTCTTTAAAAACAGAAATGATGGGTTAGAGATAGTAAGTATTAGACTGCTTCTCCAGGAACTCTGGGTGGGAGGGAAGGCAAAGAATTCACAGCAGGTATTCCCTATTATTTATTTATTTATTAAGGATAGTAGATACCTTAAGCATGTCTAAAAGCTTAGGACACAGTGAAAGTTGCCAGGAAAAAGTAGAACATACATGCCATGAAGATGTATTATATTGCTAGTCCAGAGGAAATTCACTGGATTCCAGGGAAGAAAGAAAAATTGTGTCAAGAATAACATGAGGTTAAACCGTATTTTATGAATCTTTAAATGTCTCCAGAAAACTATTAACATTTCAGTTAAAATAGCCTCACTTTTTAGACAACCTCAGTTATACCTTAAAGGCTTTTTATCTGCCGAAAAATATATTTTGAAATATTTCAGGCAAAAAAAAAAAAAAAGGCTATAGAGCAATGTAAGGGCCTTGTGAGTCTTTCACTTACTTTAAGAAATACAACACTATCAAAACAATTGAATACCCTTCTGGACCCCATTTCTGATCGTAACTCTTCTCCCCACTTCCTCTGAGGGAAATTGCCATCCTGAGTTTGGTACTTACTTGTTCTGAATATTTCTTTGTACTTATAATGCATTTGTATTGATCTCTAAGTGATAGATACTGTTTTATACATTTGTATACATTTTATTTTTTTAAAGATTTTTTTTCACTTACAGTTGGCATTTAATATTATTTTGTATTAGTTTCAAGTATACAACCTAGACAATTATATAATTTACAAAGTGATTCCCCAATAGTTCTAGTACCCACCTGCACCACACATAGTTATTACAATATTATTAACTATATTCCCTGTGCTGTATTTTACATCCCCATGACAATATTACAAATTCTAACTACCAATTTGTGCTTCTTAATCCCTTCACCTTTTCCACCCAGTTCCATAAGCCCTGCATCTGGCAATTCTCCGTTTGTATATTTTAAATAAATGGCATCATACTATATGCATTCTGTAACTTAGATTTATCTTTCAATATTTTTGTGACATTTATCTGTGGTGATACATGTAGCTCCAGTTTATTAAATTTTAGAAATATATAGTATTCCAGTATGTGAGTATATCATTATTTATCTTTTCTTCCACTGATGAATATTTTCAGTATTTTCCAATTACAAACACTGATATAATGAACATTCTTACCTGTTACCTTGTAAACATGTGCAAGGAATTATTTATGGCAAATACATATCTGGGAGAAAGATTGCTGGATTATTGAAAAGTTAACATGCTTCACTTTAGTAAATATTAGAAAATTGTTCTCCAATGTGATTGTTCTTATCTGACAGTTTGGGGAAAGTCTTGGCTGTTATCTCTTTGAATATTTGCTCAGTTCTTTCTTTCTAAAGCTCCAATTAGTTACTTATCAGAATTTCTTAATCCATTTTTGTTTAATTTTCTACCTCTTTGAATATCTGTGCTGCATTTTTAATTTTTACTTTATCATTCAACTAGTTTCACTAATTTTTCTCTTTAGCTGCATCTTATTTTACTCTATTTTAAAAGTTTTTAAAAATGTATTGGGGTGATGTTGGTGAATAAAATTATATAGGTTCTGCATGTACAATTCCATGGTACATCATCTGTATCTTGCATTGCATGCCCACCATCCAAAGTATGTTTGACTTGTTTCCCTTTGCTAGCCCCCGACCCCTCTTCCCTCTGGTAACCATCATACTGTTTTCTGAGTCTATGAATTTTTGCTTGTTTCTTGTTTTTTTTTTCTTTTCAGTTTTATATCCTACATAAAGAGCTCATACAGCTCAACACCAAACAATCCAATTAAAAAGTGAGCAGAGGACATGAACAGATATTTCTCCCAAGAAGACATACAAATGGCCAGTACATATGTGAAAAGATGCTCAGCTTCACTAGCTATTAGGGAAATGTAAGCCAACACTACAATGAGATACCACCTTATACCTGTTAGAGTGGCTATTGTCAACAAGTCAAGTAATAATAAGTGTTGAGCTATTGTCAACAAGTCAAATAATAACAAGAGGTTGTGGGGGAAAAGGAGCTCTCGTTCACTGCTGGTGGGAATGTCAACCAGCACGGCCACTGTTGGAACAGCATGGAGGCTCCTTTGAAATGAAGACTAGAGTTACCATACGACCCAACAACCCCTCTTCTGAGTGTCTGCCTCAAAAATCTGAAAACATTTATTCACAAAGGTAGAGCTGCAGCTTATTTTAAATTCCTATAAAGATAGATTTATATATGTATCTTTAACCATTTTAATCTTTTATTTTTATGTTGTAAAATACATCAACACACAGAATAATTGAGTTGGTTCAAGAGAATATTTTCAGGATATTAATTACCTATTAGTTATATATCTTTCCCAGTCTATGACTTCTTTTTTTAATGGTTTCTTTTATTGCATAGAACTTTTAATTTGTGAAGTAGTTGAACTTACTGATCTTTTTCTTTATCATTTGCAGCTTTTGTATCTCCCATAAGTTCTTCTTTACATTATAGTCTTAAAGACATCTTCCTATAATTTTGTCCAAGCATCTCAAATTTTGATTTTCACATTTAGTCTTTAATCTAATCAGAGTTGATAAATTGGTATTGTATTGATGTTGCTATGCAGTATTGTTATTTTGCATGAGGCTAACTGACCCAGCATTAATTAATAGTCTATGTTTTCCTTATTTTAAATGCTACTTCAATCTTGCATGCTTTTTCCATATTGTATATTTCTGGGTTCTCTATTCCATTACTTATACAGGGTCTGGCACAAATAATGCCCCTTTTTTATTCCAAAGTCATAAGCATGTAATTCTGTAACATAACAATATCACACTCAAGCACACCATATGACATTTTAGGTGAAATGTCAAAATTAAAACTATAAATTAGCAGGAGTGTGGTTGATAGTGTAACTTTCTCCTGCCAGACCCTGTATTTCTATTCTCGTGCCAATACTTCAATATCTTAACTACTCTAGTTTCAAAATAAATTTTGATGTAGAGAAGGTAGGCCTAATCCCCTCCACTTTGTTCTTTTTCTTCAAAAACATCTTTGCTATTATTGAAAATGTACTCTTTCACATAAATTTTAGAATCAGCTTACCCAGGAAAAGCTATTTTGGGTTTTTAATTATTTATTCTTTTTATATAAACATTTATATCAACTGTGAATATGACAGTTTTATCTTTTTCTTTACATTTTCTATAATATTTATTTATTTTTCTTGCTGCAGTGGACAAAACAGGAATTACAATGTTTAGTAGAAGCAGTGATACTAGACATCTTTGCTCTGTAACTGATTTTAAAAGAAACACTTCTGACATTGCACAAGGAAGAATCATTTTCTCTAAATTTAAACCAATAGTTCTCAAACTTTTTGTGCTTCGGAATTATCTAGAGCAATCACAGCAATCACAGGCCACTGGGCTCATCCCCGGGATTTCCGACTCAGCAGGTCTGGGATGGAACCTGAGAATTTGCATTTCTAACAAGTTCCCAGGTGATATTGATGCTGCTGTCTTGGGATCACATTGAGTGAATCACTAGTTCAGACATATCTCTTGTCAGAGAATGCTATTGGAGATCTGTCATCTATTCTCCCCTTCCTTCCTAGCAACGAAACTCCAATTTTTAGTTGGGAACTTTGCAGCCCAGGGAAAAAGACTGTAACTCCCAGACTTCTTTACAACTAGGTGTTATCATGTGACCAAGTTTGGGACACAGAATACAAAGCCAAGTGTGAGATGTATGGGAACGTTCCTTCAAAGAGAAGTGCTCAGATTATACATTGCTGTGAACCACAAGAACAGAGTGGGCTAAAGTGAACATTTCCCTTTGCTCACAGTTTTGTGGGTCAGGATTTTAGGAAGGGTTTGGGTCTAGCAGAGCTGGAGTGTCTACTCCAAGTGGTGTCTTTACTCATATGTCTGGAAGTTCTGTGCTCCTTGGCCTCTCTTCATATGGCATCTTTTCCTCCAGGGGGGTTTGACATGGCTTGGGCCTGTCACACCGTGGTGGTCTCAGAATAGTCACACTGTATTAGGCCACGGAAATTCATATCTTTTTATCATGAACCTTTGTTGACCTTTATTACATTCTTTTCAGCATCTATTAAGGTGGTTATTTTTCTGAATTCAAATTTTTCCTCCTATACTGATTTTGAAGTTTTAGATTCGATTTCAATTATTTTAGAAGTTAATGTTAGATATTTAATAAGTATTTTAACAAAGTATAAATACAAGCATTTCTCCTTTTGTCTTACATGTTATTATAGTAATTTAATTCTATCTTCATACATTTATTAATTGATTCAGCAAATATTTATTGAGTGTTTATTGTATACCAACACTGTTCTAATAGCATGAGATACCCCATTAAGCAAAATATTCCAAGATATATGAGTAAGTAAAATCTTCCAAAACAAGAATTCTTACCCCACATCCTTATGAGGAGAGGCCTATAGTTAAGAGTTCTAAAGAAAGTTTTTGTTTTGGTCCATCCTACCTCTACTGCAAAAAGACCCAAAGTTCAGGAAAAATAGAAAAATTTCATTGTAATTTATTTTTGTATACGAGCTATTCTGTATATGAGTCTATTTCTGTATAGAATAGAAGTTGATATAGATCAATTAAACTTTACATGCATACACACACTTATAAATGTATGTCTATACTGACATGTATATACAAGTACAAATACACATATATTTTATCAAATTATATCTCTACATAGTTTAAAGAGTGCTGATATTTCATAGGGCTTATTGCCAAAAATAAACAAACCCCAAAAAGGAGGGAAAGACATACTTTTTCTCCTATTGTGCAGGCACTTTTCTCTCTTTCAGCTAATTTATTTGGTATTTAATTCCCTATTTCTAAGCAGCATGTTTGTATTACTAATCCCCAATTTTTTATTTTAGTCATTATACATAAATTCCCTAGGTTGACAGATGAGATTTAGCTGTTTTTTCACTTCACCTCCACCTTTATCCCATTCGCTCCTCTTGTCTCTGCAAGGTTAATTCCAGGCAAGACAATGAGTGGTTTATTTTGTATAGTTATATCCTACTATTGGCCTACATAACTTATATTCTGTAGTAACTATTTTATAACTAACTATGCAAACTCTATTTCAGGCAAATAATGTCATATTCATTCATTCATTCATTCATTCATTCATTCATTCACCAAACATTATCCTGTGCTTGAAGCTACGCGTGTACCCTGTTATGTATGCGCTCAGGAAGACTAAAGAATCGAACAGAACTGAGCAGTTTTGAGCAGTGTCCTTAGCACAAGCGGATCTGCCAACCTGGAGCTTGAAATACACAAAGGAACACACAAAAGAAGGCAACTAAACAGAGTGACGGTGATCATTAAAGGAGACTTGCTAATGCAGTGGGACCTTGATCACTGGGAGCAGACATTTCAGCATGACACAAAAAGGAATGGGAAATTGGTGTTTCCTTAACCGGAAGCTATTATGATTAGTGTTTCACCCGAAAATTCTGAGAACTTCGTGCTGAGTGCTGGGATGGGGAAGGATGGGAAAGCCTAGAGGCAGAAAAACTGGCCGAGATTGACCACAACAGTCCAGTGACTTCCATACTCATTGTTTTTTCTTTTGAGGGGAGAGATGGGTTTATAGAGATTTCAAAAATTTCAAATGTATTTTTTTAAATTGTGATTTAGGATTCCAACTTTATTTCAACATCACAGGACTGCTTTGAAGTTCTGTTATTGAACATTATCTAGAGTCATTTCCTTGCCAAATATGTCTAAGTAACAAAAATATTTAGTTCTTTGTAGTTTAAAAGGTTTTTCTAGATACGGAAACTCTAGCACAAATTTGTTTACAGCACCATCTAACTCTGCTTTCACTCTGTGACCTCAGGTACCCTATACTGTACAAATCCACTTTATTCCTGAAAATATTTTGGACACTGCAATTTCAAATAGCCTGAGCCCACATTTTATTATTTTAAGTGAGAAAAATAAAAAAAGTATTTCTTAAAATCCCAACCAGTCTCCCACAGACAGCATTAAAACACTCACTGAAATCTCTGTAATAAAAGATATAAATAATTTCACACACCAGTTACATTGAATGAATTCAGTGAGTTTAGACAGATGCTCTGTGCAACCGTGTTGTTTGATACCCAATGCCAATTATGCTGTCCTCTCCACCTCCTTATGTTTTTATTCATTCTCCTCTCGCAAAAGACTTTTTCACTCTCAACTCTCTTTTTAGTGATTGGATTTTTCCAGGACTCTTTGGCATTCTCTTTTAACAATGGGGAGGGGGGGAAGATGCCGGCAATAACACAAGTTTCTACAATGCAAGCAAGAGTCTTTCAGGGGAAATAGCTAAGACAGGCTGCAGGGCACCCCACTGCGCTTGCCCAGACTTGTGATCAAATGATGAGTTTCACTGGCCCTGGCATGCAAATAAATACTTTATAACAGGATTTCAGCTGAGCTGATGCATGTGCAGCAAAAGTAGTTTCAAGTCGTTACAGAGAATGCCTGGAGAGTGAGATTCAAGCAGTAAATTCAGTATCTGTAACGTGTCCTGTGTGCCCACTGTCTCTTCTAAAACAAAAAAATAAATGAAACTAGAAAAAGATTTTTGTAATTAACAAAATAAATACAAACAGAATACTAAAAATAAAATCTATTACATTTATTAATTCCTTATAGGTTGCATTCTGTCCTCTGATTAGACAACAGACTTTTTGTGCCAGGCGGAGAGCTGCTTATGACCCGGATGGAGAACCTCTCCTGAGATTTTAAGTTTGCTCCAGAAAGTGTTTTTTCCCAGTTTCCATGTCAGGATTCCATGTATCTGCCTCTAGGTAAATGGGTTATTTAGCCATAGCACCCCACCTCCTTGAACAAATCAAATTTTTCCCTATCCATGACCAGCGAGCCAAAGTAGAAAATAATCTAATCATTTATACTGATGTTACTCTAAAATGTGATTTTCAAAATAAGAATGTGAATTATTAGGTCATGGCTAATCATTCATCATTGCGCATGATTTGTGTATATTTTAGAGAAACATAGAAAGAAATAAAAGATACATAAAGGCGAATTAAATATCCTTCTCCCACAGAATTTCAACTTTTAGTCTGAATCGCTTCTTCACCTAACTCCACTTTTCTTATTTTGCAAAAACAACATTTTATTTTCTTAGATGAAGTTTCCAGTGTCCACAAAGTCCCTTTCTCTGCTTCAGGCCTTAGTTCTGGGGTCACATGCCTATAACTATTTACTTACACTTACTTAGAGAAAAGGCATTTTGTCTCACTCCTTGGTTCTCTGAATAGACTCTGACGTATTTAAACTGGCCAGCTAGACTTCCAGAGGAAATCTGGCTTTAGACTTCCAGAAGTGACCTTCCCCTTTCTTTTCTTTTTGTGCTTAGAAGAGGAAAGAGCAGGAAGACAATGGCAAGCCCTAACAGACACCTATACATCTAACAGGGCATGAAGTTCTCCCAGCACTCACTCACTGAGGCTGACTTCCTGCCCTCCGAGCCCTTGAGAGCACCCCAGTGCAGTGCGGTATTTACTGAAGAGGCCGTTTGCAGAGACTTCTCTAGGCCAGCACTAGCTGAGAGAAATATGTTGTAAGTCACATTTAAAACTTAACTGTAGTCACATTAAAAAAGTAAAAATCAACAGGTAAATTAATTTTATATTATACTTCATAAAACACCATACATTCAAAATAAAATATTATCTTCCAATATATAATCAATATAAAATACTAATGAGCTATTTTAGATTTTTTCTTTTTACTAAGCATAATTTACAACACACCAAATTCAGATTTTCAATTTTTACGGGGAGTAGCTGGAGTGTTTAATTTTATATAATTTATAGTTGGTACAGTGTATTTCCATACCTAAGGTGTTTCAAACATACTTAAAATTTTTCCCATACTGAAAAATTATTTCCCTTTACTATTTGCATCCATTTTGACAAAACTCTTTATCTTTTTAGATAGTTGCTTTGACTTTAAAACAAAAGATACCAGTTTCAAATATATGTCTAAGCAAATTTATCAACTCCTGTGTTAACTCAGTATTATTAACATCAAACTTAAAATGGTACTGTAGGAAGAAAAATAACTCCTTATCAGTGTAGAGTTTTCACATTTTCTTTCTGGTTTTGCAGCCAGTTTACATAATGCTATCAATTACAATTGAAATCTTCTGCATATTGACTTGTGTAAGTAAAGTGTAGAAATCATTATTATTGATCATGTTATAAAAAGGTTCAATTTCAACTTAACAATCTTCTATCTGTTCCACTAAGTCCAAGATAAATTTTTTCCTTTAATTGGGCCTTCAAATTTAACTTACTCACACACAGTGTGATATTTGTGTGAAAATGTAAATCAGACTGTACTTTTTCTTTGATTATTGGATATTAGGCAAAAATTTCTGTTTTTCAAGAAAATCTTGAATTAGAGTTAACAGTATAGCAAATGTTTACAAAACTTCCATGACTCAACCAAAGAACATTGGAGAAGTCATGAGGCCATTACGTTCACTGTCTTCTATTTCTTTTCACACTTGCAATGATTCATTACATTTGCATGTACACAGTGAGCGATTGTAAAAACTGCATCCAGGACAAATTTCATGGAGTCCCCTTCAGAAAACTGAGCATAAATATTTGTAAGATATATCACACAGTGAAACAAAGTCATAAAGGAAACATTAATTTCTTTTTAAAAATTCCAATAAATCTGGGTCTTTGAACTAACATTGTTAAAGAACTGTTTGTTGTGTTAGAAATTAATTTTTTGATATCTAGCCAAAATTCTGTTTTGACAGATGTAAAATACTGAAAAATACCTATGCCATGAGTTTGAATTTTAGGGCATGAATGGACAATATTTCTTTGTAAATTAAGAAGTCCTTGGAGACAAAATATACCCAAAGTACTAATTGGGCAGTGTCTTATGACTCATTTAAAGCTAAAAAACAAACCCAAAAAACCCTTGAATCTTCTACAGTTTGAATTATTTGATCTTTGATATTATTATAAAGGCCTTGTATTCTGTAAGCATTGTTTGGTGGCTTAGTTGAATTTCTTACTTTTTGTGAAGTATCCGTTTTTAGTATTTCCCTTATAATTTTATAACAAAAATTTTTGTAACTGAAATAATGGTTTGTTTTATCATCTCTCCTTCTAAAACTGTGTGAATCAAAGCCATCTTGAATGTGGCCAAAGTTACAAACTCAGATGCTATTAAAAGCCTTACAAATTTGTGACAACACAGATAGACCTGGAAGACAGTATGGTAAGTAAAACAAGTCAGTAACAGAAGGGCAAACGCTGTGTGATTCCACTTTCATAAAATCATTTAAACTAGAGAAACTTATAGAGGCAGAAAATAGAATGTTGGCTGCCAGAGGACCTGGGTGGGGAGAGAGGGGGAGTTGTTCAGTGGGTATAATGTTACAGTTACACCAGGTGAGCGAGTTCTGGAGATCTGCTGTATAAATATTTGTAAGAATGGTACAGATGCTCCTCAGTTTAGGACGGGGAACATCCTGATAAATCCATCTGAAGTTGAAAACGGATTTACCTAACCTGTGGAGCTTACTTAGCATCGCCCTCCATAAACGTGCACAGAACACTTACATTAGCCTAGAGCTGGGCAATTATCTTGAATTTTAGCTCAAGATAATTCATTTCAAGAGTAATTGCCTCCTTCTTTTCACCAGAAGCAGGACACATAGAGGAGTGTTTTGTGGACAAGATGGAATGCAAAAAACACAAAACACAATATCCAAAAAAATGCTAGCAACACAGTATACTCTCAGAGAATGGGCTGTAGACCCTCATGGTTGTATGGCTGCTGGGGACCTGCAGCTGCTGCCACGGCCCCACATCGTGAGAGAATATTCTACATATTGCTAGCCCGGGAGAGGACGAACACTGAAAGTCCGAAGCATGGGCTCTGCCGAAGCTGTAACAACCACTCTTGCACCACCGTAAGTCAGAAAACCCTCAGTGTAACATATTAAGTTGAGGACTGCCTATATGTGTACTTTGGGTTTTTGTTAAGGAGGTAGAGATCTCTTGCTAAGTGTTTTTCAAACATACACACACACACAAAGGGATGCAAGAAAACTTTTGGAGGGGATAGACAATGTTTATGATCTTTATTGCAGTGACGGTGTCCCAGGTATCTGTATATGTCCAAACTCATAAAATTGCATGCGTTATCTATGTGCAGTTTTTAAAATCCCAATTATACCTCAATACAGCTGTAAACAAGAAAAAGAAAATAGATTGTCTACAAAGATGAAAAAATTTTTTCTTAAATATTTAATTCTGACCTGAGGCAACTAATTTCATTTCTTTTTTGAATGTTAAGAGGAAATTTATCAAATTTAGTATGTATTTGCTGAAAATATGTCTTAATATTGTACACTTCATTATCTTTAAAAATTTTTTAAATAAAAATAAAAAAAATTCTCATTTAATCCACTTCAGCAAATTGCAATTGCCATTTATTGTGAAATTTACCACATGTCTTTTCCAGTGTCTCTTTTTTGTATGTCTTTCCATCATAATATTAGTTTTTGCACCTCTATGCAATTCTGCCTCAGTAGAAAGCAAAATTCATTTTAAAATTTTTTCATACTTATTTAAGCTAGACAGAAAACTTAATTGTGTTACAACTAAAATATTTTTACTTAGTTATCAATTATGATTTACACAGGTATCACTGTAACTTGTGCTGTCTGTGTAAAATACTCAAATGAACACATTACATTGGTGTATAGAAAAAATATTCAAACTGAACCAATATGTGGGCATGGACTAGATCAATAAGGTGTCTCCGCGTAATGCTAGAAACACTGCATGTGTTCAAAGGCACACCATAATGCAGGGGGGGCAAAAGTAGGGTTAGCACTGTTAGTGTAGAAAATAATACATACAACAGTTAATAAATAATAATACAAGAATAAACTGTTTTGTATACTCACAACTATAAACCTGCTTTTGCCAACCCCTGTGTAATAACATCTTATGTGAGAAATCATGAAAGTGAAATATAATCTGAACTAAATGGTCAAAGTTGTGTTATTGGAAAACTATTTTACATTGCTTCAATTTTAATGTAAGTTGTTATAATTAAGTCAAATATAAAATCTAGTGCCCCTGTAGTACTTGCCACATTTCAAGTGGTCAGTTGCCATGTGTGGCTAGTGGTTCCCATCCTGGACAGTGCAGCCTTTGGCTGTGCAATAATTAGACACTGTAGATGCCTAGCTGATGTGTCTGTACATATATGATATGTGTCTACACAAAACACTTCTATTTTTTAACTTATCACTTCTATTAAACCTTGTGAACAGAAATGTTAAAGATCTATACAGTGATTGACTTATGTTTGTCTATAATACTCAGCATTTTTGCTGTTATGGCTACTGCTGAATTGAATGAACTGTGTAATATTTTAAATTTACCCTTGAAAACTGTTCTACCTCCTATTTTGGAAGGGACTCCAGAATCAAACATATTGCAAGAGAAGGTAATTAACAGTCAAGTCCTACAGACTTCACAGCTGAAGGATGCAAGGAGAGCAGACGACACTTAAATTGAACTGATTGGCACACATGGGCAATACGCTGGCTATAAGCTTTCTGGCAGCAGCAGCAAAAGCTAAACACATCGGATTGCATAGTTTTCGTTCCCTGACAATAAGAAGAATAAAATTCAGCTGCAGACAACTGACATGGGAATTAATGTATGAGTCTTCAAGTAAAGGGAATTAGAAACAATATGGAAAATATCTAACTCTGGTGTTATGAGCCACAAAGAAGTCATTCAGATAGCTGGTTGTCATATTGTTTTTGAATAAAAGCAGATGCCCTTACATACTAACCTGCTACTTGTTAAAGTATCTCCATGGCCTGAAAAAATGTGATGCTGTGCTTCCTTCAGGGCTAAAATTACATGATTAGAACTTCAAGAATCTCTAATGGGTGATTTATATGCTTTGACTCTCTCAAAGGCCAAATGCCTAAACGGTCTCTGGGCAGGTGCTACGTACCTGTAAATGATGACCAAATCCTCTAAACAATATAGGTTTTTCCAAACAGCTTATTAAAACGAGAGCTCTAACCTTCATATACAACCTGTGACAGCAATAAGTATGTCATTCTATGTTGTAATATTAAGAGCTGGACTTGCAATGCTCAGACAGACTGCCCACTTCAGGGGAGGCGGGAGCCAAACAGGGTGGGCCAGGGGAAGAACTGGAAATAAAAGATGAATGATATGCACTGTTCTAAATAAGTCTGTGAGGGAGCTATTGCTAGCATCTACATTTTCAGATGAGGAAACTGAAGCTGAGGCAACTCAGTCATATATAAGCATGGACCACAGAGGTCCTGCTCTTCTTAGAGTGAAAACAGACCTGAAACACTAAGAACTAGTCTAGTTCATACTACTTGGGAAAGCAAAACTTTAGCTGGACAGGTGATTTTGCTGGACATTACCACCAGTCTGCACTGTCTCCAAGCAAATTTCTTTATTTTTCTGTTCTTTCTTCTGAAGAAAGTGTCTGTTGGGTGCTGCATATAAGGAATAGTATGAAAAGGGAACTTAAATAGCAGAATGGTTTAATGTGACCATTTGGAGAAGACTGTATAAAATTGCCCTTTTACATTTTGATGAATGCTTAGTTATTTCTATGATTTAATTGTGGTGTCATTAATTTTAATTAATGTTCCTTCTGGCAATAGCTAAACAGCAAGCTCAATTGTTTCTTAAGCCCTCTTAGTCAAAGACAATAAAACAATGCCGCTGGTTCAAAGGAGTAAGGCTAGCCTTCCTGTTTTATAGGCAGAGGGACATGCCCCTAATTTTCCTACTATTATAAAGATTTTAAAAGGAGCGGTACTAGGTCATTGCCCCATTTTGACACCCTTTAAAGTTGGTACTGTATCTGCTGTCCAATCTAACCATTTCAATGGTGCTGTCTTCTAGAGGTGCTAAAGAAACAGAGGCTGGCCTGGGGTCTGTGTTATGTGCTAAATGACTTAGAGTTCCCAGGTGTCCTTGATGATTTCACTGTGCTGACGAAAACGCATTCCTTAATAAAGCTTTGTTCTCACACAAAGCACTTTTAAATAGTAATAACGGAAATAGAAAAGTGAGTGTAAATGGGAGGCCAATTCAGTGGACTGAGGGACTGTAGAGGTTTGAGGGGCTATTGCAGAATAAATGACAGGGATTTTACATTTTTGTAGCTCAGAAGTAGGAAGGTTAAGAATGAGACAGGTTTGAATGGCAGAGGATCAGGGACCATGTGTGGAAGTCTGCCTGAAGGTGGATGGTTGGGGCCAGTGAGCATTGTAAAAGACTAACAGTCATCTTACCTCCCTTGTTTGGGACCTGTGCTGCCACTTACCACACCTCGTTAATACTGGCACCAAGTCAGGGTCTTCATGATAGCCTGATAAAGGTCTGAAAGAGGCAAAAGATTTATAGAAGCTAATGTTGCCATCTTACAACCTGATGCAATTTGTAGAACCAATGCCACCATCTACACTTTCACCCGTTCAAGTTCATTCATCTATTTAACTGGCATGTGTTTCTATGAGTCAGACACTGCAGGTACTATGCTAGGTTCTGCAGATGAAATGGTTAACAGCACAAGGAACTTACAGTCTTATTGGAGAGATGATAAGAAAACAGGCAATAACTTCAAAATGAGTATGCAATGGTAGGATAGAGGAGAGAGCACTATGGGATCTCATAGGAGAAGCATCTAACTCAAGCCTTAATGGGTCAGAAAAGCCTGCCTAGAAGAAGTGATGTTGAAGTACAGACCAGAAGGATGGGGAAGGGAGAACCAGGTTGGTGGTGAAGTAGGGAGGCTTCCAGGAGGAGCTGTGAACAAGTCACCATGGTTGGAGAGGCACGGTGAGAGTAGAGAAGGAAGAATTTAACAGGCTGGATTGTGAGGTGCCTTGTAAGCCTTACTGAAATTTGAACTGGATTCTAAGAGCAGCGAGGTGCTATTCCTGAAGGGTTAGAATGATCTCTCTGTCTAAAGTGAAAAGGACAGAGTGAGCTGGAAGTTGAGCTTCAAGGAATACTTTGTTATCTTCCGATCATCAGTGTGTAAGAGCCAAGAGCAATGATCACTGAGCTCCTACTTCAGTGGGAGCATCTTGGGAAATCAGAATTGCAGGTGTCAAGAGCTGTGGCCTCATACCATTGGGCACTCCAACCTCTGCCTCTGCCTTCTGCTACTACTTTAATAGTGCTCATCAAGGAATAATGAGAACTTACTTTTTGCAAGGTCTTTCTTCACGCCATCTCCTTTTTACAGAAGAGGAAGCTGAAGCTCAAAAAATTTGAGTACCTTGCCCCAGATGGCACATGTGGTAAGAGACAGAGGGATGTTCTGATGCTCAGAGAGGCTAAGTAATACACTGAGCATCTCACAAAAGATAACTGTTAGAGCTAAGCTTTGAACTCAAGCCTATTTCTTTTCTTAAGTTAACTCGAGATCCTAGACATGGACCTTCTCTGTGGCATGGAGCTACCGGGCCTCACTTCCTGGGGTTAGTTTTCAGTTTTGTCTATCTCTAGGATGAGTACAAAATTTTGTATGCTTGTAAAAGCTTTTAATTACTCTGTAGATTTATCTGGAATTTACTTTTTTCTGTGTGTGTTTTTTTAATATTACCTGGGTTCAGTTTTTTAAAGGCAGCTTCACTGTCAATGAACAATGGAACAGGCAGGAAACAAAACACTTTATTGTCATTGTTGGGTAAATATAGCAATGGCGCTCTTTTTTTCTTTTCTGAATCTTCTCCAAAGTATTTCTCTGCATAACGACTGTAATCTGATCCTTAATAAACATTCTGCTCATTTGGATGCTGTTTAGTGGTTGGAGAACTCATCAGATTTTCACATCTGTCTTTTTTGTCCCTCTCGGGTATGCTTATCACCCACATCTTGTCTGATGTCTTTGTTATTGATTGAATTCCCATATGCAAGGCCTGCAGCCTTTCTTTCCAAAGAACTCTTTCCTGTGTAAGACGTTTCACACACCATTGTTAAACACAGGCCTGTTCTGTCTTTAGCCAATGATAACATTTCCTCCAAGAAATTTCTTTCAGCTTCTCCTCTGTTTTATGGGTGTTTGATTTCATTCATTGGTTTTGTTTAATATCCTCATTACAGAATGTATTGTAGTGTGGCTTCCTTTTTTTCTTTAGCTCTCTAAGCAATATAGGTGGCCATTTTGGGATCATATTACTTTATTTTTCCACCTAGGATTTTAGACACTGTTTTTGATGATACTGAGAATTATTCTAGCATGTTTCCCAATATGTTCCCTTTTACCATGCAGAATGAAAGCACAGTCAAGAGGAGGTATAGCCCTTGCAGCTATTTTCCAATGTCGAGTCCTAGGGATTCCCTTTATTCATTTTCTCCTCTTTATTAGATTTCTAGATTGCTAGAGAGTTCCACTGCCTCTGGACCACCTGGCTGCCCTAGGCATCCTGCTGGTTGTTCTGGCTTCATAAAAATGGTAACTCATATTTATATACATCTTTATGGCTTATAAAACTCATTAGAATACACTGTGTGACTTAGGTCTGATTTTAATACAGTAAGTAAGCATTAAATGGCAGAAGCAAAATGCAGACTTTTTCTTTTGCTTTCTTATATTTTATCAACACTTTAGTCAAGTTCTTTCTGGCTTCTAGTAATCAGATTGTGAATTTTCCAAAAAAAAATTATAAAGAAGCTAATGGAAAACAAAGAGGAAATGAGGTGGGATGGTGAGAACCTAGGAACATTCCTTGGCAAGTGGAAAAGGGAAACTGAGACAGAGAGCTGAACACAGTGGCCAAGCACTTTTTATAGCCAGGTGCAGATGGTTACCACAGTAGAAGATCTTGGCGCCCGGCAGGGGGCAAAACTAGAAAAACAAGGATCTCCCCACCGGGGTAACCTTTTCTTCTTGGAGTTAATATCTAGGCCTCAGTTGTATTTCAGCTCCAGGCCCAGAACAACAGCAAGACCAGGTGGACAAAACCAGAACCAACTGCAATGACTGAAGACTGTCTGCCCTGGCACTGACCAATCAGTGGAGACCAAGATGCTGAGAGGGCGGGTGCATCTGGAGACGATGCATATTCTGCTGAAACCCTCTCCTGAGACCTCCCCTAAGGTTCCCACCTGTAAGGAGGAGATAGAAGCCTCAAGACAAAGGACACGGGGTGCGGGCTTATACTCCCTCTGGAAAGCAGCCCTCACCATTCCCTTCTTCCCCACTCCTTTCCTCACAGGCACAAGTCTCCTAAACTCTCAGGCAATGGGCAGTGGCAGCTTGTGCCAGACTGATCCCCTGAACCTGTCCCCAAAGCCCGCTTTTCTCTGACTTCCCGGTGAGCTCAGGCAGCCCAGCCTAAGCTTGCCTGTTGCTTCCTCTGTGCTAAGCCCTTCCTTGCTTCACTGTCCTCAGCTTTAATAAATGTATCCTCACAGTCACCTGGACCGCTGTTGTGAAATCTTTCCTACATGAATTCAAGAACCCACACACTACACCTGGCCGGCCCTAGGCAGACCTGCTCAGGGACAGACCCTGTCCGGCAACAGAAAGAGCAAACAAAAGTGTAAATCAGATGAAAATGGACACATTTCTATGTCCTCAGTCTGAACCACATAGTTCTTCATTGATCTGTATCTGCTTTCTATTGCTGCATAAGAAATTTTCGAAATTTAGCAGCTTAAAACAATATCCGCTTATCTTCCAATGCAGGTTTTGAACCTGGTGTGGAGGGGCTGGGTTCCTGCTCGGGGTACCACAAGGCTAACATCCAGGTGTTGACCAGACTGGGCTTCCATGTGGAGGCACTGCGGAAGGCTCTGTTTCTAAGTGCATTCCTGTTGTCGGCAGAATTCAGGTCCCAGTTGCTGTAGGACTGAGATCTCTGTTTCCTTGCTGGTTGTCAGTCTAGGCTTTTATAGGCCAAATTTCTTGACAAGGGGCGCCCCATATCTTCAGTCCTGCGTGGCTCCTGGAATCCCTCTACTTCAGATCACTGACTTCCCCTTCTGCTGCCAGCTCCAGGAAACTCTCTGTTTTTAAGGGCCTCAAATGGTTAGGTCGAGCCCACCTGGATAATCTTCCTATCTTAAGGCCAACTGTGCTATTTAACATAAATAATGAGAGTAAAATCCATCCTCTTCACAGTTCTTAGGATTTTGTAGGATGTGTACACCAGGAGGGTAAAAAACTTAGAATCCTGCCTGCTGGAAAAAAAATGTTTTCCAGGCACACAGGACCCGTTTCTTCCCACTATTTAAAATAACACCACAGTCCGGGGTGAGGCCTATGAGGGCTCCCTAAAACCTCTCCAGCACAAATTATTGATTTCCTCTTTGAATGTGGCCTTAGGCAGCCATGCTAGACTTCTGAGTACTCTCAGACGTCTAATAGACATTTCCTAACTTTAGTCTCAAGAATTCCTAAGTATCTTCACCGCTCCACTAAAGGTCCTTTGGCTGTCAAATCCTGAACATCCCATTCTCTTTCCTGACCATCTCTTAGTACCCTGGGCAGCTTGCCTCAGCACCACTCCACTCACTGATTAACAGTGGCCTCTACCCCATGGTGAACTTGAGCTTCTTTCCTAGGGTCTAGATGGTATCGGGCCTGGTATCTAGTCTCCATATAGCATTGAATGATGAATTATACCTGGGCTCAGCTCTGGATACTACTTTGGCTTCCTCTCCATTTCCTGGTCAGATAAACATTAATGAAAGTGTCTTCTTCCCAATATCCCACCACCCACTTGGTACCTTCTAGCCATTTCTCATTTCTGATCTGATGACCACATTGAATTAGAAGCTCATTTGTTCAGCTGGTGTCAGATCTCACAGGACCCAATCAATACCACAGTCTGGAGCTTCAGACTATGATTCTATCAGAGTAATTTCATTCCTCTTTTGCCTCAAGAAAGGGGTGTTTTAGAATGACAGCTTTAAAATGTTATACTATTATAACATTTTCCCAGGTGCCTTAGTGTGTATAAGAAGATAACAGCATTCCTACAAGGGAAGGATTTTACCAACGAAGACACATTTTACCAATGGAGCCACTGAGGCTCAGAATGTTCAAACAATCTGCCTAAGGATACAGAACTAATAACTGACAGAAACACCTCAGATGGCGCCTCTGCCACTCTTGTGATTACGTGTTCTTAAGGAAAGAATAACACACACTCTATCAAAATGCCATAAACAGTAGAAGCATGTCACTTTCTCGCTCTCTCGCTCCTGGGTGCTTGTATCCCATCTACTTTTGAAAGCTTTGATTGAGGGAACACTCGGCTGCAGCCGGCACTGTCACTTCTGCTTCCAGTTCCATCCCCACTGCTGCACCTCTCAGATCCCAGCACAGCACTGTGTTGCACAGGGGTTCACAACGACTGGCTCGACAAGCAGCTGTGGATAAATCATATGTACGTGCACAGTGGGACAGCAGCAGGGGTCTGCTTCCTGCATGGCCGGGTGCACCTGCTGTGGGGGTAGTTTCTGAGCAGTAGAGATTATGCATTTGGGGGAGATCCAGGCACCAGGCCAACACTGTGGCCAGGGGCCCCTGCCTCTAGGGCAGCTAACAGATCTACAGCAGACAGGGGTTGCGGTTACAGTGGATTCCTTTGCTCTGACCCTGGCTGGCTCAGCACTGCCATTTCATTGTTCCCCACAAAGGCTGTGCTGGCAGGTCAGGAGCAGGACCTGCCAAGAGCATGGCCTCCTTCTAAGGGAACCTTCTCAGCTCACATCCTCTGCCTCAGGCTGAGCGGGGCAGGCCATGTTCTGTATCCACCCACCTTGCCATGGCTGATTACCCAGCAGTGGGACCCTCATCTAAGGACAGTCGATCTACAGAGTGACCAGCCACCCATGAGGTGGCCTGGCAGGAGGAGTTCTCACTCTTGAAAATGTCAACTGGAGATTACTGAGAGTGCCAGCCAGCTGGCAGAAAGAGAAAACAGCAGACAGAAAAACGGGGCAGGCAGTGAGAGTGACAGAGCCCATTAGTGGTGGAACTGGGAACTTCTGAGACAGATGTGGCCGACAAGATGACCCAATGCCTCAAGTTGCCAGAGGTCCCGAATGGCCTTCTGTTAGCTCCCTCTGATGCTCAGTTAGATTTTGCTTCTGCTTGTGCATTTCAGGTAGATTCTAGTTTTATTAATTATATTAGGATAGTTTGGGATACAACAGAAAGCCCAGCTTAAACTGGTTTAACTAGAAAAACAACGTATCTCAAGTAATAAGAAAACCATAAGGGTCCCATACCAGGTTGATTAATTTAGTGCCTCAATAAATGTCATTAAGATCCCAAGTGTTGCGTGACTTTGTCCCCCCATTACCCTCAATATGCTGCTTGTCTTTTTAGCTCAATTTCTTTCATTATCTAGAAAGACGGTTGCAATTGCTGGAGACGATATCCGGAGAAAAAAGGGGAAAGTACTTTTCTTGTGCCCCTTTTTAAAGAGGGAGGAAAATTCTCCATCAACTACCCTGGTCTCATTGGTCAGAATTGCACCTGATGCTCATTCCTAAATCAATCATGGGGCCAGCAGGGAGGAGGCAGCCTCCTGTGGGCTCTATCCTTTAACCCAGTCAGTGTCAGCTTTCTGTTAGCCAGGGAGAAACACACAGTAGCATCTGCTCCATGCATTATCTCAGACCTAACAATTAAGACCTTGTTGCATCTGTTTCTTTTTAAAAGTAATTTGTTTATTTTTAGAGAGGGAAGGAGGGAGAAAGAGAGGGAGGGATACATCAATGTGGGTTGCCTCTCATGTATCCCCTACTAGGATCCTGGCCTACAACCCACGCACGTGCCCTGATTGGGAATAGAACCAGCGACCCTTCGGTTCACAGGCCAGCACTCAATCCACTAAGCCATACCAGTCAGGGCTACATCTGTTTCTTTCAACTCAAAGAGTCAGCTTGCATCCAGATCATCCTTAGCAGGTTGAGGGGCTGGTCCTCAGCAGGTACATGTAGAGAGTGTTTGAGAGTCAAGTGGGCATGTAAGTGCAATATTAAATGGGGCCCTAAAAGTCTCCATCACTTTCCACTATTTTATGGGGCCCCAGAGGTTTGCACACACATGCATACACGCTTAGTAAAGACTGAAGAATGGACCTATCACACTGCTGCTAACCACTGGTCTTCCCAGTTTCTATCTTGCCTTCTCAGGCTTCCTAAGGAGTGTGTGGCAGCCTACCTCTTGGATGCTGGGCCCACCTCTAGCCTAAATAGAGGCTTTTCTAGGGCAGGGCTTCTCAAAACTTCAGCCAGCAGCATCACAGAATCAGCTGGAGGGCCCCTTAGAACAAAACTTGCTGGGATCCACCTCCAGAGAGTCTGTTTCAGAAGGTCCAGGATGAGCAGATAGTGCGCATGGCTAACAAGTTTTCAGCTGATGTTCCTTCTGTTCAGGGCAAGACTATGCAAGTCACTCTGCATGGCAAGGCTGCTGACCTTCCTTCCAACTGGAAGGGAAGTGCTTGAGGAGGCCATAGTTTTTCTTGCAATGGGGAGAACCTGCTCTCTTATTGCTAGCTATCACCACCTCTCCAGGTAGCAGTGTGGCTGAGCAGCCACTAATTTTCAAAGAAATAGAGATCATTCCTCTACTGGAAGGCTGGAGGGTGAGAACTTGGCCTCCTGCGGAGAGGGAAGGGACTTAATCTGCTGTTGACAGAGTCTAGCTAGGCAAACCAGCATAGAACCTCAGCCACTCCCCCTCCCCTGGGTGCTTTCTCACCTGTAAAATGAACAGGTACCAGCCCTGTCCACTTTCACGGAGGTTGCTGTCAGGATAAAGGAGTGATGGGTTGAGAGAGAGCCCTGTAAAATGCAAAGCTCTTTATGATTGGCAATCTTATTAATCACAATAAGGGGAATAAGTCATCGTGTAAAAGGCCTCTTTCCCGGCTCTGCCCAGGTGAGTGTTTGAGTTCCCTGTGCTTATCTTCTAAAACAGGTGACCACTCTCAGGAAGTTCCGCTCCTCCACCTCATGACTTAGGCGCAGGCCTGAGCCCCGCGCGTGGGGATTGTTTTGGGGAAGGACAGGATTTTCTGACGCCATCCACTCTGGCCCATGGAACCCCGAGGTGTGAGTCGGGGAGGAAGCCCATGTTTTCCGCCCTCAAGTACAGGCGCCGCGGTGGCCCGCCGGGGGACCCGTTGCAGACCGCTTGGCAGAGTGGCCGAGGGAGGCCCGCCCGCCCCTCCAGCGCGCCTTCGCTGGGCCCTGGGGGCCGCGCCGGCTCGTCCCAACATTATTCAGCACCCCGCGTCAGCCTTGGCTCCGGCCCCTGGCGCGAGCCGCCGGGTTTGGCTGCCTCGGCCCCGTCTGAACCCTGCGGGACGCGGGCCAGGGCGGGCCAGAGCCGCGCGCCAAGCCCCTCTCCTGACGCCTCCCGGCCCCGCACCGGCTCCTCCTGCCCGGCCTTCGTGCCGATCTTTAACGCTTGCGAAGGGAGGGCTTTGATGAAAGCTTTGCAGACGTGTGTGCGCCCGGCGCTCTCCGTGCTCCCACCGCCCCAGCTGGAAGAGCCTGCGCCCCACGTGGATGCGCACACGGAGCTTCTCCAGTGACACTGCATCTGGTGCCGCCAGGGGTCCGCCCTGACCGCCGGCTCAGTGCCTCTAGGCGCCCGGGCGGTGGTTGGAGCAGCAGCTGGAGGGAGGAGTCGAACGCAGCCGCCCGTCCGTCCCTAAAGCAGAGGTTTCGGGTAGGGGCGCGCCCCTCAGGGCTCCAGCCGGGCGGTTTTCCAGATGTGTGTAGTTGTGCTGCATGCAGCTTCCAACGGGCTCTGGGTGAGGGCAATTGGATGAGAAACTCAAAACCTGGGTTGAGGATGGGGTCTTGGTTCCACAATTTACCAGCGGTCCAGTTCTGGGAAATCCACTCCAGCTCTCTGTTTTCTCGACTATAAATATAGCTATCATTTGAGTGTATTTCCTATGTAGTTTACATATATTATTTTTATCTTCCCAACGATTTGCAGGGTAGGTGTTATCCACATTCTGCAGATGAAGTGGGATCTCATCCAGGCTGAGTGATTGCCAAGGTCACACCACATATAAGTGGAGACCTATGTCTTGCAACTGTCTCTAACTCCAGTGATGGTGCTGCCTGGATAAGTGAGAATGAAAATGCACCCCAAAGAATTTTTTAAATGAGAAACAGTGATAGGTACCTTTCTCTTCTGACTTGCCCTCAGGTCAGTCAAGGTGGGAGGCATGGGCATCCTTCCTTCCCAGCTGCACAGCAACCCTTCCCTGGGATAGCTACAGTTCCCAAGGAAGGGGCTTAGACTGGGGACTGCTGACAGGCAGCCCGGCCTTCCTCCCTGGCCCAGAACCAGAGGTGACCCTCTTTCCTTCTTCCAGTCCACAAGGATCGATGGCCTTGAGAAGCTGAATGGGGTTCACTGTTGTGAAGTTTTTCCTCCACCGCCAGTTGGGCAAAACCATTTTCTCCTGTGCTCAGAGGGGAGAAGCAGCCCTAGGAGGTCCGCAGAGTAACTCTGAACCACCAGAGCCCAGTCTTGGGACACTGGGCCGTGCCTCAACTTCCTCATCTGTGGTCTAACATTCACTCTGCAGGTAAAAGCAGTGGAATACGATGGAGCGAAGGGCCTGGGTGTCAGAGAAATTTGTGCGTTAGTCTTTTGTGAAATATGTTAACAATACTGCTACTGGTCTTGCCTGAACCGCCAGGGGTTGTGGTAGAGCTCAGAATGGATAATGGCTACACAAGCGTTTTGGGAAGTATGACATGTCCCGCAAATGCAAGGTGGTGTTACTCATACAGAGCCCTGGAAAGGATGGGACTATAAAGATGAATGCCATCATGGAATCCTTCAGGCTAGCAGGGGAAATAAAAGACTATACAAATAGTTAAAACATAAGATACAGTGTGTGAAGGTGCTACACAAATCTATCCCTGTGGTGCCAGGTAGCCTCTTTGGAATAACACAGAATATAAATCTTTCTATCTATCTGGGTAACCTCTAATATTCCTACTCCTACTGCAGGAGCTTCTCTTTTTAATAGTTTTAGCCGAATTGTCTCCCTTCTTCAATTTATCCCTTTCCTTCCATTACTATGTGTCTCCGGCAGGGATTATTTTTCCTGGGGTGGTGTATTAGTTTCCTAGTACTGCTGTAACAAATTACCACAAGCATGTGTGAGTGTGCTACATGCTGTTGAGTCGGTTCTGACTCCTGGAGACAACTGAGTGGCACCCACAATATCCTGCCAACAGCCCTGCTCAGTTCCTGTAGACTCACGCCTGTGGCTTCTTTTGTGGAATTAAGCCATCTCACAGTTGGTCTTCCTCTTCTCCTGCTCCTTCTATTCTTCTCAGCATTATTTTTTCAAAGAACCCTGCATTCTCATGATGTGCCCAAAATAGGACACATCAGTTTTGGCACTGTTTGCCTCCAGCGATGATTCAGGATTAATTGGCTCTAGGACCCACTTACTGGTCTTCCTGGTGGTCCAGGGTATCCGGAGAGCTCTCCCCCAATACCTTATTTCAAATGAACCAATTTGTTCTCCCATCAGTCTCTTTTGCAGTTCAACTTTTACATCTGTACATAATATTTGGGAATACTGCAAACTTAGTACCTTAGCATAACACAAATTTAGTTACGAAGGCCTGAAGGCCCAAATGTGTCTCCCTGGCCTAATATCAAGAAATCTGCAGAACTGTGTTCCCTCTGGAGGCTCTAGGGGAGAATGTTCCCTTACTTTTTCTACCTTTAGGAGGACACCTGCATTCCTTGGCTTACGACCCCTTCGATTTTCAAAGCCATCAGTGTTCTGCTGAATCCTTCTCAGGCTGCATCACTCCAACCTCCACTTCCATTGCCACATCTCTTGCTCTCTGACTCTGACCCTGTTACCTCCCACTTACAAGAACCCTTCCAATTACATTGGGCCTGCATGGATAATCCAGGATAATTTCTTTATTTTAAAATCCTTAACATAATCACATCTGTAAAGTTCCTCTTGCTATGTAAGGTAACGTATTCACAGGTTCCAGGAAATAGGACCTGAATAGATTTGGAGGAGGACCACTTTGGAGAAAAACAATCTAGAGCCCCAATCAAAAAATGTTTCTAACAGAGATATACACAACTCTCCCTCTCCTTCCATTAAGTAACATAGCAACTTTTCCTGTAAATGTAACGAATTCTGAAAAAATACCTCTCAGTTTTTTACCGTATTCATTAAACTTCAGACTCCCTGCTATGGGGACAAGGAAACAATGGGTAACAACAAACCACACAAGGAGGGAGAAAGGTTCAGAATGTTGGCAGGTTGTAAGATGTGCTTCAGTGGGAATGTAGGTTATAGCCCTTTGAAATGATTAGCTGCTAACAATTGTTCACAGCTCTTCAGCTGCTCTACTCTACAATCCTTTGGCGCTACAGACTTCAAAACATTCTTAAAGCATTAATAGAAAGTTGGCTCCTTTTTTTTTTTACAAGAAATAACCTAAATAAAAAATAAAAAGTGCTGCTCTGATGGAAGTAGGCACATGGAGACCCTCAAGCACTTCTGTTAAATTCTAGGAATGTAGTTTGAAATCTGTTTTTTTCTCTCAGTAAAATAATTAGAATAACTAAAGTTAGAAATTATCACTCAGATTACAGACACAGGGAGAACATTCCTGCTGCAGAAACAAGGCGCATCGTCTTCTCTAAGAATTGGCTTTCATTCTGAGACTTGCTTTCCCCACTTCTGCCGTGTAGCTTTGGCTCTTCTAAGCTACAAATCTGCTTACAAAGGGCCAGTGGGCAATATGGTGAAAAGTACAAAGGCCCAGAAATTAGAGCCTAGATGGGCTGGCTCTGACCCATTCATTCATCACATATTTATGGAGTCTCTATGTGGGCCCAGGATTGGTTTAGATACTAGGGACATAATATTAACCAGGACCTAGTGTGGTCTTTCATAGTCTGGGGAGGGAAGGGGAACTGGGGAGGAGACCAGAGGAATCAACAAGCAGGTAGGTTCTGCGTGGGCTACCTGGAACACCCTTTTGGGGAGGGGTCTAGTCAGGGGCACAGGGAAGGCCTGGCCAGGTTTTCCAGGGTAAATAGTGCGTAAGCCAAGACCCAAGTCAGCAAGAGTTACCGGCAGAGGTTGGGGCTGGAGCTGTCAGGGATCGTGGAGCCAAACGTACAAAGCCAGGAGGCAGAGAAGAGCCAGAGTACAGAGATGGGCATGTTGGACAGTGAGCCAAGGCAGGTAAGATGCTGGCAGGTCCAAGCCTGTTTCAAGAGTTCTGACTTTCTCCCCTGATCTAGGGAAGGAAGCCATTACAGGGTCCTGGGTTGCCACTGACAAGGTCTGATGTGCTCCTGCTGGCAAATCTGTGACCTTGGTCAATGTATTTTCCTTGTTTTCTTATCCCTGCTGGGATCAGTGCCTAACTGATCCCAGAAGTGGTTTCCTGCTCTGACCTTGACCCCATCTGAGCAGTGGGAGCCCATAGACCCCAGCCCGTTGGCGGGGTTCTCTGTAAACTGGACCTTCTCAGGGGTCCCCATGCCCCAGTCAGCTCGACTTCTGAAAGGTCAAGGCGACCTTGCTCAAAGAGGCACCCGAAGGACAAAGGGTGGCCCAGAGGAGGGGCTCTGGCGGCTCAGGAATCCCTGGGGGATTCAAGGCGAGGGCAGCCCCACCGCTACGCTGCCTCCCAGCTGGCCGAGAATCCTTCCCAAAACTCCGGTCACAACCGCAGCTCAGGGTTCTTATCGCGTCTTTGGGGCCTCAGAGGAAGACCGCCCGGCCCGGACCACTGAAATCCGCCCATTGTTCCCTCCGGGGACAGCAGCACCACCGCTCCGGGCAGGAGGCCCACAGCAACCCCCGCCATCCACGCCGCCGGAAGAGCTGGCTGGGCTCCTGGCCAGGGGACGCCTCGGATCTGCGCAGGCGCAGGCGGAGCCTGCCGGGAGGGGAGGTGTAGGAGACAGGCGCGGTCGGGGGTTCTGCGGCCCGCTGCTGCCCTCTCGTGGAAGTTAAGCGCCGTGGCGCGGCCGCGTCCACCCAGCCGCCTACCGGAGCTGGCCGGTAGGGTACTGGCAAACCCAACCCTGGGAGGCTAGCCAAGCGCTGTGTTTTTCCAGGTCTGCACAGGGCCAGGGGAACCCTGTGTGTTTGTTTGATGGGAATGGATTACTGGAAAACTAGACGGAAGGTACCCTGAACATCGGCATGTATTGTATTGTTTGGGAGTCAACAGACTGTTAAAGTAAATGTCAGGTGATAGCAATTCTGGGAACCACCGCCCCCTCCTCCTGGCCTTGGCTGTTCCCTGACCTTGAGCAAGGGACGCAGTGCAGGCCAAATGGCTTAGCTGCTCAGGGTAGGGGGAGGAGGCAACAGGGGAGTGGAAACTTAGAAGTAAGAGCTGAACGGGTACTGCCCACAAATTCCACCGTCAGGGTCTCTAAACAAAGGGTATCACCTACCCTGTGCCCATCCCACAAAGGCATAGTACATGTGGACTAGTAATACTTTCAGAAAGGAGAGCTCTAGGCAAGGCAGTGGTGAGGGTGGAAGGGTCACTGGAGACCCACCCAGTCATAACAATATCTGAAGAGCAACCTCAGTGATGGAAGATTTAGCGAAGAAGAGTGAATCCCACTGTGGAATGGAAATTACGTGCCTTAGGCAGATTAAAGAACCACAGCACAAACAGTTCCTTTTGAATTCAGCCTCATCAGCTGGGTGTGCTAAGTCCTCCCCTAAGTCCTGGTTCTGAGTTGCCCTGATTCTTCTTGGGTGGCACCCTGTTCTTATCTCAAGAAGTCACTTTGGAATGTTTCCTCTCCTCTGAGATCTAAAGATGAGTCATGAAAGTCGTCATTGGCCTCTGCCCTTGCGTAATTCCACTGGCATTTCTAGGGCTGCTGCTGGGGAATGGCTTCTGTAGGGCGGACCCTCTGTTTCATGATCTTCCCAGCTCCGGACTCCAGCCCATCGCGATGGGCGTCATCCGGTACAACCAGAGAGACTTTTAGTGCCTGAGTTTTTCTTGGGAAGAGAGCAACTTCAGGACTGAGGGTATGAACTGACAAACGTCTCCCCACCTTTGCAGAAGTCATGCCTTCCATTCAAGGATATTTTTTTCTTCTGGCCTCTAAACCTTCTCCCTATGACTTCTTAAGGCTTGCTACCTAACCCCACCACACCCGCACTGCATAGGTTATGGAAGCACTTCATGGCAGAGATCACTGTAAGGATTTCCTGTGGAGGCAGATATCAGGACATGGATCCTGACAGCTCGCATGCGGCCTCTGTAATGGTGACACCGATGTCCTGTGTTCTTCAAGGAATGTGTGGACTGGGTGACCTCATTGAAGATCTTCTGGAACAAAGTCCTTGTCATATACAGGGCAAATTGAGACCCAGAGAGGGGAAGTGGCTGGCCCAGGTCACTCAGGGAAATGGTGGCCAAGCTGGAATTAGATCGCAGATTTCCTGACACCCAGTTCATTCATATGTTGCACACGTTTGTTGAGGGCCTACTATGCGTGAGGTTTGATGCTAGGTGCTGGGGACCGCTGTGAATAAAATGAAGTGGCTATATAGAACTTATATCTTCTGGTGTGTATGGGGAGATTGTGGGTAAACAAACACACACCTTTATCTCAGTGTCATGTAGATAGATGCCCTACGAAGCTCTGCTCTTCTGTTCCTCTGTCCCTGGAGGGAAAGGTTTGAGGCTTGGAAGGAGACGCTAACTCACATATTCAGTCATTAACTAAAAGTACGTGATGCCTCTGTGTGTGTTGGGCCCTACAGAGAATACTCACTTATAAGAGCAGGGCCTGACTTCATAAGCTTGCCACTTAACTGGGCAGAAAAGACATGCCTCTTAGCATCACCCGTACATGTGCGTCTATAATTTTTATGCTTACTGCTTTCCTCTTCTGATCTCTTCCAGAAAGGAGGCTTGTAGAAAATTCCTATTCTGAAATGGTGCACATTCCTTCCCTCAAAGCATCTCAAATCCAGTTGCTGCTACTGACTTATTGATGGACATTGTCCAGTGGCCTTAGGGAGGCAGTGGGCAGCCCAGCGAGGGCCTCTAATAAGGAGAGACAGCCCAGCATCCTCCCTGCCGTGAATAATAGAACAAAAACTGCCGGCGCCTGCAGGATCAAAGCGCAGAGGAAAGAGTGTCACTGGATTAAATAGATCACAGGGCCGGCAGTGGACTTTCTGGGAGGGAAGGCTGGGCTGCAGAGGAGCCTTCAGCTGGAGAGGGAATTCCTGTGCCTTACACATGCAAGACCATGGCTCCTTCTGTACCTTCCCAGGGCCCAGGGCTGGGGTGGGGTGGCTCTTCCCTCCGTCCTCCCTCTCCACCCCGTCCCCACAGTCTATAGAGATGGAGTGGGAGAAGATACTACGCTAGGAGAAAGGAGACATGGATCTCTGACCCGAGGCCTCAGTCTCCTTTTGTGTAAAATAAGGAAGATGAAATAGTCTAGAACTTTCTTCCAGCTTTCATAAGCCCTACTTCTCTCAAAAGAGGCAGAGAGGATCTATTTCTTAGGGTCCCTGTCCAGTTACGTCTAGGTCCGAGCCCACTTGCCAGCAGAGAAGCCAGCAGCAGTTTTAGAGTAGTTTTTTTTCTTGGATGCATTATCATTAAAATAATGATAATTTTATCTTTTATCTTAAAAGAATATTTTGAGATGTTAATGTTTGTGTCTTTAAATACATATGTAGTTCTGGAGCAGAAACCCCTGATGGCATGAGGCGCTCTGGGAGGCTTGCAGATGTGTCAGCGAAGAAGATCCCCACAGTCCTTAATGCCTTTAAGAACCACATCCTGACCACAGCTGCCTTGTGAGTGTGTGTGAGTGTGTGTGTGTGTGTGTGGGGGGGGTGTTGGGGGTTCGAGTGGGCATGTGCTGAGTCAGCCCTCATTTTGGGCCTTGTATCTTTCCTCCACAGGAAAGATGGAGCTACTGGAGGAGGTAAGTGTATCATTGGAGGAAAAAACATGCCAGTCAGCAAATCATTCTTTTTACTAAGTGGGAAATCATTGAAAACCTTGGTTATTTTGTGAGTACGGGGGCCTACAGGCAGGTGAGGAATCTCAGAACAGAGTGGGGAGAAAATCAGACTCTTATTAGGTCAGAAATTCTCACGTTTTACATAAACCCAAAACTTGCATAGGGAACCCAGTGGGTAGTCCATCCGGACAGAGTGTGTAGGTGGGTTTACACACAAGTGCAGCTCCACACAGGCACTGCCCAGACCTATGTGATGGCACGCCTGGACACACGTGGACACTGAACATCCTCACAGATATATCCAGTGCAGGACAGAGACACAGTGTTGTGGGTTAAACTGTGCCCCCAAAAAAGATATGCTCAAGCCCTAACCTTGGCACCTGTGAGTGTGGCTTAATTTGGAAACAGGCTCTCTGCAGCTGTAAGCGGGTTAAAACAAGGTCATACTGGAGTAGGCAGCCCTGATCTAATGTGACAGGTGTGTTGATACGAAAAGGAACCTTTGGGACTTCCAGCCAAGATGGAGGCGTAGGTAGACACACTGCACCTCCTTGCACAACCAAAAGAAGGACAACAACAATTTAAAACACACAAAAAACCCCAGAACTGACAGAAAATTGAACTGTATGGAAGTCCAACAACCAAGAAGTTAAGAAACATTCACCCAGACTGGTAGGAGGGACAGAGACAGGCAGCTGGGTGGATAGGACTCGAGGCAAGGCTGCAGCTGGCAGATGGGGCAGTCCCACATTTGAGCGCAGAGGAATCAGGTGGAACAAAGTGGGTAGCTGGATGAAGCAAGGGGAAATAAAGCCTCAAACCACTGATTGAAAACACCTGTGGGGTGACCCACAGGGTCCTAGAATGTACACAAACCCACCCACATGGGAATCAGCACCAGAAGGGCCCAATTTGCTTGTAGGAAGCGGGAGAAATTCTGGCAGAGCGCAGAGCAAGTGCCATTGTTTGTTCCCTCTTGGTCCTCTTCCCCACATACAGTACCACAACGCAGTGACGTGGTTTGCCCCATCCTGGTGAACACCTAAGGCTCTGCCCCTCACTACATAACAGGCACATCAAGACAAAAAAAAATGTCCCAAATGAAAGAACAGATCAAAGCTCTAGAAAAAATACAACTAAATGACGAAGAGGTAGCCAACCTATCAGATGCACAGTTCAAAACACTGGTAATCAGGATGCTCACAGAATTGGTTGAACTTGGTTGCAAATTAGATGAAAAAATGAAGGTTACACTAAGTGAAATGAAGGAAAATGCAGACAGAACCAATAATGATGGGAAGGAAACTCGGGCTCAAATGAACAGCGTGGACCAGAAGGGAGAAACACACAATCGGAAAAGAATGAAGAAACAAGAATTCAAAAAAATGAGGAGAGGCTTAGGAACCTCCAGGACATCTTTAAACATTCCAACATCTGAATCATAGGGGTACCAGAAGGAGAAGAGGAAGAGCAAAAAGTGGAAAACTTATTTGAACAAATAATAAAGGAGAACTTCCCTATCTGGCAAAGGAAATAGACTACCAAGAAGCCCAGGACGCTCAGAGAGTCCCAAAGAAGTTGGACCCAAGGAAGAACACACCAAAGCACATCGTAATTACATTAGCCAAAACTAAAATGAAGGAGAGACTTGTGGAAGCAGCAAGGGATAAAGGCAGAGTCACCTACAAAGGAGTTCCCATCAGACTGTCAGCTGACTTCTCAAAAGAGACCTTCCAGGCAACAAGGGGCTGGAAAGAAGTATTCCAAGTCATGAAACGCAAGGACCTACATCCAAGATTACTCTATCCAACAAAGCTTACATTTGGAATGGAAGGGCAGAGAAAGCGCTTCTCAGATAAGGTCAAGTTGAAGGAGTTCATCATCACCAAGCCCTTATTATATGAAATGTTAAAGGGACTTATCTAAGAATAAGAAGATAAAAAACATGTACAGTAAAATGACAGCAAACTCACAATGATTAACAACCACACCTGACACAAAAAAAAAACAAAAGCAACCTAAGCACCTAAGCAAACCACTAGAACAGGAACAGAACCACAGAAATGGAGATCACATGGAATGTTAGCAACAGGGGAGCGGGAGGGGGGGAGAGAGGAAAAGGTACATAGAGTAAGTAGCATAGACGGTAGGTAGAAAATAGACAGGGAGAGGGTAAAAGTAGTATTAGAAGTATAGAAGCCAAAGAATTTATATGTATGACACGTGGACATGAACTAAAGGTAGGGGAATGTGTGTGGGAGGGGATGTGCAGAGTGGAGGAGAGTGAAGGGGGGAAATGGGGCAACTATAATAGCATAATCAATAAAATATATTTAAAAATTTAAAAAAAGGAAAAGGAGCCTTTGGACACAGCAGATCCACAGAGCGACGGCAGCCATGTGAAGGTGGAGGCAGCGATGGAAGTTATTCTGCCGCAAGCCAAGGAGCACCCGGGGCTCCCAGAAGCTGGAAGAGACAAGGAAGTAAAGGGGCTTCGGAGGGAGCATGGCCCTGCAACACCTTGATTCTGGACTTCTACATCCCCAACTGTGAGAAAATAAATTTCTCTTGTTTTAAGCCACCCAGTCTGTGGTATGTTGTTCCTACAGCCCTGGGAAGTGCCCACACCCAGGACGCACAGGACCTTTGGCACAGTCAGCAAGAGACACTCAGGGCAGGTGGACTTCCCCTGTGCCTCTGCTCCCCCCAACCCCACACTCACCCCAGTGGCCTTAGGCCACCCCTCCAGCCCCACTCAGCGAACACCACTGACTGTGTGCTTGCCTTTCTGCCTAGCTCTATGTTCAATGCTAAGGTTAGTTAATGGAATCTTTAAAGCAACCCAGGGAGTTGTTCACATTCACAGATGAGGTACTGGAGGCACAGAAAAGTTGAATAACTTGCCCAAGTCAGTGGGGAGCAGAGAACTTGGAGCTTGGTCAGATTCTGCTTTTGTCTGCAGTCCCTGGGAAATGACTCTTTTCTTGGGGTTCCATTCAGGACTGTGTCCCAAGTAATGCTGGGCCTGCCTGTCCCCTGCTTTGTGGGTCCTGGGCTGTGAGGTCCAAGGCTGGACCTATGACGTAAAGGCTGCCTTCCACCTGGTCTGCTGGACCTGCACTGCATCTCTTGAAGAAATGGAAGCAGAGTGGGGGCAACTTGGGCTCAGAGCCTTCGTCACCCTCCTCTCTGACTCTTTGTTTTGACTGAGAATTATTTCATTCATTGAGGAACACTTTCCCTACCATCACATGCATACATCTGAAGTGCACAATTCGATGCAGCATTACAAATATATCTCGTCACACAACCACTACTCTAATTATGAAATGACCATTTCTGTCTCACAGAAATGCCCCTATGCCCCCTTAGAGTCAATCCCCATCTCTACCCCAGGCAATCTTTGATCCCATTGCTAGCACCGTAGGTTAATTTTGCCTGTTCTCTAACTTCATATGCATGGAAAGAGATGATACATAATATTTTTACACGTCTGACTCCATTCACTCAGCATATGTCTTTGAGACTGATGCATGCCGTTGTGCATGCCAACAGTTCATTCTTCTTTATTGCTGAGTACGGTTCCACTGTATGGATGCTCTGCAATTTGTTCATCCAGTCACCTGTTGATAGACATTTAGGTTGTTCAGAGTTTGGAGCGATTACAAATAAAGTTGCTGTGATCATTTGCCGATCAGCCTTGTGTAAACATGTTTTTATTTTTCATGGGGAAATGCCTACTAGTTAAATGGCTAGTGTTACGTTTAACTTTTCAAGAAACTGACAACTTTTTTCCAAAATGGTTGCACTATTTTACACTCCCACTAAAAAGCATATGAAAGTTTTAATACTTGATGTTATCTATTTTTAATATTTTAGTTGTTCTATTGGGTATGAAGTGGTGCCTCATTGTGGTTTTAATTTGTATTTTCCTGACAGCTACAGATGCTGGCCATCCTTGAACATGCTTACTGGACATTTCTGTACCTTCTTTGTGAATTCTCTTATCAATTTTAAAGTTGATTGCTTACTTTTTTATTATTGAGTTGTAAGAGTTCTTTACATATTCTGGATGCGAGTCTTGTATCAGACAATAAGTTGTGAATATTAGCCAGTCTGTGGCTTGCCTTTTCATCTTTTAAGACAAATTATTTTGAATTCTTTGTCAGGCAGTTGGTAGATGTCCATTTCTTTAGGATCAGTTACTGCAACTTTATTTTGTTCCTGGGGTGATGCCATGTTTCCCTGATTTTAATGATCCTTGCAGCCTTGATTGGTGTCTATGCATTTGGAGAAACAGCCACCTCCTCTGGTCTTTACAGATTGACTTCAGCAGAGAAAGCGCTTGGCTAGTCAGCCCAGTCAAAGATTTGGGGCAGGTCAGTTGGTAGGGACCACAGGTGGGTGGGCTTGTGGGGCCTTTAAGAGAAAGGGCCTGCTCTTGGGATCCCCAAGTGAGCTGGGTGCCACAGCAGGACACACAATTAAAGAAGTAAATGCCACATTCATGCCATTCTTGTCTATATCTTAGCAACCCTGTAAGTTCCCTTGGTACTCTTGCGTTAGAAATGGAGTCTGAATAGATGATAACCAAATCCAGCTTAAGTACTGAGTAGAACCTCTTGGTCTGTAAACTCAAGGAGCCCTATTCCCCAGAACTTTGATATCTCTCCCTCTCCTTACCCTAATCTGTAGCATACATGTATTGGGGGGGCAACCCCTCCCCTTCATTCTCACACAACACACACAAACATGCAGATTCCCTTAAACCACCAGATTCCATATCAGACACTTGAGAACTTTGGCCCAGAAATTGATGGAACCAAAGAAGATATGGAAGTGGTCGCTGTTTCTGTCCCTAGAAGACAAAAATCATTAGAAAGAGGGTAGAAGACAATTTACAAAACCAGTAAGGAAAAATACATCAGCCCACACACGAATAATCACAGGGAGAGGAGACTTTAATAGAAGAGGAGCATCTTGTTCAGATGCACATCACCCAGCTCCCAATCCTCCCTTGAGAAGCACCTTGAGTTTGTGGGATACATTTTGAAGATGAGGAGAAGGTGTTAATTGTAGCTTATGCCAATGAGGTTTTTTAAAATATATTTTATCGGTCATGCTATCACAGTTGTCCCATTTTCCCCCTTTTATTCCCTTCCGCTCCAATCCCCCCCCACATTCCCACCCTTCATTCATATCCATGAGTCATACCTATAAGTTCTTTGGCTACTCCATTTCCCATACTATTCTTAACCTCCTCCCCCTATCTACTTTGTACCTACTATTTATGCTTCTTATTCCCTGTACCTTTTCCCCTATTCTTCCCTCTCCCCCTCCTCGATGACAACTCTCCATGTGATCTCCATTTCCATGATTCTGTTCCTGTTCTAGTTGTTTGCTTAGTTTGTTTTTGTTTTTTAAGGTTGGGTTGTTGATAGTTGTGAGTTTGTTGTCAGTTTACCATTTATGATTTTTGATCATCTTCTTTTTCTTAGATACGTCCCTCTAACATTTCATATAATAAGGGCTTGATGATGATGAACTCCTTTAACTTGACCTTATCTGGGAAGCACTTTATATACCCTTGCATTCTAAATGTAAGCTTTGTTGGATAGAGTAATCTTGGATGTAGGTCCTTGCGTTTCATGACTTGGAATACTTCTTTCCAGCCCCTTCTTGCCTGTAAAGTTTCTTTTGAGAAATCAGTTGATAGTCTGATGGGTACTCCTTTATAGGTAATTGTCTCCTTTTCTCTTGCTGCTTTTAAGATTCTCTTCTTCTCTTTAATCTTGGGTAATGTAATTATGATGTGCCTTGGTGGGTGCTTCCTTGGGTTCAACTTCTTTGGGACTCTCTGAGCTTCCTGTACTTCCTGGAAGACTATTTCCTTTGTTAGATTTGGCAAGTTCTCCTTCATTATTTTTTCAGATAAGTTTTCAGTTTCTTGTTCTTCCTCTTCTCCTTCTGGCACCCTTATGATTCAGATGTTGGAATGTTTAAAATTGTCCCGGAGGTTCCTAAGCCTCTCCTCATATTTTTGAATTCTTGTTTCCTCATTTTATCCTGATTAAATGTTTGTTTCTTTCTTCTAGTACAAACCGTTGATTTGGGTCCCAGTTTCCTTCCTGTCACTGTTCTTTCCCTGTGCATTTTCCTTTAATTCACTTTTCATAGCCTTCACTCTTTCCTCTGTTTTTGCAACCATACTCAACCATTTCTGTGAGCATCCTGATTATCTGTGTTTTGAACTCTGCATCTGATAGGTTGGTTATCTCTTCATTGCTTAGTTGCATTTCTTCTGAAGTTTTGATCTGTTCCTTCATTTGGGCCATAATTTTTTGTCTCAACATGCCTGGTATGTAATAAGGGGCAGATTTTTAGGGATTGGCCAGGACAGGGCAAACCATTGTGCTGCATTGTGGTACTGTATGTGGGGGAGGGGTCCAAGAGGGAAGGAACAATGCCACTTGCTAGGCTCTCAGCCAGCTTTCAGTCACTTCCTCTGCTATCCACAAAGAAATTGGGCTCTTCTGGTGCTGGTTCCTGGGGGGTGTAGGTTTGTGTACATTCTAGGGCCCTGTGGGTCTCTCCAATGAACTCTCCCATGAGGCTGGGAGTTTCTCCCACCACCACAACCCCCACAGGTTTTTTTAGTCAGAGGTTTTGAGGCTTTATTTCCCTGCACTGGGACCCTGCTTTGTGCATCTATCTGGCTCCCCAGTTCCTTCTGGTTTATCAGCACTCAAATGTGGGGGCACCTAATCTGCCAGCCGCTACCTTGCCTGGTCTAAGAGCCTTGCTGCAAGTCCTGTCTGCCCCAGCTGCCTGTCTCTGCTCCTCCTGCCAGTCTGGATGAATGTTTCTTCTTTAACTCCTTGGTTGTCGAACTTCCATACAGTTTGATTTTTCTGGCAGTTCTGATTGTTTGTGTTTTTAAATTTGTTGTTCTTCTTTTGGTTGTGGGAGGAGGCATAGTGTATCTACCTACACATCCATCTTGGCCAGAAGTCCCCTAATGAGGATTTGTATGACAGTGATGCAACTCATACTACCAGGCAAAAGGGAATATTTTAACTCATGTAACTGAAAAGCCTGGAAGCTATGGTTGCTTCAGTCAGGGCTGGATTTAGGACTTCCACGATGTCTTCAGGGCTTTGTCTCTCCATATCATGGACTGGTGGTCTCCCCACGGTGAGCTCATTGAATTCCAGTAGTCTAAGGCTAGCATTTTATCAGATTAGCAACTCCAGGAGGAATAAAATTTCTTTCCCAGTAACTTCAATAGAAAAATCCTATAGAAGGATCTGATTGGCTGGCTTTGCGGTCACATGACCACCCCTGATCCAATTACTATGGCCAAGAACACAGGTATTCTGATTGGCCAGGTCAGTGTCTTCTGCACACCTCTGGAGAAGGATAGTAACATCCCCACCCAAACCACATGGAGTGGATTTCTCACAGAAAAGAGGGTTCCTTTATCAGAAGAAGTAGGGATATTCCTTCCAGGAAGGTAGCCCACCATGTAGTCCAAACCCTGAGGATTAATTTCCCTGGTGTGTGGAATATTTACACATGGATAACATGAAGGCCAATGGTCAAGAACACACTCAGAGATGTAAGGGGATATGCTATTCAACTGTCACCCATGGTGCAAATGTTTGCTGGAAACCATAGAAGAGTTACTCCACTCCCTGAGCTGTGCTCATTATCTTTGTAACCAACTGGGGTAGCAGAGAGCTGTCCTTAGAAAACAAAGGCAGAGTTGGCCAGATAGAGCAGGCAAGAAGGACTGCATTCCTACCCCTCCTTTATCCCTGCATGGGACCCTATGACAACATGCGTGTACCCAGAACACAAGGACACGCTTCAAGTAGGGGGAACCTGAGGATATAAACAGTGTGGCCCTCTTCTTCCCACCCACTCCCACCCCAGCACAAGCAGCAAATAAGATTACAGAAGTCACGGAAAGCAGCATTTGGAAACTTAAATGATAAACGTGCATGAGGTAATTGAATAGCATTCTGCTGAAAAACGAGCTCTCAGAGTTCATCATCAAGACTATGCATTACCAGAGGTGCTCCTCCATGCTGCCCTGTGCACACCCAGTAGCTTTAATGCATTGGGAGTCTCTGTGGGGGGAATGCCGGTTTGGGCTTTACATGAGGACTGCTTGGAACAGTCTGACATTGGAGTGAGCTACCCAAGTGGTAGGTAGGGGGCTCCTTGTCCCTGGCAGTATTCAAACAGGGGATAGATGGGAGGAGTGAGCCCTGTGATTGCTAAGGGGCCTATCAGCTCCCAGGTTCTGTTTCTATCATTCTGGTTCTTCAGACTCAACCATCAGGTACCTATTGAGAGCATTGTTAGCTCCAGGCTCAGTACTATGGGATAAAAAAATAAATAAATTACAAAAATACAGCAAACAGTTTAGATTGCACTTAGTATACACTGAGCACTATTTTAAATGCTTTCAGGGATGTGCTTTCAAAACACTAACTTGGTTCCACTGTCCAGATCTTACAGTGGACGAGACTGAGGCCCAGAGAGTCTAAGTGACTTATCGGAGTTCACATAGCTAGTAAGGAGAAGACAGGATTCAGACCCAGGCAGGAGAAAGAACATAACATAACATAACATAACATAACATAACATAACATAACATAACTAATATAATGTAACACAATCTCCATTCACACGAATTCACCATCTTGTTGGGGAGAGCACAGAGTCTGACAGGTTGAAAAAGGGGGGATAATGGATGAGACCCAGCGCTGAAGGGCTCTCCGGCCCTTTTCCTCAGTCCTTCACCTCTAAGACCTGACCTTTCCCCAGCCTCCCTCAGAGGGGGCTGAGGATGGGTGGTATCCCCTGGATCCATTAGTCACAACAATGTGGCAACTGTCCCCCTCCAAATCCACCTCTCTTGCTACTTTTCCCCTTTCTCTGGTTATCGTAATTATTTGGGAATTTACAAAATAATCTGTCACCAAGTCCTCCTGAACAAATTGAATGTCAGGTTTATAAAACAACCTAATAAAGCAGATGGCATTACCCACCAGTAAATCTCTTCCCCATTTCCTGCTCCATCCCCTCCCCACTCAGTGTCTCAGAAAGCTGACAGATTATCCATTTATAGGCAGATTAATCCTGAACAGTATAAACATGGGGAGAAAATTACACTTTCTTGTCTCCATAATTGATAAGAAGGATGCATTAATCTATAAAGCCAGGAGGAAAGGCCCATCTGTCTGCCTAGGCAGACATGGGGGTGTCTAAGTAGGAAGGAGACCCGTCCATCTTTCTGTCTGTCTGTCTGCATTCTTATCAGAAAGCACTTTCCCAGGGCTGTTCCTTTCTCTCCCTGGCTCTAGAAGCTGGGCACCTGCAACCTCAGACAGTTCCATCCCTGTCCATGAGGCAAGGTCCACCATTTCAGCATTCAAAGCCGGGGGCCTAGGCGCTGCCACTGGCTTTCTTCTTTCCAGAAGTTCCGACAACTGAGGCATCTATTAGCCTGCATTTGGTGATTCCATAAGTTTGCCTCGGGTGTCCACTGACTAACTAGCCTTTTGGGGGATTCCAAGAGAAATTTGTACAATATGATTTTGATCCACTTTCCTCCCTATTCTCTACTATTGCTTTAAAATGTTTTGCAAATTCACCCACTCTCTCTTGCTTTCCTCCTCTTGCAGCACCTTCCTCGGTAGAGGCAGCTGTGAGGCATTCATTAATGGTCTGCTTGAGGCCTGTCAGGGCTGTCAGGTAATGTCACACCAGCCGAATCCCTCTCTGTGGAGGAGGCAGGGGGTGGAGGGAGGGTTTCTGAGGAGACTTGACTCCGGAAACAACCATCCCCCTCCCAGCTCAGACATAATAGACAACAAACCACTCCTTGCCCTGCCCCTCTTCCACTTGAGGAATTTAGGGCAGGCCCCTTCTGTCACTGTGTCTGGAATGGCTTGGGGTGGGGATAGGGGGAATGTGGCAGGGGCAGGGTGGGTAAATTTATCTAGAGTGGGAGACAAGGTCCAGAGGAAATCCTGGCAGATCCCGATTTGACCAGAAGGACCCCTTTGGCCCGTAGGACCTCAAATGAGAGAGGAAGGAGATAAAAATAAGGATGGGAGTTAGGCAGAGAAGACAACCAGAAAACACCAAGAGGCCAGCAGAAAGGAAAGATGGGAAATGGAATAAAGGAAAAGTAAAGAAGTCTAAGGCAAGAGCTTGTAATGTCTGCCTTCTCTGGATGGCAGAGGATGGGCAGGCATCTCAGAATCCGGGAACCTTTGTTCCTGCACTGCTTTCCCCAGAGTATAGCGAGCTTGTTGACACTTTACTAGTGAACAACCGCCCTGCCCCAACTTTGTGTAAAGGTGCATTGGGCCCCCAGAGTCTAAATGAATCACAGAAACCGCTCCCAGGTGTATTGTGCTTTACAAACACTTCATACCCACCCCCAGACTGTACACTAGCTTGGCCAGGCTTCTCCAAAGAGCTGGACAGTGGGAGGGAGTGCCAACTGTGGCCATCCAGGGCCACTTCTCCATGCTGGGGATTGGTGGACACAGACATGCTCCAAAAAGGTGTTGCAGTCTTTGCCTTTGTACTCCAAGTTCTTTGCACAAATGACATTCTGCTCATGGCTGGAATTTGAGGATGGCTGTGACCAGGGTTTCCCAGACTGAGTCCCAGGGGCACATATGGGTTTTGAGCTGTTCTTTGGGTGTCACAGTTAAATACATTTGGAAGGTGCTGGGTTCACAAAGTTAAACATTGTCATTTCCTCTGTTTTACTTTTTTTTTTTTTTGCGCTTTCCTTCTCTTTTCTATTCTGGTTGACTTTTTTCCGCTTCTTTCTTTGTTTTCTTCTAGCCCTCTATTTTTAAAACATTGATTATGGGTTTAATACAGTCCCAGTGAAACTGTAAATACTGACTCATCTTGGTTTTATGATTTCCTTTTTAAAATAAATGATTAAGTTCTACACATATGTTTTTCAAATTGACAATTATAATTTTAAAAGACAAAAAATAGTGACTCTGACCCTAGGGTCTTGAAAGCTTGGAGGTAATATCATTCCATTTTAATTTACTCATTTGAATAAAAAAATCATTGCAACATGAATAGTAAAGTAATGATATGTAAATTATCTAAGGAAACCAGCAAAGCACTTAATTTTAGCCCCTTAACTGCAGTAATTAATGCTAGATAACCATCTAAGGTTTGAAGGGCTAGTTTTAATAGGTATAAGTTTGGGTGATAAAATGATTTTTTTTTTCTTATTCTGTTTGTGAGAGTCTCAAACTGCTCCAAATCATTAACTTGTTACTGTCTAAAGAGGCACTTTTGTGCCTTTTTAATAAGGAATACCGAGTTTCTTCATTCTGCTACTGTAGCCTTATAAAGTGACAAGCCAGAATAAGTCCCCCACATAGTGTTAGGAGCAAGGACTTTTCTTTTTAACTTGCAAAGCCCTGCACTAGACATCCTTGTAAGATGCAGGGAAAGATGCAAATGCTAGTCCTGCCCTTAAGAAGACAATGCAGAGTGAGAAAACAGGTCTTTCCTGATGGTGTCATTAATGACTTCACAAAACAAGGACAGCTGGCTTTTTTAAAAAGCTGAAATGAAGTGAAGTGAAAAAGCACCGGAGAGTGAGGAGCGGTGCGCCGTATGTCACGTCTCACGCCTCTGCGCGCAGCAGCCCCTGCGCCTTCGCTGCCTCTCCCACGCTCTGTGCTCTGTGTACCTGCCTAAGTCCGTTCCTGACTTCTCCTTCCCTCCACCGACTCGGTGGAACTGACTCCTCCTTTTCCGGGCCCTCACTGTGTTGCTCCGTACTTCTATTAATAGCTTACTGACTTTTTATTTTATTATGTTGGCAGATTCAAGAGTCAAGAAGCTTCATGAACCCCAAACAGGGGTTCCAAGAAAAGCACACCTAGACTCATCGTTACAAAAATAGTAAAAGTTAAAGCAAAGAAAAGCCTTTGAAAGCATCTAGAGAAGAAAGAAAAACTACATATACAAGGGAACAAAAGTTCTAATGACTGGAGTGTTCTTAAAATTAGAAATCAGGAAGGTCTGAAGACAGTAGGACAGCATCTTTAAAGTGCCAGGAGAAAAGAACTGTCAGCCCAGGATTCTATGTCCAGCAAAAATATCCTTCAGGCATGAAGCCCAAATTAGCCCATTCCCAGATGAAGGAAAACTAAGAATTTGTCACTAGAATACCTATTCTGTAAGAATTATTTTAAAAATTCATCAGACTGAAGGAAAATGATAACAGAAGAAAGTTAGGTCTTCATGAATAAAGAAAGAGCAACAGAAGTGGTAAATAGGTAGATAAATATAACTGACCACTTTTTTCCTTCTGAGTTCTTTAAAACACATATGGCCACTGAGAGCAAAAATTATAACATTATCTGGTAAAAGTTATCATGTATAAAGATATACTTCAAATGACAATGATAACAAAGTTCAGCTGAGGAGAATAATCAGAGTGTATGGCTATAAAGCTTCTACATTTTACTTCAATGTGAAAGTATATATATTGTCATCTCTAGAGCAAACACCACAAAATAATACAAGGAGGTTTAGCCAAAATATCACTGATAATTGGACACTAAAAATTATTTAAGTGCTCTTAAAGAAGGGATTATTTTAATAATTGTTTAAATAGTACTTAAATAATAATTAATTATTTTTAAATAATTCTAAAGAAGGTTGGAAAGGGGGTAGAGGTACAACAAAAAGAGGGGAAAATTAGAAAACAAATAGTAAAATGGCAGAACTAAGTACAATAATATCAATAATTACATTAAATTCTAATGGTCTAAACCCTTCAGTTCAAAGGCAGAGAATGGCAGAGTGGGTTAAAAAGCAAGTCTCTACTATGTGCTGCCTTTAAGCAACACACTTTAAATATAAAGGCACATACAGGTTTAAAATAAGTGGATACCATGCAAATAATAAGCACAAGAAGGCTAGAATAGCTATTTTAACATCAATTAAAATAAACTTCAACATAAAGAATGTCACTAGAGAAAAGAGGGACAATTCATCAGGAAGACAACAATTTTAAACTTATATGAACCTAATAGAAGAGCAATTCCAATCTTAGGAATAAAAACAATAAGATGAAATGAACTTTAATATATAACATGGATAAATCTCAAATCATAATAAATTGTAAAAGAAGCCAGGCAGAAAAAATAGTACACACTGTGTAATACTATTTATATAAAAATCCAGAAAATAAACAGTAGTCTATCATAACAGAAAACATGGCTTTTCTTATCTTTTGTTGGAACCTTGCTTTTCAGACAACAATAAGCTTTACTGAGGAATTTGATCATTCTTCCATTGAATTTCTCTTGTAGCTTTCTGTATTTATTTCTCTTTTTATTTGAGTGCCCTTCCAAGAGTTTTCAAAATGGGATTTTATGTGATAAATCTTCTGAGGTCTGATTTGTTTAAATATATTTTAATAGCATTCTTGTATGTAAATAGCAATATGGTTGGATATAAAATTTTAGGTTGAATGCTCTTTTCCTTTAATATTTTGAAGATATTTCTATTTTCCTATATCCAACAAGTGTACCGTTAAGAAATCTGATAGCCTGGCCAGTGTGTCTCATGTGGTTGGATCGTTGTCCTGTACACGGAAAGGTCGCTGGTTCCACCCCCTGTGGGCATGTATGGGCGGCAACCGGCCGATGTCTCTTTCTCTCTCTCTTCCTTCCTCTCGCTCTAAAATCAGTAAATATATATATGAAACTATAAATATAAAAAGAAATCTGATGAAATGGCTCTTTATCATTTTAGATGACTTGCTTGTCTTTCCGGAAGTTTTCAAAAGTGTTTTGTATCTTTGATTTTTTAAATTTTACTAAAATGTATCTAAGTGTGGGTTTTTCTTTATCTACTTGGCACTCTCTAAGTCCTTTCAATTTGAGGTCTTCTATCTTTAATTCTTATTTCTTGAAATATTTCATCCCTTCTGTTTTTCTCACTTCTTTGGAATCCTGTTACGTGGATATAAGTACCTCTATTTACTTCGAAAGAATTTTAGCTTTTTGTTAATGTTTTCTATCTTTTTATCTTCTGGTGCTTTCCAGAATTTTTAACATGATCTTAACAGCTTACCAATTCTATTTTCAAGGATATCCATCAAACTATTTATCCATTCTATTTATTTCAATTATTATTCACATATAATATTTCTATTTTTTATTTTTATGATTTATTCTACCTACTTCATACTTCAATATTGTTCTGTCTGTTGAGAATATTTATGCTTATTTTAAAATCATGGTTTATCTGTTCCAGTTTATCCTGCTTCATGGGATACATGCTGTTCAGTTTGTTATCTTCTTTTAAAAGTGGTTTTATTCTTCAAGTTCAAATTATTTTGACCTGCAAACTCATATTCCCTTGGGGATACAGTTATTCTGTTTATGATGTGTAGTGGAGGAGGGTCTGAAATCCTAGTTTGTTGTCTCTTGGTGAACTTAAAGAAAAGGGGAGACCATAAACTCTGAGCCAGAGATCCTGTGGTTCTGCAGAAACACTTAAAAAAATTTACTGTTGACACTATTACAGATGTCTCCATTCACGCCCCCCGTCTTTGCTAGGCTCCATTTAGCTCCCACCCTCCTTCCCTCTGGCGATCACCACACTGTTGTCTGCATATGGGTTATGCATGTATGTGCTTTGACTAATCTCTTCACCAGCTTTCATCCAGTGCCCCCTACAGAAACACTCTTGACTTGTCCCAACCAACTGCTGTTTCCTTCCCAATTTAGGGTGGCTTTCAGATTGTGTTTCCATATTGTACAACTCGTCTGTCTGGCATTCTCCTTTGAAAGAAACCAATTTGAGAGGTGGCCATATCCTTAGTATACCCACCAGCCTTGATGGTGAGGTGGAGAGTGCTGGGTGGATGGCTGAACACCCAAGGGCAGCTGGAAGCACACTCTGGACCCATTAACTCTTATTCCAGCAGGGTTTTAGGATTTCTCTAGCAATGCTTTTGGAATCTTGGAAGCCTGGACTGTGATGCTGCTTGCTCTAGGTAGGTGATGGTCATTGTGGATGCATGTGTATGGGGGCAGGAGAGGGCAGTGCAAGACCGGAGCCAGAGACAACCTAATATCCCACTGGGGCTTCTCCCCTCTATTCCTATTCAACTGCCCACCCATCCCCTCCACATATACAACTCTTCACAGTTTGGAGAAGCCTACTGACACCCAGGGATTTCTCATAATTTTGTGTTTAGATTTTCAGATCCATGACTTATTTTCTGTGCTGTAGTTTCTTCAAGATTGATTTGGGGGAGGGAGTCAGCAGCTTAAGCTAGTTTTATCTTGACTAGAACTAGTGAATCCTTCTTTTGGAGTAAATGCCCAGTCTTGAAGATGTCTTCTCTCTCCCTGGTCTCCTTCATTGTGGGTTTACAAGATGCTGTGCTGCTATGGGGTGAAAGATGTCTTGGGTTCACACAACATCATTTCAAGTTGCCTGCCCTCTCCTGCAGAACAGCTGATGTGGGCTGGTGCCTGGCTCAGTGATCCCTGAGGTCCTTCCCGGCTGTTTGGAGCATCATGCTGGCTCCCATCATTACAGTCATGGTCCAGTTCTGTGACTCCGGCTGGGAAACACCTGCTTTTTCATCAGTCCTCAGTCCTTTGCTGGTCCACCAGCCCTGCAGGCAGCTAGCACTGAGTTTCTTCCCCGGAGCACAGAGAGGTCCTGTGTCATGCCTGCGGGCTATCAGCAGACACAGCAGGGAGCCAAGGGCATGGCCTCAGGCTCATTGACGTAGCAAACACCCTCTGCAATGGCTGCTCTTACTCTCTGTGCCCCATTGGCTGCCTGAGTTCCCTACCCTGAAGGGGGTACTGCCATCTCTCTAATGTTCTTGATTTCCCCATATCTATTGAGATGTTTTCCTTGAACAGAACCTGCAGAATTTTGTACAAACCTCTGTTAAACCTCTTTCCCTTTCATCCTAAAAATTTATGTTTCCATCTCTCCAGATGGAGCATGGGTTCCCCCAGGGCACACACCATCTAATGGTTTTCGTTGTACTGCTCAATATTTGGCTTAGGTAGGGCTTAGCAGGAAATAAACAATGGATAAAATGTGTATTGAATCAAATTGAATAATATAAGCTAACCAGAGATAAGTGCTTTAAAATAGGTATTTGGAGAAGAAAAACATTATTTATGGTTGAGGATGCAGGAAGTTTTCTTAAGAAGGCAACATCTGAGGGTTTTGAATGATGGAAAGGGAAGAGCACTCCAGGGGTGGGCAACATTAGGAGCAAAGGCATAAAAATGGAAGAAGGCAGGGTCTTTGTTTCTTTTCTTGAGCTTCTTTGCAAGCTCTGGTGCAATGCCTTGGACATAAGGGGTGTTGAGAATAAACTACATTGAATGGAATATGGAAGCAACCCAAGTGCCCATTAATAGACGAATGAATAAAAAAAGCTGTGGTACATGTGTATAATGAATACTACTCAGCCATAAAAAGAATGAAACCTCATCATTTGCAACAGCATGGACGGACCTAGAGGGTATTATGCTCAATGGAGTAAGTCAGTAAGAGAAAGACAAACACCATATGATTTCACTTATACGTAGGATCTAAAAAATCAAAACAAATGAACAAACAAAATTGAAACAGGCTCATAAACACAGAGAGTAGACTGGTAGTTGCCAGAAGGGAAGGGTTTGAGGAACTGGGAGGAAAAGTTGAAAGGATTAAGAAGTACACATTGGTAGTTACAGAATAGTCATGGGGATGTAAAGCACAGCACAGGGAATGTGGTCAATGATATTGTGGGAAATGTATATGGTACCAGGTGGGTACTGGAAATATTTGGGGGCACTATGTAAAGTATATAGTTGTCTAACCACTATGGTGTACACCCAGAACTAATACAAAATAATGTTGAAAATAAACTGTAATTTAAAAATTAAAATAAAAAAATCTAAAAAAATCCCTGTCTCCTCCTGCTCCTTAGGAAAGAGGATTAGGGTCTGGGGATGTCCAGTGGTCACAGAAGACTTTAGATCAGAAAGCCAAGGCTCTTTCTTTGCTACAGATGCACCTGAGATTATGGTGTTTCACACCCTATATCAATCAGTCAAGGTCCCGGTAGGATACATGGCACACCCAGATAATGAGACTGAGGAGAATTGAAGGGAGGAGCTATTAGCCAAGGTGTGGGTTGTTAAAGGAACTCAACAAGGGGTGTTCAGGTAGCTTGACACCAAAAAGCCCCATCCTGAGGCCTGAAGGACAAAGGGAGGAAGAGATGCTTTGTGTGAGAGGCTATTTAACAGGAGCACAGCCGACCTCTGGGTGTGCACACGTGTATGTACATGGGTGTACATGTAGGAAAGTGACAAGCCCTCCAACCTCTTTCTCCTCCTGTCTTCTGGAATCTCCGACCCGAAACTCCCGTTGGCCATGCCCAACTGGAAGCCTCCAGGGACAGAGCAGGAAGTGGAAAGGTAGCAAGTCAGTCTTCAGATGCAGCATATCCAGTATATACCCATTGTCTCGTTTAATTCTCACAGCAGCCCATCAGAATGGTTTTTAACTATGAGCATCTGTGTATTATTGTGGAAGAAAATAAGGCCTGAGACACTGATTTTTCCAAAAGTTACCCTAAGGAAGACCTTGGTCTTTATTGTTTATAGGAGCAATTGTCCTTTGTGCGTGTGCGTGTGTGTATGTGTGTGTGTGTGTGTGTGGACTGCAGTAGGTGGTGAGGACAGAGGTAACATAGTGAGCTGGAGCCCGCACAAGCCACCCTGAAATGGGATCCCTAGAAGGGGCCAAGGGAGTCTGGGGCTGGCGTTGTGAGTTAGGACACAGGAGGAACACCAGGGCCCCAGGCCCAAGGAGAGAAAACAGTGGTGAAGGGGAGCAGGGAGCTACAGAGGGATTCTCAAATATTTTGGTTTCAGGAGTCCTTTACACTTAAAATAATTTTGAAGACTCCAATGAGCTTTATTCACAAGGGTTGTCTTTTTTTTATTTTTAAAAAGTTTGTTCACTGATTTTAGTGAGAGAGGAAGGGGGAGAGGGGAGAGAGAGAGAGAGAGAAACATTTATGTGAGAGAAAAACATCAATTGGTTGCCTCCCATATGTGCCCTGACCTGGGGGTGAACCCAAAACCTAGGTATGTGCCCTGACCCTTTGGTGTACAGGATAATGCTCCAACCAACTGAGCCACACTGACCAGGGCTGTGTGGGTTGTAGTTCTAATATAGTATTTCCTATGTTAGAAATGAAAATAAAAATTTAAAAATATTTTCAATTTACTTTAAAATAACAGCAATTGAGATACTACATGTTAATATAAATAACATATTTTAATAAAAAATATGTTCCGAAACAAAAAGATTTGTGAGAAGAGTGGTGCTGTTTTACATTTTTACAAATCTTTTTAATGTCTGACTGGATCCCATCTATTTCTGCAACCAGTCTGTTGGGATATGTTGCTTTGGTTGAAATATGTGAAAAAAAATCTGGCCTCGTCTAAATATGTAGTTGAAAAACGTAGAGTTTTTTTTCCCCCCTCACATGAGGAAATGCTTTTGTTGCTTCTAGGGAGGAAGGAAGAGAGAAAGAGAGAGAGAGAGGGGGAGAGAGAGAGAGAGATTAAGAGAGACATTGACTGGTTGCCTCCTGTAGGCATGTACACTGACTAGGAATCGAACCTGCAACTTTTCGATGCAAGGAATGACACTCCAACCAACTGGGACATGCCAAGCAGGGAGGTAGGGGTTTTCTTGATAATTATCCACAGATAATTGTGGATATTCATCTTTAATACTACATAATACTAAATAAATGATAGTTTATTAAAGGTTTTTTGCAATATAACATTTGAAACCAAAAAATATTTTATGCTCTATTGCATATATTTATGAAAATACATGGATGATTCTTCTACTTCCAATGGCTTTTCATTCATGAATGATCTTGTAGAATCATGCATTGACCACTTAAAAAAACATTATTTCACTGAGTTATTATGTAGATCTTCCAAATCCTGACACATTTCATTATATAAGACTTAAAAATCCCCAATTTTTTACTGTCACCACTGACCTCATCAGGAAAGATTTTAAGTACTGGGAAGCTATCAAATTCACAGTGGTGAGGACACATTTTCCATAATTCTAATTTTCAAAAGAAAGTCAACTTTTATCGTTGGCTACAAGTCTGTCAATGGTTTTCTTTAAAGTGGCAGGCTTGCTTTGTTCGTTTTTGAGAAGACTGATGCCCGAAACACAAGTCTAAATGACTGTCGTTAGTCAGTTGTTCTTTTTTTTTAATTAATTGTTGTTCTACTAGAGCTGCCCCAATTTCCTCCCTTTGCTCTCCCCTGCCCCGCCCCCCTACAGTGAACCCCCATCCTGTTGTCCATGTTCAGGGGTCATTCATACCTGCTTATTGATTAGACCCTTCCCCTTCTTTCCCTCCTTATTCCCCTTCCCCTACCCCTCAGGTCGCTGTCAGATTGTTCCTTGTTTCCAGGCTTCTGGTTCTATTTTGCTCATTTGTCAGTTGTTCTTTCAAATAAAAATGGTGTCCCATGAAAAGAGTAACTAGTTCAGGTGGCAACTCAATCTCACACGTGCTTTTTACTTGCGATGAGGATTGAGTTTCCATATGTAGCAGTTAGTCACAGAGAATAGTGAAGAGATACATACTCATGGGTTGAGATTTAATAAAATTAATGATTTGTACTGCTTCATAAAGGACATTCAAAAGTAAAAGTGGATTTTAAAAAACTGTGGGTGTGTGTTGAGAGGGAAAAATAATTCCATTTGTTGGTATTACTGTATTTGCACATTAATACAAATGAAAACACAGTGGAAAAGACAAATAATGTCATAATATTATTATAAACATATTTTGACCTTGTAGATCCCTGAAAATGTCTCTGGGAACCCCAGCAGACTGTGGACCACACTTTGAGAAGTACTGAGCTAGAGAATTAGGAAGACACAGATGGTATGAGGACTGGAAGACACAGCCCCACCTGTTGGGGGAGCTGCTCCCAGCCCGGTCCCTACTCGCTCCCAAGGTGCTGGGCCTTTGCTGCCCAATGGACCATCTAGGGGTGTGGGATGATGTCTGAGCTGGGGGTGATGTATGTGCCAGGGTGGGCCACCCCAAGCTGAAGCTTATGCAGCTTTTCCAGGTGAGAGGACTCAGTCTCAGAGGAGAGTGGGGATGGAAAATTTTTTAGGCACAGATTGCACAGGCAGCAATGCCCCAAAGAGAAAGAGTCCGCAGGGCATTTAGGTGGGCTGCGTTTCCAGAAGACACTCCAGGGACACAACTCAACTCTGCTGAGATGACACTGGGCTCTGGCCCTGACCCCCTGCCAGCCTGCCCCGTCTATCACCCCGCAGCCTCTTGGAGCCTTTAGACTCAAAGTTGTTCCTCCTTTGGGTGCGTAAAAGGGGAGACTCTGAAAGTGGAGGGGAAAACTCCCAATCTAGGCTCATGGCTCCAAGAGGGGTCAGGAATTAGTTTTGAGGATCTGGGTTTGGCTCCATTTTAATTTGAAGCCCTCCACACATCTCACTTGTGCACCAAGCAGAATTCTCATATATATAACCCTGTTAGATTCTAAAGTCTGGCGACTCAAAGTTCCCCCCTCCAAAACTGTTTAGTCCACTCCTTCCTGCCTCCTACCAGAAAGTCCTGACACCCTCCTCCTCCACCCCCATGTCCACCCACTTCACTCCTCTGCTTTAAGCTTGGCTCAAAATTCACCTCCTCCAGCAACTTTCCCCCATCACTCCTGCCCTCTTCTGCAGAAACTTCACTCGGATTCATGTCTAATTCCCTCTGTGCTCACGATAGGCAAAGCTCCCGTCTTTGAGCACCTGTGTGTACTAGGTACTACGCTGAGTGTCTTACATATGTTGTTTTTAGTTCTTATCATAGGAATCATTGCATCCCCTCACCTTTCCTTTGTTTCTAACATCTAATCTATCAGCAGGCCCTGTTGATTCTGCCTCTAGTACATAACTTGCCTCCATTCTCTTCTCTTTGTCTTCAAACCATGGCTCTAAGCCAAGGCGTTGTTTTCTCCGGTCTGCACGACAGCACACCCTCCTTTTAGTGTCCATCCCAGCCCCTACCCTAATAGACTACAAGCTCCCTGAGGACAGGCCTTGCATGTCTGTTCAGCACCTCTCGCCAGTGCCCAGCACAATGCCTGACTCATACTAACTGTTCAGTATCAACTTCTGAATTAACAAATGAATGGAAGGAGTAAGTAAACGGAGAAATGGCAGCCATTTTACACATGGAAACATTGAGGCTTATTAAACAATGTGCCCATGATCTCACGATCTCACCACGATGAGATCCCAGCCGTCCGGGGCTCACTCAAGCCTGTGCTCTCTCTCCTGCCCAACTGCGGTAGGAACTCATTTCATGCTGGAGTCAGATATACACTCTCTGTTTTACCTGTGTGCATTTTTGAATGGCCTACATTGACTGTAAAATCCTTGGGGAAGAGAATGATAGCAACTGCCCTCTTCGGTCCCTGTGCCCTGTGATTGCCCTGAGTATGAGGAGTTAGGAGACCCAGGTTCCTAAGTAGGATCTGTCAGTATTAGTTATTCTTTAAACAAGTAATTCCACCGCATGGGCTTCGTTTCCTAAATCAATATATTGGGAATGGTAACACACTTACCCATCACTCAGTGAAGCCACAGGAGAGCAGAAGGCTTGCCTTGGATGGCAAGGTGGCAATGGAGTTGGAGGGGAGCAAGTGGAAGGTAGATGGATTCTGGGGCAGGAGCAATGCGGCTTGCCAGCACAAAGGATGGTGGTTCTCATCCTGGCACTGCAGGCCAGGATGAAACGTCCCTTCCACCTTTCCGTTCCTTTTCCCATCAGCAAAGTCACCTTTTGTCCATCCATTTGTTCTCTCACCCAGTGTACCTCCAATGAGCCGCTGCTTCTTCCTGCGTGAGACCTCCTCCTCCTCCTTGTTCTCTAGTTCTTACTCTGCTGCCAACCATCTTGGCCTCCGTCTCTGAGGGATCGGTCTCTCCAAACCCCAGGACCTCCATGGCGTCCTCTGCCCAGCTGGACAAGGGCTCCCCAGGGCTTGCTGATATTCAAACTCCTCAGCCTGGCCTCTACCTTACCCCCCTCCGAGTCTCCTCTGTGGCCTTAGTGGCCTCTTTCCTCCTCAGGCCCCTCCACTGCTCCCAGACTACTCACTGATATCGGCCTTGTGGTCCTTGCAGATCTTAAAATCTTCTCTGGAAGAGACCTAAATGACATTACACCTAACAAGTCACTCAGTTGAGGTATCCCTTCGAGAATCATCTCTAATAAAATTCTTTCCTCTGGATGGAAATGGCCTCCACAGGTCCCTCCGCCCGGGACACACCAGCTTCTCTTGTGCATTTCACTTGGTGTTTCGCCCACTCCTACACCCGGACCCTCCCCTTCAGGCCTGCCCTTCCCCCCAGGCCCCGTTCAGGTCCCACTGCTCCCGCAGCTGCCTCTGGCCCCCGAGCCACGGGGATCTGCCTTTCTCCTCTACTTCCTTGGTGTGCTAGTTAACAGCTTGAGTTGTTTTGTTTTTGTAATTGTGGTAAAATACACACGACATAAAATTTACCATCGTAACAATTTTTAAGTGCTCAGTGCAACGGCATTAAGTACCTTCACGTTGTTGGTAGCCATCGCGCCATCCATCTCCAGCACTTTTCCATCAAATCCAGCTGAAACTCCGTCCTGTCAAACACGAACTCCGCTGTTCCCCCCGGGTCCTGGCAACTGCCATTTCACTTTTTGTCTCGTGATGTTAACTGCTCTAGGTTATTCATGAAAGAGTCATATGATATTTGTTCTTTTGTGACTGGTTTATTTCACTGAGCAGAATGTCCTCAAGCTTCATATATATTGTAGCAAGTGTCAGGATTTCCTTCCTTGTGAATGCTAAACAATATATATGTATGTGTATGTGTGTATGTATATATGCGCACATACACATAGTTACATATATATTATACATATATACTTGCATACACACACATATATATTCCATTATGTTGATCCATTCATCTGCACATTTGGGTTGCTACTACCTTTTGGTTATTATAGACAAACAACCTGAGTTTTGCATATGACAGAAGAGTTTAAAATCTCAGCTTTGTTAACTTCCTAACTTGGGTAAGATGTCTAACCTCCAGGAGTCCCAGATTTCTTATATGTCCAATGCAATGGTTTTGTGTGCCTTTTAGGATTGTTACAGGCGATGAGGGAGAGAAGGATGTGAAGTGGTTGGTTGGTGAGCACACCTGACAACTAGCCAGTGCTCAGGGCATGCGAGGAAGCGACTCGTAGCACGGTGTCACTTACCAGTGTTGCTTTGTGGTGTTAGTTCTTTTTCTTTGTTAGCTCTATCTCCATGACTCATGTTAGGATCTCAGGGGGCAGGAACTTAAACATCATAAATGGTCACTAATTCTTTGTTGATTGTTTGACTTGGGGATGGTTGTGTGTGTGAGTACATAACCGCATGAGTATGAGTGTGTGTGAGTGTGTGGAGGGGCATGTGTGTTTATGCACAGGGGCTCACTGGGGAGCACCAGAGTGGGTGTGAGGGTGTGTGTTTGTGGTAGGCTGGCTTGGCATGCAAATAATGCCCCTGCTGACAGCCTATAAATCTGTGGGCAGGGGCAGTGCAGGTGAATGCTTTGTGTCCATGTATTCTGCATTTCCTTGCCCCGCCCCCTACCAGCTCTCCATGCTTCTCTCAGGAGGGTGGGAGTGTGTGTGGAGTGCATAAGTGAGCTGGGAGTTGGGGAGCCAAGTAGCAGGGCACCCACGGAGCATATGCAATTGCAGATTCTTTGTTCTCTGGAATGATTCCCCTACCCCAACCCCCACTCCATACACACCCTAAAGAGTTGTTTTCTGTGCCAGCCCAGCCTCCCATTCCTGCAGTCCAACAGAAGGACTGTCCCCACTTGGCTTTTGCACACTCTGGCCTTGTGACAGCACAGTCGCCTTCCTGGCGCCTCCCCCTCCCTGGCCACTTTGCCTTGGCAGGTGTGAAATATTAATTGCCTCACTGGGGACTGGGCTCTTTCTGTCTGTCTTGTCTGACCAGAATATCATTCTCTCCTGCAAATATAATTACCAGGGTGGGGGGAATAGAGGGAAGGGGGCTGCAAGGTAGGGAGGGGGAGTGTGTGTGGGAGGGGTGTCGAGTGGGGGCTGTGGCTTCTTTTCTTAATCACCTCTTGCCTGTCTGTTAATTAGGAGCTGAGCTTTGCTACATGCTGAGATATTTTGGTTAATTATGAAAGAGAAAAGGACAAATTTGTCACATCTTTTGTTTTTGTTCCGCCACGTCTTATGGTGACAGCGGTGTGAAAGCTGATGGACTGCTCAGGAGGCAGCGCCAGCTGCTCACGCACACCCCTCCTTGAGAGGCAGGGAGGAGTGCGCAGGACCAGGGGCGAGTGGGGTGACAGAGCAGGTGTGGGCACAGGGCCTGTCTGGACTGAGTCCATGGAGGTCACATGGAGACAGTCACGTCCTGAAATGTGAATGTGAAGTAGAAGCCAGGGAGGAGCCCAGACCCACTAGAAAGAAGGGGAGGGAGGGCACTCCTTGGCTATTCAGTCTGGGTTGTGGGCCTTTAGCTGATATCTGATCGATCAAGGCTGAACTTGTTGTTAGCAATCAGAGTGGACAGGTGGTATGAGGGGCCTCCTAAGGTCTTGAGGAAGTGGGGGGCATGTTCATGCTGGCGAGTGGGGGTGAGCATAATACAGTGTCATACTCTATGAGCTTGTCATGGAATAGACCACCCAGGGGCTGTGGCAGGACGTGCCAGTTCTCTCTGCCACTGCTCATGGGCCAAGGTCTCTTTCGGATCTCAGCTGTAGTTCCTTCCCTTAGTCCCAGATGGGAGCCTCAGCTCTATGGCTCACTGAGCTTCTACCATGAGATGGTTAATGTTATATGTCAATTTGGCTAGGCTTTGGTGCCCAGGTGTTTGCTCAAACACCAGTCTAGATGTTGCCGCAAATATATTTTTAGATATGATTAATATTTACAAGCAGAAGACTTGGAGAGAAGCAGGTTACCCTCCATAATGTGGGTGGGCCTCGTGCAATCTGTTGAAGGTCTTAAGAGTAAAGGCTGAGGTTTCCTGAATGAGTAGAAATTCTGCCTCAAGGCTGCAGCATAAATTTTTTCCCGGAGTTTTTCACCTCCTAGCTGCCCTGTGGATTTCAAACTTGAGACTGCATCAACTTTCACCTTATTTTTAACTTTGCCAGGCTGCCCTACAGATTTCAGACTTGCCAGCCTCCAAAATTGTATGACCCAGTTCTTTAAAATAAATCTATCTGCAGATATAAGGAAATATAGATATAGGTAGATAGATACTTATTATTGGCTCTGTTTCTCTGGTGACTAACACATACCATTTCAGCCTGGCCTTCACCTTGCCAGCTTTCCCTGTGCATCTCCTTCATTAATCTGTGAGGGCAGGAATTAAACTGGGTCCCATCACATCCCCTGGCCCCAGCATATGGTCTGACTGTAATAGGCCTTAATATGTATGTGTTACCTATTGAATGAGTTATTTGGGAAACAAGGAAGACCTACATCCCTGAAACCAATTGAATAACCATCCAAGGCAGCACAGGCAGTTCCTGACTTACAAATGGGTTGGTTCCAAAAATTCATTTCAGTTAGTTGTCTGAAGCTTTTTCCCATAACAACAAGGATATCAGTGCTGGCAAGTCTCCCGGGCTGGCTGCCAAAAACCTATTTAACCCCCAGTATAGATTAAGTACTGTGCATTTGCCATGAAAAATGGTAGAAAACAATACTCTTGCAAGGCTAGTAATTAAAAGAGAAATGTGATAGTATTGAATAAAAATAGGTTTTTTAAAATTTTGAATGTTAGGGTTTGAAGAACATGAATGAGCAGGTAGAGAAGACTTATGGAAACTCTGAATGCAATTTCTGAATCTTTTCAAGTGTTGTAGAAGTCAGTGAGACCACGTCTTTAGTTGATCTCATTTCTGTGCAAAACTCAAGGTTTTCCCTCCCCCTCATTATAAGGCATTATAAAAATTGTTTTATCATGAGGCCAGCTCTTATTGGCCTCAATTAAGGACATTAGTGTGTCACAAATGTAACAAAATGGGAGAAAAGGAATCCTCCAGGGTTTGGGCAAAAGTTAGAGAGGGGAAACCAGCACAGAGCTGATAACGGTGACTGGCTGTGTGGGAATGTGAGTGCCAGAGGTGAAATCCACAGTCCAGTTAGGTGTGATGCACTGGAAAGAAGGCAGGATGGAGTAGACGCTCAGGCTCTGATGAGCATAGGCAAAGCGGAGCGCTGCGGTGTCAGCAGTTCACCACACCAGTCACCAGGAGGCGCTGTTGTCCTGTTCTGACCGAGAATGGGGGTAGGCAGCCTTCGAGGACTTGAGGAGAAAGGGGGCGAATATCCTGGGCGTTTCTGAGTTGGGAATTACTCCTGCAAAGCCACTCTCCTGTTACATAGATCCAAACAGTGTGATGAGAACTACAAACACCCTAAGAGCCGGAGGAAGGAGTGTGGACAGAGTGAACCACCGATAAGGTGAACCTGGGATCAGCATGTGAAGGCCAGCGTAGAGGGACCAGCAGGAAGGCAGAGGACAGGCTTCATGGCCAAAAGGGCCAGTGAGAGCAAAGTTACTGCGGCAAGAGGAGCTTGGTGTGTTCGGGGAGGGGAAATAACTCCCAGGTATTGCCTTTGTAAAATAAAGCGACGTAAATGGGATGTTAGGATGGAGGGTGTTTTTTCAGGGTTTGGAAGGGAGCAAGACAGTGAGTACTTTTCTTTAAGAAAAGTAAATGAAAGCTTTTTATTTTGAAACAATTTCAGAGTTACAGAAACGTTGCAAAGAAGGTACGGAGTTCCGTGTGCCCTGCATCCAGCTTCCCCTAATGTTAGCATCTTGCATAATCACGGCACATTTACTAAAACGAAGACATTAACATCAGTACAATACTCGTAAGTAAACTACAGACTTCATTGTAACCTCACCAGTGTCCCAAATAATGCTTATTTTTCTGTTGCAGGATCCCTTTCAGGACACACGTCACATTTAGTCATCCTTTATGCCCTCTAATTTGTGACACTTTCTCAGCCTTCCCTTACTTTTCATGATCTTCAGAGTTCCCAGTATTTTTGTCAGGTATTCTGTAGATTGTCCCTCAATTTGGGCTTGGCTGATGTGTTCTCACAATTTCAGTGAGGTTATTGGTTTTTAGGAAGAATAGCACAGAGGGAAGTGCCCCTCACTGAATTATCTCAGCAGGCACGTAATCTCAACCTGACTTATTACTGGGGAAGTGAACATTTCAAGGTGCTCTCCAAGGGTGGATTCAGCCTAATTTTCCCAAACAACCTAGCATTCCTGGCTCTAAGTCCCTTATTGTCCAGACGAACTAGAAAAGGTTTTGTGCTCTGGAAAAGCGGTTTACTCATCAGAATTCTTTATTAAAAAGCCTCTGTTTTCCCCTTCCAATATGCAATTTGTTAGATGTGAGTCACTAAGTCCTGCCCACACTCAAGGGGATGGAAATTAAGCTCCACCTTTTGGAGGAAAGAATAGCAAACCTTTAATGGAGGTGTGCTAAAGCCACCAAACATTAATACATATTTGGGTGGAAATGCTTTGAAGCTATGCAAATATCCTATTTTGATGAGTTTGTTATTGGATAAGCTGATTTTGCTGTGACTGTAGGACAGAGGACACAGTGAGGAGGGAGATATAAACGCAGGACAATTCCTCAGTTCCTAGGACTAGAGACTTATGATAGCCAAAGAAGCTCATTCTTTTCCTGTGGTCAGTTACCCAGTGACTTTTGTTCCTGGTAAAGAATTCTTGGCCATCTTTTACAGTGGAGGGTTCTGGAAGTCTTGTGCCCTCACTCTCCCTACATGGCCTGGGATGGACAGAAGTGGGGAAGATGCTTCTTTGACGGCCTTCTGGGTGGTGACAGAAGCTTGCTCCCAGTGCACTCAGGTGTTGGCAGCCTCCCATTTAGGGCTGCAACCTGATGCAGCCCAGATGCTGAACCACTGATTGTGGTCTGCTCCCGATAAACCTCCCCACCCCAGCGCCTCCTCAGATTCAGCGGATTGGTGAACAGCTGGGGCTCACTTTAGCTCTGCTGGTGTGCAAGCAGCAGCAATGCCCCATTACAGGAGCTCATGTCCCAGTGCCTGGGCCCTTGAAGTTGTGCCCTCCTATGTTCCCTTCCACATCTCTGCTTTAAAGACAGGTGTCTGCATCAGGGAGTTGTTGTTCTCTGCAGAGCTGGCGTTTGCATCAGCTGCAGGGTGTCCCATGGACCAGTTAGGACTTCCTTCCTCCTTTACTCAGTCACCTCTGTCACTGTCCAGCTTTTGAGAGACAGATAGACTGACTCAAAGGGCATTACCCTAAAATATCTCTTAGGGTTAACCACGCCTGGCTCCTGACGTCTTGGTTTCTACCACTTGTTGCTTTAGATGGCGGTTCTCACTCCGTACATGTGCACGTGTGTGCACACGCCCACACATTAAATGGACTGTGCATTGTCTCTCAGCACCTTCAGCCTGCCTTTTATTTATTTGATTCTATCTATCCATAATCTGGCTCCAACTCACCTCTTCCAAAGAGTCTTCCTGGATTAACATTACATCAACACAATATTAATGCAGCTAATTTAACCTCAGTTCTATGCTGTCTGTATTACTGAGCAGTTTCAAACGTGAATGTTTATTCAGACACCTCCTCTAGATTGTAAGCTCCTTGAGGGTGTCTTACCTCCCTAAGCTGTATTATTGACAGATGGACTAACGAATAAAAACTCAAGGTGTTTGATCTCGTATGGCTCCCACTGACTTGTAACTCAATCTGTCCTCTGGGACAGTTGAAGGTCGGGAATCTGGGGTTATCCTGTCCACTCTCCTGCCTGTGTCTGTGGGTGCAGAAGTGGGGTGGGAGGGAAAAGCGTCTCTTATTCTAAAACCAGGGCCAGGCCCCTGTACTGTAGCATCTCCATTTCCCTAAAGAAATGAGTAGTCAGATGAATTACCCTTTCTGCAAGAGGTTCAAAGAATCCCCCCTGTGTGGAGGCAACGCCACCCTCGTCCCTGCAGAGAAAGGGCCTACTACCTAGAGTAGTGAGGCCATGGGCAGACACTGCCCATCTGTCAAGAAGGGAAGCAGACTGCTTCTGCTCAGGTCCTTTGTTTTGCTTGCCTCGTTATTTGCATTCATTATTTGCATTCAGTAAGGAGGTGACACATTCTAGAACATTACCTCCTTTTCTTATTCCAGGAATCTAATTGTTATTTCTGTGTTTGTGAAAGATAAAGGATTAGCAAGAATGCTTTGCATCAAGGCACTCATTTGTAAATGCTTTATAATTATTTATGAAATTATCCTGCATTTTATAGCATGGGCGATAATAACTTAAATTGATGTATTAAACATGCACAATCATTATTTTAACAATATTAAATGCACCTCTGCAGAATAATCATTTCATAAATATGAAGGACGCATTCGGAAGTGGCACTGTAATTTAAGACGTTACAGGATGCATGACACCCAAATCCACGACCCTTTCTCTTGAAGACAGATGGAGTTTCTTATCTGGCTGCAGTATTCCTCTTTCTTGAAGTGAAAATGAATTCTTAAATTAAAAAAAAACATATTATCGAGGTAATTTTGGCAATGTGATGAAGCAATGGGAGAGGAGATAAGAAACAGAATTTCCAGGGATCAGAACAAATTGGACAAACCTTATCTTTCCTTGTCTTCGTCTTCCTCATGGCCAGGATGCTGAGAGTCAGCCAGTTTGGGGGCATCCTGAAGGGCTCCGGGAGAGGAGTTAAGAACTGACAGATGGTGAGACCATTACATTATTCCCCTCTGATGCCAGGGCTTTGGGAACTGTTTTGAGCAAAGGAAAATAGAAGATCCATTTTGCAGAGTGATAGGTCTCTACGATGAGGGAGAGAATCCAGGAGAAATGTGAAAATTGGGGAATAAGGGTGGGGAGAAAGAGGAGAGAGAAAAAAACATAAATCTCAATCTATTATTTGTGTGAAGCTAGTTAGTTCAGTTTCTTTTTTAGACAGGTTGGTGAATCCAAGAGCGATAAAGCAGTCTCCTTGGCAGTTCAGCTCGTCTTCTGCTAGTGGTGCCCTCTCCTGGTCACTGTTAGAATTTCAACTCATGCATTCAAGAATGTTAATCTCCACCAGGAATGAAGTGCTTTCCAGGGTCTAGGCCCTGTGCTAAGTGTTTTATAAACATTATTCTAAACTCATCGGATGAGAAAACTGAGCCTCACAGGGTGTGAAGTGCAGGTCCAACCTCTTAACCACTGGACTATACTGAGTCAAAGGCTAGGGAACTGACCTTGGATGGCCCCAGGTCTGTGAATGAATGCAAATCTAGCTTGCAGTTAAAGGCTATGTTCCAGAGTCTTAGTAATCCTACCTGGAAGTGCAACTTAGTCTTCCAAATTAAACCCAGCAGTATCTCAAGCACATGTCCTTCAGGGTAGAATGGATCTTTGAAATGTATACTATTTGTTCTAAGATCTAGTAGTAGCCCCAGGGGTTCAAATCTGGAAGTTGTGCTCATTCTCCTTCACTCTCACACCTTGTGCCCAGTCCCTGTCAGGAAAAGCTGTCAACTTCACCATCAAAATGTGTCCAGAATCCAGCTTCTTTGTACCACCTCCAACTATGACCATTGGGGTCTTAGGCCCTGCCATTGCGCTTTTGTGGTATTGCATCAGCCTCCTCATTGGTCGTTCTGCTTCAATATCCTCCTTCTGTCCCTACACCATCTATTCTAAACACAGTAATCGCAGAGAGTCTACTGGAACATAAGTCGAATTGTGCCCCTTCTTCCATCTCATTCTAGGAGAAGGGCGAGTGGTCCACAGCGATCTACAGAACCACATAAAGTCTGACCTCCCTGTCCACATTTGTCTCTTCTCCCTCCTTTTCTTGCTGTTTGCTCACTCTGCTCCACCTGCGTCTAATCCTTTCGAATGTGCAAGTCAAGCTCTGCCTCTGAGCCTTTGCACTGGCTGATCCCTCTGTCTGGAATGCCTTTCCCCCAGATAGCCTCATAACATTCTCCCTTGTCTTCTTTAAAGTTCTCAAATGCCACCTTCTCAGTGAAGCCTACCGTGACCACGCTATTTAAAATTACAGCTTGCTCATCGTCAAACTTCCCTCCCTGTTTTATTTTTCTCCACAGCACTCATCATTTCCTGGCACATTATACAACAGTCTTATTTAGTATATTTTTTCTTTGTCTCCCTGACTAGAATGTAAGCCCCCTGAGCACACATTTTTGTCTGCTTTGTATGCCGATGGTTTTCTGGGGGTCTGGAAAAGTGCCTGGCACACTGTAAGTACTTAACAAATGCCTGTTAAATACACAGCGCTGCTCCCTTGTCCCCCGTTGGCTGCAGGCAGGATGATCACCCATTCTGGTTTGCTCAGTACTGACCTGGGTTTAGCACTGACAGTCCAGCATCTTGGGATCCCCAAGTTCCTGGCAAACTGGGACTACTGGTCGCCTGAGTGACAGCCTAGAAGAGCATCCGGAAGGCTCAGCGTCCTCAGGAGCTGGCTGAGAGTCTGGAGGAGGCACCCGTCTTCCCCCACATCATTGGGAGAATGGCTCCATCCCAGGTAAAGCCTCTTGAGTTATTGAAATTGCAGCTTATTATGAAGAAGAAAGTGAGTTTCTATTTCCCTGTAAGTGGCACAGGAGCAGAAAAATGATCGTGTGATGATGGTCCAGTGGAACAATTATTTTCCTGAGATGGGGCAGCACAAAGCATCACTGACTACACTCTGTCTGCCTACCCCCACCTCCACCCAACACCCCCGTCTGGCTGAGTTCAGAGGCCAGTAAATCATCCCTGGACTTCCCTGCCCTGTGGCTGCCACCTCTGCAGTGACTCACTGGCTGGCCTGGTCTGGTGCTTACCTGCCTGACTGAGCCCTGCTTCTCCTAGCTGTGCTTTAGGGCAATTAACCCAGGTGAGAGCCCCGAGGGGAAAGGTGACTGAGGCAGAGAGAGAGGGCAGCTCGAAGGCTCAGGGTGTTACCTTGGGTCAGGGACGGAGATGCAGACAGGAAGTCTGTGATGGGGTTAGAGATTTAAAAGCGCTCTTATCGGGATTGTTTGGGCACAAAGGCAAAGGGCAAAGTTCAGCTAGCAGGTAAGTTTGGGCTTGAAAGAGCAGAAAGCCCGAGGTAAGGTTTGTCTGTGCTGCCAGCTGAGGGGTATACATGGAGACCTCTCTCTCTCGTAAAAAAAAAAAAAGTCTCAGTATTTATTCAGGTTGCTTGGTCTCTGAGTCTGCCTACATTAGTCTCCTTGGGCTCCCATAACAAAATACCACAGACTGAGTGGCTTAAACAATGGAAATTTACTTCTCATAGCTCTAGAGGCTGGAAGTCCAAGATCAAGGTGCTGCTGATTTGGTTTCTAGTGAGAGTTCTCTTCCTGGCTTCCAGACAGCAGTGTTCTTGCTGTGTCCTCAGGGAGTGGGGAAAGACAGAGACAGATGGGGGGGGGGTGCTGGGGGGGGAGGGAGAGAGAGAGAGAGAAACTCACTTTCTCCTTCAGGTGTGTATGCCCACACGTGCCCCCAAGCTCTCATGTCTCTTTCTCTTCCCATAATAGCACCAGGCCCAGCAGAGTGGGGGGCCCACCATCATGGCCTCATTTAACCTTTATGTCTCCCCACAGGCCCTGGGGCTTACAGCTTCAACAAATGAATTGGAGAGCGGGGCACACGCAGCCCATAAGATTGCCTAATAGGACTCGGGTGCTTCCTCTTGGCCCCTGGGATTGCCCATCTCTTTCTCAGTCCCCATCCCAGTTCTCACCCCAGGCTTCAGAATCAAGGACTGCAGGTGTTTTCACAACCTCTCCAGGCACTTTAAAAAAAAAAAAAGATTTTATTTATTTATTTTTAGAGAGGGGAAGGGAGGGAGGAGGAAAGGGAGAGAAACATCAGTGTGTGGTTGCCTCTTGCATGCCCCTTACTGGAGACCTGACCAGCAACCCAGACACGTGCCCTAGACTGGGACTCAAACCAGTGACCCTTTGGTTCGCAGGCCAGCACTCAGTCCACTGAACCATACCAGCCAGGGCTCTCCAGGCGCTTTTGATGCCAAGTGTAGTTTGAGAGCAAGTGCTGTGAACACAAGAGTGTCTCCCCTGAGAACTATGGTTTTGAGCTTCTCAAGCTGTAGAGTCAGAATCACCTGTGCTTGGAAAAACACAGAGAGTCTTTCCCTGCCTGCAGAGTTTTGGACACAGGGTCTAAGGTGAGGCTGGAGAGTATGCATATCCCAGTGCAGAGTGTGCAGTTCCCAGGTGATGCTTCTGCCGCTGGTCCTGGACCACTGTTTGCTATGCACTCCTCTGGGTGCTCTCTCAGGAAGCTGCTCTTCTGGCCACGATAGCACCTTCACTTTGCACCCCAGTTCCAAAGTGTTCTCTGTCTCCTTCACTCCAGATGTGGCTCAGCCTGGCCTCCCGAGGTGACACTGCCTTGGGCCATTGCTCAGCCCCCCATTGGCAATTGGGTACCTGCCACTCCCTGGCCACAGCTCTACCGCAGCACCTGCTCCCTCTCAATTGAGGCTCAAGCTGAAGGTGGGAGGAGGCACAGTAATGAGTGCCACAGCTGGTTCTCTGTCCCTGGCCAGGCCTCTGACACCCCGCCTTTGCTCTCAGCCCATTCCCTGGTACCGCGTCTCATGCATTAATGAATCCTTATTTTAATTTCTGCTGCTAACCCTGAATGCTGTAGCCAGGGCCCTCCTTCTAAGATCAGACTTTATTGATATCTTCTTTCTGCCTCCCTGATTTTCTGAGTGTGGCTGGCTGGGAGTGATTCCTAGCCACTGAGCTGTTCATATTCAACTTCCATCCTCAGTGTGTCCTGAGGGCCCAAGCTGCCCCTGCTGCCCTTCTTTCCCCATACCTCCCCCAACCCCAGGCCCAGTCCTTGAGGGACTGGACCACCCCAGTGGCCAGCAGTCCTGGCCCCAAGTCCTCCCTCCATTAACTCACCCAGCTGCATTCTTTCCGCTAAGTTGGGTCCTGGGATAGCATAGGACCCAGGTTTTCCCTGGGGCGCTTGGAGATGTAGCCTTGCTCAACTCCATGTTTCCGTGGCTGTGGAGGGGTGGGCTGAGCTTCTGGCTGTGCTCCCAAGTCCTTAGGATTGGGGACAGGTGGTTGGCTTTTATTGCATTGTTATCAATTATAGGGGTCCTTCAGCAATTGCTGGCTGGGAATGAGAAGCATGAGGAAACCTGTGGTTTTTGTCCTAATTTGTTTGGTTTGGGGCTGGACCCCAAGCTTGGGAACCACAGTAATTAGCCCAGCTGCAGAATTGGGCACATGTAGCACATGGCTGTCATTGCTCCAAGGGGCTGGGCCAGCACCAGAGCCATTGGCTCTGACATGAGCTTTTGTCAGCTTGGGGGTTGGGGGTGTGATTGTAGCAGCAGATGTGGAGGGACAGGACTCTGAGCTCCCAGCCTCTCCTCCCATGCCCCCTCTCATCCATTTTGGTCTGTGGAGCAACCCCCTTTGGCTGAGTCTGGGTGCGGGTTAGAAAGGGAGTGGGCCCTGGGATCAGGGGGGCAGAGGAGAAGGGGTGGCATGGCCTCTGGGTGTCTTGGAGGCTCCTTGGACAGAGAGGCTGGGTCTGCAGCTCACCAAGCAGGAACAACAGAGAGAAGGGGGCCATATAGCCATGTGGAGGTGGAGCTGTGCCTGGGCCTGGAGCTCTGGGGACAGCATGTGCCATTGGCCAAGCCAACCAGAAAATTAAAAAGGAGCTCTGGGTGAGAGAAGGGAAAGCAAGAGTCAGAGAAGTGGGGGGCATTGGGCTTACTGAGAAGGGCTCCATGTCACCCACAGATGGAATGAAACAGGGCACGGTGCCATGTGGAACTCAGCATGTTGATCTGAAGCACATTTGAGGCCTGTGACTGGAGCTACAAGCTGTGGGAGACGTATGCATGGCACACATCCCACAGCCTCCACGGGGGCTCCAGGGCCACCCTGGCTTCCCTTCTGTCCCTCTCAAGTCCTACTTGAGATGCCCCATCCTCAGCTCACCAGTGTGAATGGTGAGCACCTTCAGGGTCTTGACTTCCGTGTGCTGTAGGATGTCCAGAATCTGACATTTTGCTGACTTTAGTTCTTTGCTTCTAATTGTGAAAGGAAATAATCACAGGGAAGTTTTAGGGTAGACATCAGGAAGAAACTTTTACTCATAAAACTAGGTGAGGAGCAGAAAATAATGCTGAGTTTTTGTCTCAACAGTCTAGACAACACATGGGGTTGTACTGAAGGTGACCTTTCTGGAGGCTGGGGAGGAGACCACAGACAAGAGACCCTGAGGGTTCTCTGAGTAGCTTAAGGCCTGTTGCATACCTGGGAGCTAAAAGACTCACCGACTACCATTTCATTCTTCATTGTCTCCTTGTAGTGGGCCCAGAAGGTCCACCCTCTTAGTGCCACAAGGGAGTACAGTACCACTGAGAGATAAGGAAGGTGAGAAGGGACATTGGGCCTCTGCCGGTTATAGGCTAATGACCCTCGGCCTCTCCCATGTAGAGTTCTGTGGAACATACTTTCTTCTGCTTCCTGTCAACAAGACTAGAGAAGGTGCTCCATTCCCAACCATGGCTAATGGCAGCCATTGGCTTTTTCTCTTGACTTTACCATTCCAAAATGGTCTTCTGACTGGACAGAGTAAGAGGCAGGACAAAGGTAAAAACACCCAGATCCCAAGAGATGGCCAATGCAGTGAGAGACCAAGAGGGTTGAACACAGTCCTGCTGGGCTGTAGCCAAGATTTTGGGTGAGGAGGAACTGGAGGAGCATTTCCCTCAAGCCGGGTTCCCTGTGGATGAGCTGAAAGCCAGAGGAATGTGCTGATAGGGTGACCTCAGCATCTGTGGATTCTGATGACCTGATATCTCTGTGGTGAGCCTCATTGCACTGGCTCCATTTCTGTTCCCCCTCTATAGGGAATGCTAATTGAACAGCAGTGATGTCTCTTTTGTTTATTGTTGTATCCTTAGGGCCTAGAACCTAGTAGGGACTCAGTAAAGTGGATACATGAATTTACCCATGAGGGAGCTACAGATGATGGGCCCAGTGCTGGGCATGGTGGCTTCCTACCATTTTTACTGTGGGCTCTTCCATCTGGTTTCTTTCTCTTCTAAGATCCTTCATATTCTACTGCTGTCATTTTTTCTTTTTTCATGTTCTCTATTTAATCTCCATAGATATGGCCTGGTCCCTGGTTGTTCTTAACCATATAGGCCGTGCATTTATAGCATGCATTCTGCATGAGACTTCTCCAAAGGCCCAATCCCAGTGTGAAAACTTGCAGAAACAGTCCCACTGTGCACTCCTCTCTGGGACCTTTCCAGGATCCCACCTGCCTCTCCCTAAGACAACCTGAAAGGATGAAGCCAGACCTTACTCAGGTAGGCTGAGCAGGCCCAGCATGCAAATTGACTGTATCACTCTGGCCATACCCCATGTTCTCTTCAACCTGATGATGCTTGCCATTTTCTTTTTATAGGAGTAGAAGCCTTTCGCACACCTCCATGAGATATAAACTTTATTTTCCTGATGTGACTGACCAGATATTGGAGTTCTGCTCCCAGAAGATTTATCAATCGAAGTAGCATTGTGCAAAAGAACTGACAATTAGAGGTTATAGAGAGACTGATTTGTAGCACAGAAAATAATTGTGGAGGAATTTTTGACAAGGAAGGATCAATAGGATAGGGAGACAAATGCAGGATGCCATCAGTGATTTGGTCAAAAGGTCAACATCTAGAGAATATCCAAAAATTAGTATATAGTTACCCTACCTATCTATACCTTCTATCTCAACATCTGTAGCCATGGAAAATAATAATCAAGGTGGATAGTGAAGGAGCCAGAAATTCTGCAAGATTCTCATCCATCAAAAAAGTTTATTACAAGAGGCAGCAAGAGGATGTGTGAGCCTTCGAATGGGTCCACCCTGGGAGAGCACTAGGGATGGAAACCAGCATCACCTTCTGGTCTTCCCTGCAGAATAGGTGGAAGCTGTGAACACCAGGATACCCGGAGGAGACTGCACCACTGAATCTCACAGGTATTCTTCCACAGAAGTTCACACCATAAATCCAGGGAGCCAGAACAGATCAATTTAAGAAGCTGAGGCTAATAAGAAGAGTCTCACAAACAATGGGAAGACAAAGAAACAATCCTCAAATGAAAGGAAAGGAGGAAGCCTTAGAAAGAATGCTAAATGAAATAGAGACAACTCAACTATCAGATACTGAGTTCAAAGCAATGGTTATCAGGAAGGTCAATGAGCTCACAATGAGCTACCAGAAACTATAGGGAAACTACAATGAACTCACTGCAAACTATATCAACATGAAAAAGGAAACAGAAACTATCAATAATGGCCAAGAGGAAATGAAGAATACAATTTCCGAACTGAAGAACACAGTAGAAGGAATCAAAAGTAGGATCGATGAAGCAGAAGATCGGATCAGCAAGTTGGAGCACAAAGTAGAAAAAAACACCCAGAAAGAGCAAGAAAAGAAAAAGAGGCTCAGAAAGAATGAAGAGGGATTAAAAGAAATGCAAGACAATATGAAACATAAAAATATCCACATAATAGGGATACCAGAAGGAGAAGAAGAAGAGCAAGGGATAGAAAACCTATTTGAAAAAGTAATGATGGAAAACTTTCCTAATTTGATGGGAAAAAAAGTCATACAAATCCAAGAAACACAGAGAGTCCCAATCAAGAGGAACCCAAAGAGGCCCACTTCAAGACACATCATAATTAAAATGGCCAAATTCCAAGACAAAGAGAGAATCTTAAAGACAGCAAGGGAGAAACATGAAGTAACATACACAGGAGCCCTGATAAGGTTAGCAGCTGACTTCTCAATGGAAACGCTCCAAGCCAGAAGAAAATGGCAAGAAATATTCCAAGTAGTAAGAACCAGAGGCTTGCAATCACAACTACTTTACCCAGCAAGGCTCTCAATCAAGATACAAGGCCAAATAAGGAGTTTCCCAGACAAAAGAAGTCTAAAAGAATACACCTCCACCAAACCAGTTCTGCAAGAGATGCTAAAGGGACTGCTTTAAGGACAGGAAAGAAGAGAGAGAGAGAGAGAGAGAGAGAGAGAGAGAGAGAGAGAGAGAGAGAGAGAAACACAGA
>PVKU01002732.1:0-170252 GCA_004027475.1 Anoura caudifer
AGAAGGGGTTGATAGTCACCAGAGGGGAGAGGGGAGGGAATTTCAGGGGTAAAGGGGAAGAGTTTGGAGCAACAAGCATAAAGGACACATGGACAAAACTAGCGGGGGTGGAAATGGGAGGGGGGAGGGGAGAGCTGGGGCGGTGGGCTGGAATGGGAGCAAAAGACAGAAAACTGTACAAGAACAACTAAAATAAAAACAAAACAAACAAACAAAAAAAAACCGAAACTCTTAAAAGTTGGAATGATATGTAGAGGGTGCTACTGAGGAAGCAAAACAAATGGAAAGCTGAAGCAGGTCAGCCAATTACAAGGCCAAAGTCCTGTTGCAAAAGGCCTCCAACCACACCGGTAGGTATACTCCAGCCCCAGCTTCAGGTGGGCGAGCCAGTAGGTGAGCATCCCATAGATGCTAATGTAAGTGCAATGCTTCAGAATCTCCCTATGATCTTGCCAAAGATAACCATGTGCAGCCCCTTCACTAGTTCACAGGAAAGCACAGTGACCTGGAATCTCAATCTGCGTGATACCCTCTTATCCCTTTTCTCCATCATCTAGGGCTCTGTGTCTTGCTCCAAAAAGGTGCCCACATCTGGCTTAGAAATGGTTATGCTAGTGAGACTAGGTTATCTATATATAGTCTATAGAGACGTGGTTACCACCACATCTCTGCTGTAGAGTCTCTTCTACCAAGGTCCAGACATTCCCACTTATCCTGGGAGAAGTCTACAGCCACATCCCTGACCTCATCAATGCAGGGTCACTCTTCCTCAAACTTCTTCTCTAGAAAAAACACAGAGTTCAGAGAAGACAGGACTCTACTCTGACTTTTGTGTGCAACGAATGTTATTTCTTCCCTAAGATGGATGATACTTCTGGGGAAGGGCAGAATGCACAGAGTCCAACAACTAAGCAAACACACGGTAAGGGCTCCCAGAGCCATGTATTGTATTTAACTTTACTTTTAAAATATTTCCCATTGTGTCTACTAGAAATTGGTGAACAGGGAGAATTCCGTACTCTGTTTATCACAAATGTCAGGAGGGGTGATGGTGACTGCCAGACCAATGACTCTGTGCAGAAGACCATGCAGAAACCCAACATGGGGGCTTTCTCCACCTTGCATCCGCCTACAAACCTCCCTTAACAAAGGAACGCTGGTGTTCCTAAAACATCTGAATCTGGGTAACTCGGTAGAACCACACGCTGAAAAGTCTTCCCTGGATGATTCTATTTCAACAGATTGGTACTATACCACAGCCACTGACTGATCGCATGTGGCTGCTGGGCACTTGAACCGTGGCTAGTCTGAATCGAGATGCTGCTGCCAGTTTAAATACACTCTGACTATTGATGACTTAGTATAAAAAATAAAGTAACTCACTCATAATTTTACAGTCCTGATTACATGTTAAAATGATACTATTTAGATGTATTGTGCTAAATAAAATATATCACTAAAATTCATTTTACCTATTGCCTTTTTTTAACGTGGCTACTAGAAAATTTAATAGATCCTTTACAATACAAAAGCAACTCTGATTTTCTTCATGACTTTACCTATATAAGACTTACACAGTCATAATAAAAACTTGCCTTTTCATAAGTTTAAGTTCAGTTGTTTCAATAACTATTTTTTTACCAAAGCAAGCATTACATGGATTCCCCTGGATATAAGAAATTAAAAGAACACTAGGTTCATACATTGTTGGACCATATTTAATCACCCTTAAAAGACAGATCATTTCTTTAATTAGGCTTGCAAATTGGACAGTAAGCACATTTTCCCAAAAACCTTATGCCTGAATTTCAGACTCTACTTAAAGACATGTGACCACCTACAGCACGAGCGAAGGACATGTGGCAGAACACATGACACACGACCCCCCCACTGTTACCTGATAGATATCAGACAAACTGCTGCTCCCAGAGTCACTGGCGATGCTACAGCCAGACTGACTGGAGGACACGTGAGTCACCTGTGGGTGAGGGCTGTCTGTAATGTGCATCTTCGTAAGATCGGCTGGAAGCTGAAGAAGAAAAATAATTTAAGATATTCTAAATATCAAACTTCCCCTTTATAAGAGTCCATGACACACTGTTAACTTCTGCAACAAATTTTTGTCTTATGTGTATTACTGTGCAACTTCATTTCTAACCTAAATTGTCTATTCTTAGGAAAACTCCTAGGAAATGATAACCAAATTAGTACTCTGATACTATTAGGCAAACCTACTGTGAAAGCCCACTGTGGTTTTCAAAAAAGACTACCATCAGGAGCAGCATTTCAGAGCAAAAGCTTGCCCCCAGCACCAAACTGACTGTTCCCACTGGAAAGGGACAGAATGCTGTTGTGCACCGGCGTGCACACACACTAATGCGAAACTGTGGCCGATACCAGTAAAACGGTAGCAACTTAAAGCACAATATCCCATGATCACAGTGCAAATAAGGCAGAAATAAGTTAAAAAAAAAACAAACAAACACAGAAAATGATCATGTACTAGGAAATTATAAAACAGACCTCTTATAGTCCATAGGTCAATGAAGTCATGCTTGGAAGTCAGCAAATATTTAACCAGAATAAAAATTGAAATGCTATATATTAGAACCTATGGAATAAACTAAAGCCATACTTAGAGAACATTTTATAGCTCTACTATGTGTATTTAAAAAGGCAGCAGAAAATCAATGTGCTAAGTATAACTGCTTACAATAACCATAACTGGTTACAATTAAAAACTAATATTGATGGAGTATGTCTCAGCTCAAAGAACTTCTTCCCACTTTGTTTCTAGTGTTTAGATACAAAGAAAAAAAAATATCCATGTAGGGAAGAAGTAGATGGAAAGGCAAAGACTGAAAATAGTTTTAAAATGTCAGATGTTTGGTTGTGATGTCAGAGGTGAGAGATTTTCTAAAGGCATTCTATACTCCAAGATGCCTATAGAGATAAGACCAAGGAGAAGGTCATCCATACAAGTAACACAATGAACCAAAGTCAGAAGAGCAAGTCTGAAAACTGGCTTGGAAATGATCCTCGTAATATCCTGAGCAGTCTCCACTCTACTAGACTCTAAGAGGCAGGCATTATTATTCTCCCCACTTTACTGATGAGAAACTGAGGCACAAGGATTGGTAACTTGCCCTAAATCTCACACTCAAGCAAGTAGTGGAGTTAAAATTCAGACTCAGATCTATCTGATTCTAGTATTCCCTGCTAAACTCAACTTTGTGCCAGGAACTCTGTTGGCAACATAATGATGAAAACAGATGGGTTCTACCCACTTGTGCTGTACTGGGAGCTCAGTACAAGTGGAGAGTGGACACAGATGTGTAAGTGTAGGAGACCATTCCGTGTGGTGTGGGCCCAGCTCCTACTCAGAGATGCACAGGACCCACGCCCACGGACAGGTTCTCCCGTGGGGAATTAGGCCTGCATTTGTACCTAAGCTGCTTTGAGTCTTGCTTTTGCTAAAACTCCCTCACCCTGAATTGAGACAGCAAGTGCTTACTGTAACTTCCTAAAATCCATGCTAAAACTCCCCAGTATGGAGGGTAGCCAGTTTGACCACTTTTCCCTTTTTCATTTGCAAATATCCTTCTTCTGTCATGTGATTAGTGGCATTGGCTCCTTTGTTGTCTGTAAATGGTAACCACCTAAGGCAAACCTGTGCATAGTAAATGAGGACCATAATGTGATATGGGGAGAAACCCAATAAAGGCCTGCCATGGCGCAGACCGCAGCTTTTGCTCCCCTTGAGAGAAAAGCTGTGCTGTCCTTTTTCCTCCACTGGACTCGGTAGTCTCATTTCATCCATAATGACGCTGGACGCTGAGGGCCGGTGTCTGCATCATATAAGCATATAGCATCTAATGGAAACAATGATGGCACTTACGCAGCTAACGTTTGAGGGCTCACTACGTGCCCCAAATATGTAAACTGCTGAAAATATATTTCTAGGTGAAGAAGAAAAGTTGGTTGAAAAGTAATTTCAGCTTTATCTACAATATCTAGCTGAAACATTTAATTTTCATGTGGAAAAAGCATTTCTCTATTATACAAATAATTTGAAATATTTTCAAAACTAAAAACAAATATATACACATATATGTGAGAAAAATTTTCTTCTACCCTCTCTTTTAAAAATGGCCATATAAACTGGAATGCATTGCAATTCTGTAACCCTCAGCAACTATATACATAGTACACATCCTATGAAGTGTGTCTGGAAAAAAATTCAACTATTGTTAATATGGATCCACCACTATTTGTTTAGCATTTAACTACTGAGGGATATTAGGGTTACTTTCTGTTTTTTACTATTTTTTAGTAGCATTGCTATGAACGTCTGTGTACAAATATTTACATGGACATACACTTCCATTTCTCTGGAGTAAATACATATGAATAGAATGGCTGGGTTTTAAGTCTTAAGGGGGACAATATACTTTCACTTAATTTGGATATATAAGGTCTTTCTGGAAAAAGTCCAGCCACTGTTAATATAACAAGAATGGTTTGTGTGATGCTGATGTAACCTGGCAGCCGAGGAGAGTGGACTGGAATGCACATGTGTGAACAATGACGACTTCACTGCACTAGTTGTGGGAGTGGTAGACACTGTTGAGTGAGCATGTGTACAGTGTGGCCGGCACATTCAACATGACTGAGCGAGTAGAGCAAGGAATCTCCATCAAATTCTGTGTTAAACTTGAACATTTCTCCATGGAAACTATTCAGATGATTCAGAAGGCTGTACCTATGGGCAACCTGTGACTGGCAGCCTCATCACAACAACACTCCTGTTAATGCATCACGTCTCATCCAGAGTTTTTTTGGCAAAACATCAAATCACCCAGGTGACTCAGCCTCCTTACAGCCCAAATTTGGCACCCTGTGACTTCTGGCTTTTCCCAAAACTAAAATAATCTTTGAAAGGGAAGAGATTTCAGACTGTTGATGAGATTCAGGAAAGTACAACAGGGCAGCTAATGGTGATTGGGAGAACTGTGTGAAGTCCCAAGGTGCCTACACTTTGAGGGGGACTAAGGCATTACTGTCCTATGTGCAGTGTTTCTTATATCTGCTTCAATAAATGTCTCTATTTTTCATATCACATGGCTGGATACCTTCTGGACAGACCATGTACACATGTACTTTGGAATAAAACTCTTGGATATAGTGGGGAAGCAAAGGGGGTGGGAGTTTAATAGTTGAATAATTAGAAAACAATGTTACATTGTATGCCCCTTAGCTCTTCACAACAAACAAGCTTTTCACCTTCATGTAAGGTTATCTACTTTAGTCATCAAACAACCAGGTGAGGTAGATGACATTATACTCCACTTACAGGTGATGAAACTGAGAATCAGAGAAGTTATAAAGTTGACCACGGTCACATAGTCAGGAAGCAGGGCAACTGAGATCTGAAACCCCCAGGCAGCCTGACCATAAATCTGTTGCTCTTTCCTCCTAAGTTGTTTTTTGATATTAAGCTGGGAGTTTTTAACACCCAATTGTTTCTATTTTTTCTATAGGAAAGGAAGCAAAAAGGAAAAGGTTTTCCTCTAACAGAAATTCCTGATTTCTTAAACTATCTCCTTGCCTTTCAGCTTATTTGTCCCTTTTCCTTTCCTTTCTGACTCTACCAGAGTTTTACAGCTGACCTTTTTTTTCACCCACAGTCTCAATTCTCTTACCCCACCATCTTTCCAACCTCATTTACCCCATTACCTTTCCAACCTCACTTACCCCATCACCTTTCCAACCCTACCAGGTCTGCAAACGTTCTCATTTTCCCCAGTTCCTTCACCCATCTCCTATACCTGAACTTCTGGGCTCTGCTAGAGCTCCCATGACCATGAGGACTACTGTCAACAGTTTATGTCAGGGGCAGGAAAGTTTCTTGGCTAACAGCTTGAGTACAGACACATTATGAAAGTACATAGGCTGCTGAAGACTATGTATACATATACAGAGAAAGAGATATATTAAGAAGAGGCTACAGGTAGGTCTTAATCCTGAATGTCAAGCTAGGTATTTTGAATTGGATCCCTATGTGTAGGTTTCTGGCAAATGCTGTGATACAAGAGCTGCTGTATGTCTCAGACAGGCTTAATCCAGCAAAATGTATATGTTGCTTCTCTATAGGTCCAGACAACTCCTTGGGGCAACTGCTTTACATGCTCTCTCATCTCAACACGTGGGCCACTTAAGTGACAGCAGCAGGGAAAGAAACAGCTGCAAGAGATTAACAAACCTTGCCAGACATCAGGGAAATAAAATTTAAGTGATTTTCTTTTTCACCATATTGGGGAGAAAAAGGAAGTCTGATAACACAACATATGAGCAAGGCTATGGAGGAAAACAATAGTCTCATAAATTGGTAATGGGAATTAGAAACTGGCAGAGCCACTCTGAAGAGCAATTTGAAGAGCAGCCACTTTGGGGAGTACATATAAATTTTATTACATGTTAAAAATATACATCTTATGACTCAACAATTCTTCTTTGGGAACATACTCTAAAGCAGCATACAGGTGCACAAAAAATATATAAGAACATTCATTCAAAACTATCTGTAATAGTTTAAAGAAAAAAGAAATAATCATCACAAGTAGAATAGCTAAACTGTTGTAAGTCTATTATGCACAGCTAGGCAACAGTTTGAGGTATGAAATAGATCTGTATGTTCAGACTTGGATAGGTCCCCAGATGTACATACTGAAAAAGCAAGTTTCAAGACAAAATAAGATGTGACTCATTTTTTTTTAAAGCATAAAAACAGCACATGTGTTTTTGGGTAGACATTCATCTAGGTTTGGGGGTGAAGAGATGGAAGAATATAGAATATCAGACAATCAAAAGTGGTACACTCGTGTGAAGGAGATACACTGGGGCTGGCGGGCCAAAGGAATTTTAGCTTTGTCTGCAATATCTCACTGAATTGTTTTATTTGCATATGGAGAAAGCCTCCTCTATTACTTCTATAAATAATTTGAATTTTTTCAAAACTAAAAGCAAATATATACATGTGTATGTGTGAGAAATTTTTTTTCTTACCTTCTCTTTTAAAGATGTTCACAGACACTAGAATATGTTGAAATTCCATAACCCTTAGCAACTAAGGACTTCTACAGACATAGTATACAATCTGACTTTTTATGATGAAAAACTTAAACTAGCAAGATTCAAAGATGAATGTTACTAGAATACCTTGTGATAAATACTACTAATAACCTCTATATATAAGTAAAGCTGAGAATAAACATTCATAAGCATTGAAAACAGTAGAAAATGACTGATATAAATTACATAACAAAAAAAAAAAAAACCTCCTAACATAAGGACCTGTACGGGAAGCTGAGGCATCAATGGAAAGTGAAATACTTGTGTTTTTACTTTGTTTCTTTGACTGTAGCATTCACGCTCTCTATTATCCTTACTACACAGAGATACGGGCTGTATCTCTCTACCTATACCCCTATGTATGTTAGGGATATGGATGTTTGAATAAGCACTCCCTCAACAATATACTTTGGAAGAAAATTCATGGATGTAGTGCAGAAAAGGAGGGCTTCAACAGCTGAATACATTAGAAAATAATGTTATACTGTATGCCCCTTTGCTCTTCACAACAAACATAAGCATATTTATGGAGGGTCTAAGAAGTCCAGTCCCAAAATAAAGATAAGATTCACACAGCCATCTCCAAACTTTCCCAATATTCGTATATTCCCCCAAAATTCTTAGTAACATCTTTACAGTGTCAGACATAATGCTTTGGGACAAATCCACGCGTCTATTTAAGAAATATTCATAGGGCAATTCATGTTGGGGGGGGGGGCTGGCAGGGGCCTACTTGATTCCAGACTGTCACAAATGCAAACACATGTGGCATGAGAACAGCATTATGTAAATGTCCAAGATTCTACTTCATGTTTAACAACTTAGTCTTCAAGAATAACCCACCACAACTAAGAATTACGATAAGAAAATGTGACCATTAATAAGAGACTTAACTAATCTGAAACCTTTTGCCTCTTACAACCCACACCCCAGCATTACTTCATTAAAGATAAAGGCATTTAAAGAGCTCTGTCGGTGTAAAGTAATATTTACTGTTAACCCTAAACACAGTGCTTAAAAACTGCACAATTCCCCAACATTCCTCAAAGATCCATTGTTAAATTTCAAACTGCATTAGAGTTTGCTTTTTAAAGCACAGCTACCTGACACAGAAGCACTGTGCCTACCCAGAAATCACTTACCCATTACCCTTATTTAGAAGACCAAGAAATTAGGATGATTCTTGTGCACACCCCAGTGTCTCTAAGTTCTTGTATGCTACTCCTAGGAAGACATTCAGAACTCTACTCCATACTCATTGTATGTAAATATAAACAAATTTCTAGCAAGCGTGCTGATCTAATTTCCCATTTGCTGAATAAGAATACTAGGCACAAAAGCAGTAAAAATACACTGTGGGGGTTTGGGAGAGTAAAGACAACAATTAAAACACTAAAATAACAAACGTGGCTTAGAGAGACCTCATTCTCACTGGCACAGAGAGCAGGGTGTTCTGAATAGCACTGACAAGGACCCAGACCTGCAGGGCCTGACACAGTGGCCCTGTCAAGCAGGGCTCCTGAGCGCTGAGGTGTGGCTGGTCAGACTGAGACACGTTGTAAGTGTAAAATACAAAGTGGACTTAGCAAAACAAACAAATCTCATTAATCATTACTACATTTTTTTCCTTCATTTATTTTTTTTTATTTTAATTGTTGTTCTTACACAGTTTTCTGTCTTCTACTCCCATCCCAGCCCACCGCCCCAGCCCTCCCCAGCTCCCTCCCATTTCTACCCCCCCAGCTTTTGTCCATGTGTCTTTCATACTTGTTGCTCTACATTACTACATTTTTATTACGTGTTTAAAAAACTTACTCGATCTATTACATTAATTTCACCTTAAATTTTTTTAGATGTGGCTTCCAAAGAGTTAAAATTACATATGTGGTTCCCATTATATTTCTGCTGAACAGTATTAGGCCAGAGACTTTAATACGTATGACTCATTCAGGAAACAGGAAGCAAACCAGTGTAGCTCAGGTAGGGATGTGCACAGGAAGACACAGGAGATGAAGCACTCCTGAGTGCTTAGATTTACTGTACGAGAAAAAAGCTACTGTAAAGTTTTAAGCAAGAAAAAGAATGAAAGAAATTTGGTTTTTAAAAAGATTACTCTGAAAGCACAGAAGATGAAATGGAAGCAAATTATGCATACAGGAAACAGGAAGCATGAGTCAAGGCCCAAGAAGATGGAGGCCTTATGAAATTAAAAGCAAGCTACCAGAATTATAAAAAAGCTTCTACCACTCGACAGTGACATATCATAGAAGTATCAGCTGACAAGAGAGAGAACTGGATTCCAGAACCCCAAAAGCAGTCTGGAGCCCGTTTCATGGAAACAGTCTAAAATTTCTCCAAAGCCCCAAAGGAAATAGCTGTCAAAGCAGGTGTGGGCATACACCAGCAAGGTGCCTGCGGCATGCGGAACTGCAGAGGAACTGCATTCCTAACGCGCTAACTTTACTAAAAGGTAAGGGTTGAGGGGACACTTAAATAACTCAGTATTAGAGTTTTTAACTTCTAAGACATATTTCTCTCCACTTTACCTTTTTAAAAATCCACAGAGCAGCTTTCATCAATATTCACACTTAACAGTGAGTTTACTGAAAGTGCAAATAGTCTTGAGGACCCGGTAAGTCTGAGGACAAGGAGACCAGAGGGAACATGGAGGAGAGCCGAAGAAGACAACTCGGAGCGGGAGAGCCCACATGCTGTCTGGGAAGTCACGGTGAAGACCGGGACTGTGAGGAAGGAGTGGTCAGCTGTGTCACACTCCACACAGGTAAAGTGAGATAAAGGCCAGCAGACGACCTGCAGGGCTGGCTGCGTGAAGAAACGAAAACGCGAGTGCGTCCCAGACCAGTGACCAGAGGAGACTGGAAAGGAGAAGCCACAGTGGGGATGGCCCTTCCCTCAGGACGCACTCACTTCTGCCAGTAACTCTGAATGGACCTGGAAAGAGAGCTCCCGACTGAGAAACGACCACTCACAGGGCACCAGTCCCGAGAAGACACACCAAACACTCAACTAAGAGAAGAATTCAAGCCTGAAGAAAGAGTTAATATGACAATGAGGAAAAAGAATAGTATCATAAAATAAGGAGGAGTTATTAAACAAGGGTAATTGTGGAAAAGTATCACTTAGATTTCAGAAATGAATGACACAGTAAGTTATAGAAATTTAAAAGATAAATTAGAAGAATAGCAACAGGTCAAAAAGGGAGAATGAGTCAGTGAGCCAGAAGACCCAACGGGAAATGCCGAGTGGGAACACAGGACGAAATAAATGTTTAGAGACCTCAGGGGCAGATCCAGAGTCCCAAAATCTGAAGCGGTAAGAGAAAAACAGTTGCAGTTTCCAAAAAATTACAAATTTCCCACACCTGAAGACAAATAGGATTCTTCAGCTTAGAATTCCAAGTGCCAAATTCCAAAATAAAACAAAATTTAGACAATCTGTGGTAAAACTTCACAGCATCAAGGATAAAAAATAAAACAGAAGCAAAGCAAAAACACAACTCATCACTAATGAGAAAACAGACCATCTGACATGGGAAGGAGACTTACAGGAGCCCAGACTTCTCCCCACCAGTGCTGGAGGCCAAGGGTAATGCAGTGACTTTCTCAAGTGCTACAGGGAAAAGTCTGTAGATGGATCACTTTATATACAAATCCCTCACCTATCACGGGTTCCATAGACCTCCGCGATAGGTGAAAATCCGTGAAGTAGCGGCATTGTATTTATTTTACTATTTATATGTATTTTAAGGCTTTATAAACCCTTCCAACACTCCTATAAACCTTTTCCACACTCTTATAAATACTTCATATGCTCTTAAATACTTTCTACACTCTTAAACCTACATAATTTTAACAACATATAAAATTCTATATGGGTGCTCACCAGTGAAGTATATAGTTGTCCCTTGCTACATCGCGCTTCACTTATTGAGGTTTCACTGTATCGCGGGTTTCTTAAAACCTTCCATCTCTTTCTTAAAACCCATGATACAGTGAAGCCGCAATAAGTAAACTGCGATATAGTGAGGGATGACTGTAGATCATTAATTCAAGGGTTAATATAAAGCATTTTGAACATACAAGGACTTAAGTTTCAGATTCTTGCTGCTAGACATACTTCTAAGAAAATAAATGAATTCAGAGTAATAAAATCCAAGTAGCAGCATGGGAAAATACAGGAATTAATAAATAAAACTAGTAAAATGTATTGGAAAACCAAAAGTAACAAATATAAGAAACTGATCACAAGTTTGCTGTGTTTACTCACAGTCCAGAGCTAAGATTCCATCAGCAATAACATGAGCCATGGGGAAAAGGGAAGACGATGTGTCTATTACAAACACTTGGTTCACACAGTAAAGTGCCCATCACAGAATCCTACCCAGAGTAACGTTTGCTGGCCTTTAATGAGACCTTAGAATCTAATTTTTAAAATCCTCTTTGGCTTGTCTATACTTGGTAAGTCTTAAATCAAAAGTTGGTTACCAGCAAGGCCCAAAGGCTATTATTTGTTGTTATTCTAAGAAACAACCCCTATGTCTCATTCTTAATTTTCCTTGAATATTTTTCACCTGGTCTCACCCAGGTCCCTTCTACACATCATTTTAAACCTCAGCATTGCCACCTGCGAGTGTCAGCAATTTGCGGGCCCTACAGGTGGCATTTGCACTAAAGAGGCCATCCATGTCTTACCAGGTAACAGCACAAGTGAAGTGTGTATCTAGGCTTCCTTCCATCTCTTTACACTTCAATCAGCTCTAAGCCAAATGGACACTGAATTTAAATGTTCCTCTAGGAGCTGCTTTTAAGAAAGATGTGCAGAGAGCTATCTTTCAGATAAACAAAACACCATGATGCTATCAGAGTCTTTCTCCCTTAGTCACCATCAATAGGACAACCTTTGAACAAAGACACGATTTCAGATCACTCCAAAAAAAAAAACACCTCTATTGTGCCTGTCTTCATTCAGAAGAACTATAAAGAAATCTTAACATAGTCAACATTACAACTGCAGTGCTTACTAAAACACTTAGTTTTATAAAACAAAACTAAAAATTCTTTTTTCTCTGTCTTCCTGTTTTTGAAATTTATGTAACAGAAAAGATAACCTGAGTAGCATCAAATTCAGGTCTGTATCAGGAGCCACTAAGAACAATACAATTTATTAAATTACACTTTATTAACATGTCCTGTTGTGTAGCAGTTTGCTTTTTTCTCAGTATGTTTGCTTTAAAACAGCAAGTATAATATATGATCTTAAAAGGCCTGAAGCTAGTAATTATTCACTATTTTGAAAATACTTAAAAACATTATTAAATATTTTCATATAATTACCTTTCATGAGTATTTTCTCCGTATTATTTCACTGCTTAACAATTACCCAGTTTTCACAAAATACAATTTACTTGATAATAATACCATATCAGTGAAATATGCATATGTAAACATAGCACATCAACCATTTAAGGAAATGAGGTAATACAAAACACTCAAGACTACACTGAAGAGTATGATCTCAGAAAGTACAGCAACAGCTATAACCAAATGATGATTCAGTCTTAAGATAGTACACTTCATATGCACTGTATTTTAAGTCTATAGATTATTATGAAGGTATTTTACAAACCTTCTTAGAGGCATATTGGAATATTTTAGAGATTCCTTTAATTGAAAAACAAAATGGCCATGAAATTCAGCTTTATAGATTGCTTTGTAGTTCTTATTTTTGAAGTGAAGAAAATAAAACAGCACAATAAAGCTCACTTACAATTCAGAACAGAACTTAAATATGATAATTAGATTATATCAATCTCAAAGAAAATAACAACAATGACTTACTTTGGAGGCCCATGGCTGAAGACAATTGGCATAACAGCGAACAAGAAAAGCCATTTCCTGAGCTGGAAAGGGTAGTTTCCTTTTCAAACCAGAGCCACACCGATGAGTATGTTGATAAAATTCTGTTAAGTTTCTTTCTGGAAATCATACACTATTTGCAGTGGTTTTTTAAAATATGTATGTGTATATATATAAAGGCAGCTTCTCCAAATTCCTTTCAAACTGAAATCAGGAGCTTTCAGCAGCTTATAGTATTGTTCTAAAAACTGCAACACTTTTCATCAAAATGTTCACATTTAACAAGCAAATCACAGCAAATCAAGATGCTTCTATTTCTGGCTCAGAACAGACAGACACACACATGCTTCCTCAGGCACCTGGCACAGACATGCAGTGGCAACACAGCAGATAATAACGAATCAATGAAAGCACATAAGGCAACATGCACCAAATCTGGGTTCCTGGGTGCTGGGAAACCTTTCCTCTGCAACACAGCTTGGTCTCTTCTTCAACTTATTTCATTCTGTAGAGCAAGCACTGCAGTCGTTCTGCATCAGAAGAAAACCAGAACACTGTATCCTTAAGATGAAAGTTTCTTCTTTTTATTCTTAACCACCAGAGGTTTAAAAAAAAAATCAACCGTTGAGCAAATGGTAGTTAGAAGACATATGCTCTAACAGGTTTGTCCTGTAGCATGCCTGAGAATCCCCAAAATTAAAATTTTCCTCTTCCTATGCCCTATTCACAGCTCTGCAGCATTACTTCTTGTTCTAATGCATCACTAAGGCAGTACTGTTGATCTAAGACTGGCTTCCTGGTTGAAAATTTATATATAATATGGTATAAAAACACTATATCTTCTGCTAAAGCAAGATTGTATGTTAGTGTCTTAATTCCTACTGCCCTTGCCTGTTTCACAGCAGCTCCCTAAGGAGGAGCTCCTATTGATTCTATGCTCTGCAGTAAGATGAAATATCTAATAAGAAGGAAAGAGAGTGGGAGGAGAATAGAGCTAAAAGGATGACATCACCTGTATAGAAAGCCTTCAGAAACTGCATTAGATCAATTGGCTACTGTATCTGCAGATGTAGCCCAATGAGCAATTTATTAAAAAAACACACACTCACACCCTTCCGTGAGACATGTCAGCAAGCTAAAATACTATAAGGGAAAAAACTGCCGTAAGCACCTCTACTTCACAGTTTTAAAAATCCATTTGGATTTTTAATTCTGTGCATTGATACACAGCTTTATTTGGGAAGCCATATTTCCTGATATTATTATTCAAATTGTACACAGTACTGTCCCAAGGGAAAAGAATTAGCTGTAGTAAGATACTCTTGCATTGCAAACGCATAAGGCAGCCTAGTTCTCAGATGCCACACACTTACATGCAACACTGCTAATTAGGGGCTTTCTGCTTACAAAACTTCCTATTTACCAAACAGCTGTTCTGAAAGGTATAACCTTTAGGACCACTCTAAATTAACATTAAAAATATCAAAACCAGAACTAAGATTTGTATGTAAAAAGTAAATTTACATGGAAACAACAGAATTTCAATTTGCAAAGGAAAGCTGAAAAAAAAAAAAAAAAAATCGCAGGCACAGCAGTTCACTTACAGCATGCACCAAATCCTCTGAGAATAATCTATGCAATTTGGTACTTTGCTACAGCCCAATGCTCAGTTCCTAGAAAGAGACAAAAAAGCCACTAAAACTCAGAAGGAATCAGAGAAGAAAATGATAAAGCCTCCTCCAAACTGAGCTTGGCCACATGGAAATCTTATTTTTTTCTATGACGTTACATTAAAAATCCTTTAATTTTGCCACACCCTCTCCAATCTGAAAATACAAGTCCTCTAGTAGCCACCCTTATTCTTCATGCTTCTGCTACAAGGCAGCTACTCCAATAAAGAGTTTGCACTTACTGCTGCCTCCCACTGGACAGAGGAAGATATAACTTCCCACAGCAAAATACAGTTAGTGCACCTCCAGGCAGCAGAGTTACGAGAATAACAATCAATGAACACAGCAAAGTAACAGAACTATTTTGCTTCATTAACCTAACACTACTTTGGGGAGAAAAGGTTTGCAACATAGAAGGAGAAATTATTAACTAATTATTACAAAGGACTCCACTGACTGTCACAGAAACATCTCATTTTTGTGAGGGAAAAAAAAAACTCTTCAGTATCCTTGGGCAAAGTATGAGTCACTTTCTGAACAACACTATGGTGACAATCTGAATTATGCTGCTACTTACAAGACTCATTTACTTTAGTAAAACTAAGTATTACTCTGAACAAAGACAAGTCATGCTTTCAAAATATGTGATCATTTATAAATGTTTCCATAAAACAAGTATTTGTTTTCTGTAAAAATTTCAAGACTACCCCAAATTGGCATTTATGCATAAAACTAAATCTCACAAATATAAATAAGCATGACTCCAGTTACTGAAAGTAAAAAAAAACATGGAAAATATGTACAGGTTGATTTTCAAGGACAAATGTATTTTTTTTTAACTTACTTAGTTTAAATAAACTACAATGGGTTGGAATATCAACAAAATGTTAAGCATTCCAGAATAAATTAACTGAAATCTAATTTTAATTATTCAGTTTTGTAAATAGAAAAATGATAAGTAGGTACTTCGTAAGTAATGAGGCCAAACATTTCCTAAAGATAAATTTCTAAAAGAGAAGCAGCATTTTGCACATAAACATTAATGATGTGACTCCAAAACATTTCCATTTCAATGCCAGACAATAATTATGTATAGTACCAAGAGGATAAATTACAACCAAATCAAAAAGCAAAACCCTAATGGGCACCTTTCCCCTCTTTACAAATCATGTTGGCAGCACACAAAGGAGGACCTCAAGCTGAGTGAGGAAGACAGCTTTCCCCTAGCTGCTTTACAAACCGATCCCTGAATCCCTGATCCACGGCTGAAATGCAATCAGCTAAGGCCATGTGAGAACTAGTAGTAAACACCAACTCAATAAAGGAACAACTCTCTTTTCCTCTATTTTGGCCTGTAAGTGAGGATGACATCATCCTTTTCCTTGTTCTACCAATCATCTCATAGTATCTGCCATTCTAGGGAACTGGAAGGTGAATCTGGCATGCCAAATCTCCCTGGGCAGCACTGCTGTGAAAGAAAGAAACAGGCTCAATTCTATATTCAACATATGAATCTACCACCACTCCAAAAACACACTATACCACACTCTTTCTCCAGAAATAATGACTTAACCTCTTAATTACTGAAGGAAGAAATAAACATCTTTTGAAAAGAACAGTCAGTAATTTATCAAATAACTAAAAATACATGATTTGGTGAATAAACAATTTTCAACTTCCATCACTTTTAGAATTTTATCTCGATCTCATCCCATTATCTTACCAATTCAAAGGCAGTACCTGCAGCTCAGGAGCACACCCCCCAGATCTGCGCACTATCCAGGAACCATCACCACAGGACGGCCATTTCAGAACACATTCTCCCCAACGCCAAAGGACACATTTCTCCTGCATGTGAAATGCATGATGCTAAGCCACATTGATGAAATCTTTACCTTTCAAAAGGTTCTTCCCATTACTAGAAAATAAAGCAATCAATGCACGTTGGCTTTGCAAAATTTCAAACCATTACAAGATATTTTTACTAAAAAGTAAATGCTATATAGGTAACAATAAAAATGTATGCTAACTGTATAAATTATTTCCAAATGAAAATACAGAGTAAAACATTTGAAATAATACTACAGAGAAAGCCAAAAATGAGGTTCTAATAGTTACTAAACAATAAATATTCCTTTTATTTCAATAAATAACCACACTGAAAAGGGGAAAATAGTCATCATGGATAAAAGGGAGTTATCAGAAGATATATATTATAAACATTATGAAAACCACAAACCAACAATTACAAAATCAAGGGTTACAGTAATCTCACGCATGGGCACAATTTTATACATTGGCCCAGTGAAATACAATCACAATTTAGAGAACCCAAACCAAAGGAGGTGAGGAACAAAAGAAAAATTACATAGTTTTTCTAAATAAAATAAATAGGTCACTCATTAATGTATTTTACTTGTTTGGTCTTTCAAGTATAAACTGTTAAATGAACTGATTTCTATAGTAAAAATACTTGAATGCTTCTGGAAAAATGAATGAATGACACTTTACCACAATGTCGGAGGTAACATACAAGCTCTTACAAAGGATTACAGCAAGCTTTCCACCCCTTCCCTCCCCACCTCCCTTGGTTAACTTGAACATATGAAATGAATCTTTGTACTTATCAGAATATGGTTAACTCTAATTATGGGTGCCCCTTAGGAATTCCTGCTTTTAAACTGCATCCTATCTATTCCTCAGCCCTTCTGAAGGAGGGAAGCCAGAGTACCACCAACACTCTCCCCTCCCTTTCTTCTGTAAAGAACAGTGCGCTTCAGCACACTGTCATCCCTGTCCACTGAATGATCAGCACCGTGTTGTTGAGAACCCTGTCAAAGCCACCAGCAGGACACATATGCACTATGAAATACGATCCATCCTCAGGGAGTGGTAGTGGAAGAAAAAGCAGAGAGGGAGAGGGAAGCCTTCATCATCCACTAAGGTGATGTAAGCTTCTATAATTAGAATCAGTGAAACTAAAGGAACAATAAAAAGGCACCACCATGCTTCTACCTTCCCCAGCACTGTGTAGGTATATCAAGCATTTTTCATTCACTCACATGCACACATAAATACAGACTATATGCAAACCTAATGTAAAGATGTAACACGGTGTATGATGTTCTTCAATAAATAATATCTGTCCAATAATTAAAATAGAGCTATATATAAACATGACTGGAAGAAGAAATCGCATTTAAAAAAATAAATACTTGAAAATACTGTTTCTGTCTGTAAATTCTGAATATATCAGAGATTACCTTTACATCACTTCTCTGATTTTAAATACTGCATTTTCTAGTACTAGCAAAGTCAAATGCAGAACACAGCTTAGTTGTTGAGCAGAGAGCAAATCCAACTAAAAGGCAGTAACAATCAGCATGAATCTGTTTGCTATGTCTGAGCAGTCATTCCCCTTTCAACGGGAACACTCTCGCCAATCATTATTTTAGACCACTGGTATACACTAGTACCAGAGTTGCAGCAAACAATTTTCAAAAGAGCTGTCTTTAGCAATTATTGTGTAAAGTGTTTCAAGTATGATAAAAACCTTCCTGATTCCGGCTCCTGGGCAGATCCATATGAATCAGAGTGACCTTTGCAGGAGGGAGGACTGATCCAAACAACCAGAGGGGCATGTCTGGCCCTCCCCCTAACACTCCTATAATTTATATGGAGTAAATGATGAAACGACTTTAAATATGACTACTTGAAAGTTAGCGATACTTACAGAGGCCTTAAAAATAATTTTCATACCCTTAACCCAGTAACTTAACTTCTATGAATCAATCCTAAGAGGAAAAAAAAATTATATACAGATTTATTCGTACAAGTTATTTGTAATAAGAAAAGTAGGAAGCTGCGTGAATACTTTGCTACACTAATATTAAAAATAATGTTTAGGGAAAAATTTCATTGAATGAGAAGTTGAAAGTCAGGATATATAAATAACCGACATTACCTAAATTAGTTAAAAGATTTGAATGAATCATGATACATTTAAAAATCATTAGCAACACTAGCTATCACTGGTTTTTGGAATTACAGCAAATTTATTTCCTTCCTTATATTCTTCCATATGTTTTTACAATAAGCATTTTGTTTCACAATTAAACAAAATTTTTTTGTAGGCTGGCATTTGTCCCACTTAGTTAGCTCCAAGGCCACCCCTTTGCTCATTCTCTGTCCATCTGAACTAGGTAAAAGAACCTCTTATCTACATTCTACATATTTCCCAGGAGACAAAGGAGGAACAGAATTCTCCTAGGAAATGTCAGACACTCGTAAACAGAAAAAGTAAAGTCCTCAGTGGTTTTAAGGTTGGAAGCACCACAAAGAACACACCAGTGCAGAGCACTCCTGGTAGTCTGCAGGGTGAGGCTTTCAGAGGTGGGGCTCCCAACTCCTCAACAGCTGTCCGGTCAGCACTCACTGCCTTACACATGAGTGAGGTTAGCAAAGGCTCCCCGTACAAACTTTCTTACTTTAGAAGTGAAAGAAAATTCTGAACGCAGAGAGCTCCTGAGCCCTCTTCTACCATGTGGACCCAACAAATTGGCAGTCTGTACATTAACAAAACAAGACAAAAAAACCCCAACTTTTTATCTAGTTCACTTCCCACACATAATGCAGGGACTGAGGGCCTTACACATTCCTTAAAATGGCAAGTTAGCTCTTGAGAAAGAAAAACCTGTATCATCTGATTCCTAGTTAAATGTCTATTCCATCACATCAAACTGAGGCTCTGACTGATTAACCGACCGTGTCAAAGACCTTACTTATCTGCACTAGTTTCTTTGGAAGTCCAAATGGGTTGTTCTGAGACAAATGTTGGGATGCTGCTATGGTGTGAAGGTTTGTGTCCCACCAAAGTCGTAACTGGAAACCCTAACTCCCAAGGTGATGGTATCAGAGGTGGGGTCTTTGGAAGGTGATCAGGTCATGAGGAAGAAGTCTGCATGATTAGGAATAGTGTCCTTATAAAAGACCTCAGAGCTCCCTAGCCCCTTACACCATGTGAGGAGATAGTGAGAGGTCAGGAACCTACCTCCAGAATTGTGAGAAATAAATCTGTGTTGTTTATAAGCCACTGAGTCTGTGGTATTGTGATAGCAGCCTCAACAGAATTAAGATATTCTCCACGAGGAGATCTCAGCAAACATATGTTTGAACCCAAATCCTCATGAACATGTGGGGGGGTGGGTAAGATTCTATTTCTTACTGCAGGAATGACTTCATTAATAAGACACACATAGAATCCACGAAAGAAAACCACATTTTGCTAAAATCCCCAAGGTGTTACATCCATGGTCAAGTGAAGTCTCTAGCCACTAGTGATTCAGTGTGCCAACATGCCAACATAAAGGTGGTTAAGCGATCTGGTCCTTGTAGTCACCTCTTAATTCAGCTGCTCTGACAAATGTTATCTTAATCTCTCTAAATATGTTCTCAATCCAAACAAAACATGGAACACTGCGGGAGAGCAGGGAACACGAGGTGCAATCAGAGAAGCAGCAAATGAGAAAGAGCTCCTGATGCATCAGTAATTTGTGAACCTAAAGTCAGCGGATTTTAGAGTGTCATACTATGCCTACTACTCGCTATACTATCCCAGAATAATAAACTATAGCAATGATTTTGAACATTCTCATCTCATGTCACATAAGAAGTACCAAAATTCTGTGGGACACCAAAATATATCTTTTCTGATATGACAAAAAGAATTCATTCACACCAGACGGCCATTGTTGTGTTGGCTGTTGTCAATTTTTTTGAATCCTCACCTGATAACATTTCCTCATTGCTTTTTTAAAGAGGAAGGTGGAGGGGAGAGGAAGGAGAGATGGGGAGGGAGAAAGGACTGCAACATCATAATGAAAGGATGCAAACACCGACGAATTTTTTTAACCTCTGAAGAATGTCAAGATTTATATTTGGGACAATAATATATCTATAAAAATAACTGAGCATGAATATTGTCTGATAGTCCATAGACTCATTTAAAGTTAAATAAAGGCATACTTGCTGCTTGACCTTGGTGAACTAAGATACTTCCCCTTACTGGTCCTGGCTTAACTTTACTGTTGAACTTTACATATATATCACTCTTAAAAATTCAACTCATTATATTTGCAAAACATTCACCATTGCAGGATATAGCATATTTAAAACACAATCAACTTTACATAAAAATGGACATTAAGAAATTCTTAAATAAGTATCTCGTTTTCTGGTATCCTCAGAGTAGAGCAGAACTGTAAGAGCATACTTCAATAAGTAATAAGCATAATATCCTATGGGCCCAATGAGAAGTATGCTCTGTAGATAAGAAATGTCAGGGAAGGCTTCTACAAAGACGTTATGGGTAAATGGAGTCTTAGGAGCTGAACGGGGCTTTGGCAGAAGGACATGGCAGGAGGCCATTATGGATTAAAGGAGCAAAGGGCAAGTTAACATTCAAACTGATTTATAAAAGAACAGAATCACCCTAAGTAAAGAAGCCTATAAGAATCTTCCAGGAAGAGAGAACAGGACCATAGGAAGGCACCTCCAACAAAATAATGGGGCCAGAAGTCTGAAAAGGTAGACTGGGGCTAAATGAAGAACAGATTTATGTACATATAAACTACAAACTGTTCAAAATAGAAAATTCTACACTTTTATTTATAAATACATACATTAACCAGAAAAAATACTTTGTATTCATTATCCTCAGAAATTTAAAACGGAAGCCTTCTGGCCAAGATGGAGGCGTAAGTGAACATACTGTGCCTCCTTGCACAACCAAAATTAAGGACAAGGATTTAGAAACAAGAAAACCACCAGAACTCAGAGAAAATTGAACTGTACGGAGGTCCGACAACCATTCATTCATCCAGACCAGTAAAAGGGGTGGAGTCGCCATAGGAGGAAGTGGAGGTTGGCCGGGCCTGCAGGCGGTGGCTAGCAGGCCCCAGGAGCAACGGTGGCAGCTGGAGGACCCCAGGCACAAAGTAGCTGTCTGACTAGGCGGTCCCACATTCGCGTGCAGATAATCAAGGCAAAAATGGGGAACAAGACAGAACTCGCAACCCAGGGCCCCAGCGCCAGGAAATAAAACCTAAAACACCAAGACCGTGCCCCCACATACAGCATCACAACCCAGAAACTGGGCTGCCCGCCGGGGGGAACACCCAAGGCTCTGCCACTCACTACGTAACAGCTGTGATCAGACCCCCCAAAAAAGGCTCAAACGGGAGAATAGATCAAAGCCCCAGAACCAATTCATGAAAGCGACCAAGAGATAGCCAACCTACCAGATGCACAGTTCAAAGCACTGGTCATTGGGATACTCACAGAATTGGTTGAATTCGGTCACAAATTAGATGAACAAATGAAGGCTACAATAAGTGAAATGAAGGAAAATGCACAGGGAACCAATAGTGATGGGAGGAAAACTGGGACTGAAATCAATGGAGTGGACCAGAAGGAAGAAAGAAACAACCAAACAGAAAAGAATGAAGAAACAAGAATTCAAAACACTGAGGAGAGGCTTAGGAACCTCCAGGACATCTTTAAACGTCCCAACATCCGATTTATAGGGGTACCACAAGGGGAAGAGGAAGAGCAACAAGTGGAAAAGTTATTTGAACTAATAATAAAGGAGATCTTCCCCAATCTGGCAAAGGAAACAGACTTCCAGGAAGTCCAGGAAGCTCAGAGAGTTCCAAAGAAGTTGGACCCAAGGAGGAACATATTAAGGCACATCATAATTACATTAGCCAAGATTCAAATGAAGGAGAGAATTCTAGAAGCAGCAAGGGATAGGGGACAGTTACCTACAAAGAAGTTCCCATCAGACTGTCAGCTGATTTCTCAGAAGAGACCTTACAGGCAAGAATGGGCGGGAAAGAGGTATTCCAAGTCATGAAAGTCAAGGACCTACATGCAAGATTGCTCTATCCAGCGAAACTGTCATTTAGAATGGAAGGGAAAATAAAGCACTTCTCAGATAAGGTCAAGTTAAAGGAGTTCATCATCACCAAGCCCTTATTATATGAAATGTTAAAGGGACTTATCTAAGAAAAAGAAGATAAAAAATGAGACAGTAAAATGACAGCAAACTCACAGATATTAACAACCACACCTGAAACAAAAGCAAACTAAGCAAACCACTACAACAGGAGCAGAAACACAGAAATGGAGATCACATGGAGGGTTAGCAACAGGGGAGTGGGAGGAGGAGAGAGGGGGAAAAGGTACAGAGAACAAGTAGCACAGACGGTGGGTAGAAAGTAGACGGGGAGGGCAAGAAAAGTGTGGGAAATGTAGAACCTAAAGAACTTACGACAAATGGACATGAACTAAAGGGTGGAATGTGGGTGGGAGGGGGTGTGGAGGGGAATGATGGGGGAGAAATGGGACAACTGCAATAGCATAATCAATAAAATATAATTAAAAAAAATTTAAAATGATAATCCTCAGAAATTTAAAATGATAGTTCTCAATTAAAAAAATTCCAACTCTCTTAAAATGAAAAAATACTGCTCCTACAATGAAAGCTGGCTGGAGAGTGTGACAAACTGCTAACACAACTGTTACAGAAAGAATGGCAGTGAACACTAAACAAATGAATGACACGAGGAAATTGAGAGGAGGGCACTGGAGAGGAAGAATCTAAATACTATTGAATGATTAGACTGGGTGTACATATATGAGGGGGACCGCCCCCAAAACCCATAAGTTATGAAAAATTGTGTATTTATTCTTACATGTTTAAACTTCAAAATAATCTCCATTTCATGCAATACACCTACTGAGATGTTTTTCCAACTGCTCAGTTTTGGAACTCGCCACTTTTGATGCCTTTTAGTGCTTCTGCCATTCCCCCCCCCCCCCCCCTCTTCCATATCAGCAAAGCATCCCCCTTTGAGGACTTTTTTCATCAGGTAAACAAAACAAAAAAAAAAGGTCGCTAATGGCAAGATCAGGTAAATAGGGAGGGTGGGGCACAGGGTTTGTGCTGTTTTTGGTCAAAAACTGAACTGTCAGTGCAGTGTGGGGAGATGTGCCCGCAAATCACCCATCATGAAATGGGCAAACATGACAAGAGTTGTCAAAAAAAAAAATTCATGGGGAATTCCAGTCAAGGTGGCGACACAGGCAGACATGGCTTGCCTCTTTGCACAACCACAACAAAATTACAAATAAAATACAGAACAACCGTGACTTAGAACCATCAGAGTTGCATGGAAGTCTGGCAACTATGAAATTAAAGAAACCATATCCTTCCAGACTGGTAGGAGGGATGCAGATAAGGAAAGGGCTGGTCCCTCATCCATATATGGTGCATAAAAATTCAGGAGCAATAGATTGGGAGCAAGGACTCCCACCCCGACACCAGGCACCTCAGCCCATGGTTCCAGTGCCAAGAAGGTAAGTCCTCACAACTTCTGGCTGCAAAAACCAGTGGCGATTAAGTTGGTTGATGAAATTGCTAGAGTCCCAAGAAGTTCTTCTTAAAGAACCCACACCTGGACTCACCTACTCACTCACTTCCTCTGAGCTCCACCACCAGAGAAGCAGCTTAAAAGGCAGCAATGGCATACTGGGAGAGACTGAAGTGTCTGGCATGAAGGTGATCAGTGCCACTGTCCCCTTTCTAAACCCTTCCTGCACAGAGCCAGGGAACTGGTGCCATTTTGAGATTCCATCAACCTGGATAACACTGTTTGACCCACCTTGGCAATCCCCAGAGACTCTGCCTCACCAAACTTATCAGGCCGAACAAAGCTGCTTTTCCACGTGAATGGCTGTTTTGGCTCCTAAATCCTATAAACAAGCAACAGTTGGCTTCAATGAGTGAGCCCTAGCAACAGCCAGATTAGATTCACAGATTGGCTTTCCCTCGGAATCTCCAAGCCCAGCACAAGTAGCAGCCATTTCAGAACTTGGCCTGCACCACCTGGGAAAACTCCAGGGTCAGTACACCCAGTGGACACCTACAGACCATGTGAGAGCACCACCACCCTGCCCCTGAACAGCTGATCCTCCATGGAGGACAGAGGTTGGTGGTAATTGGTCAAAGGCAGTTCTTACAGCAGACTGGCCTGGGTAAATCCCTCCCACTCACCAGCCAACAGCAATCAAGGTTCAACTACAAGAGGAGGGTGTACTCAGCTAACACAGAGGGCATAGCTCTAGTACCCAGCTTGGGTGATAGGGGAGGCTATGCCACTGGACTCTAACAGGACACCTACTACATTAGGCACACCACCAAGCCATGGAGTCAAAGAAGCTCTACCTAGAAACAAACACAAGGAAACTGCCAAAATGAGACAGAGAAACATGGCTCAAATGAAAGGAGAGATCAAACTCCAGAAAAAGAACTAAACAAAATGGAGATAAGCAATCTATCAGATGCAGAGTTCAAAATACTGGTTATAAGGATGCTCAAGGAACTTGGTGAGGACCTCAGCAGCATAATAAAGATCCAGCCAGGAACAAAGGAAACACTAATTGAAATGAACATTAAACATGGTAATAACAGTATAATGGATGAAGCTGAGAATCAAGTCAATGATTTGAAACATAAGGAAGCAAAAAACAACCAATTAGAACAATTAAAAAGAAAAGAGAATCTAAAAAAATGACAGTATAAGCAGCCTCTGGGACAACTAAGAGGTCCAACATTGGCATCACAGGGGTTCCAGAAGGAGAAGAGAAAGAGCAAGAAATTGGAAATTTATTTGAAAAAATAATGAAAGAAAACTTCCCTAATGTGGTGAAGGAAATAGACATGCAAGTGTAGGAAGCACAGAGACTCCCAAACAAGACGGATGCAAATAGGCCCACTCCAGTATTTTTATATTAAAATATAATAAAAACACACATCATTATTAAAACACCAAAGGTTAAAGATAAAGAGAGAATTTTAAAAGCAGCAAAAGAAGTCAGTTACCTATGAGGGAGTTCTCATAAGACTGTTAGCTGATTTCTCAAGGGAAACTTTGCAGGCCAGAAGGGATTGGCAAAAAATATTCAGTCATGAAACGCAGAGGCCTTTAGCCAAGATTGCTCAACCCAGCAAAGATTATCATTTAGAATCAGAGGGCACATAAAGAGCTTCCCAGCAAGAAAAAAACCAAAGGAGTTCATCACTACCAAGCCCTTATTCTATGATATGTAAAAGAGACTTATTTAAGAAAAAGATCAGAACTATGAACAATAAAATGGCAAAAAATACAAATCTATCAACAATTGAATGTAAAAAAAAAAAATAAACTAGGCAAGCAAGAACGGAGACCGAATCATGGATATAGGGAGAGTTTTGATGGTTGCTAGATATGAGGGGTGTGTGGGGGAATGAGTGAAGAAGTGAGGGGATGAAGAAGTACAAATAGGTAGTTACAGAATAGCCTTGGGGATGTAAAGTACAGTATAGGAAATGGAGTAGCCAAAGAACTTATATGCATGACCCGTGGACATGAACAATGGTGTGGTGATTGCCTGAGGGAGTAGTGTGTACTGGGTAGAGGGGTGGCAAAGGGGAAAAAGCAGGACAGCTGTAATTGCATTATCAATAAAATATAATAAAAAAATTCACTGAAGCTGAACATAGCCTCTCACAACACCACCAGCTGGTACATGGAAACAAATGGGTTCATAGGACACTAGCCTAGGTGGGAAGCCTGCACTACAAGGGCCTACCCTCCAGAAGATAATTCTGTTTTTTTGGGTCCCCCCTTGTATATTCCAAGTAATTCAGTAAGACAGGCAGACCTGACACTTTATCCTCATTTTCAGATGTAAAGCAACCAAAGCACAAAAGCTTTGGTTGAAAAACCCCAATCATGTATTTAGTGATGGAAGGATTCAAGAAAGACAGCTCATCTACATACCAGACCAGCGATTTTCAACTAGTGTGCGCAAAAATTTTTTATGACTATTATTTTATTTTTATTTTTTTCTTCTCACTCAAGGACATACTTATTAATTTTTAGAGAGAGGTGAAGGGACAGAGCAGGAGGGAGAGAAACATCAATTGGCAGACTCTTGTACATGCCCCAACTGGGGTCCCAACCCACAAGCTAGGCATGTGCCCTTACTGGGAATCGAACCCATAGCCTTCTGCTTTACGGGACAATACTAAAACCAACCAAGCTACATCAGCCAGGGCATGCAAGAATTTGTAAAATATGTAATTCCTTACTATTTAGTCAGGTGCGCTGAACTCTTTTCACTTAAGAGTTTCAAATAAAAATCATAACAACAGAAAACACAACAATAACTGTTCAGTATGAACGCCCTATCTTGAATAAATATAGAGACCATGTAACAGAGTTGCATCTTACTGGTCATGTTCATAATAAGGTTGTGCCTGACTAATTCTTGGTGCCAGAAATCCTTACACAGAAGTATAGGCACCTGATTTTTAAAAAGTCACTTTGGAGCAAAATGATAAGTACCCTATTTTGCTGTGTATAAAACACATTTTTTTTGCCCAAACTCTTGAGGGGAAAATAAGGATGCACATTATACATGGGTAGTGTATGAAATACCTTGCTGTTTTTTATAATTATCTGTTACATAAATTTATTGTACCACAATACGTTCAAAAATAAATGCTAACATTCCTTTGCAATACAAAAACACAAGTATCTAAATATAAATAAATAAATAATTGAAATAAAAAATTAAAATGAAAATATTTTTCCCCAAAAGTGTGGGACAAAATCATGGGGGGGCATCATATATAGGAGCGCTTTATACTCAGCAAAATACAGTAATTACTATCATTATTATTTGTAAATCAATCAAAATTATACCTGTTTTGGTCATCAGATTGACAAAATATATTTTTGTGTGTTCTACAGAATTTTTAATTAGTTTATGTGTGCCATGAAATGAAAAAGGTTGAAAATCACTATAATTAGACTATTTCTACTTGGCATAATTATCCATCTTAGTCCTTGAATACTGCCTCCAATAACTGTTTTGCTTTTTCTGAATATCAAATACACAACTGAAGCTCTGAAATCCCTGAGAAATTTGGAGGCATTTAAATGTGTAGCAAGCTCTGACAGCAATACTCAAAGGAGTTTCAAAAATGTTATTACTGTAATAGAGATGCTCTTTTTAACATAAAAGAACTCTTTCACATTAAAATTAGGGTTCTCTTGCTCTGCATGGGTGCCTTACCTGGTTGTAGCACCCTTCCGTGCACCAAAAGGTTCCGGGTTTGATTCCGGGTCAAGGACATCAGTTTTAGTAAATCAGTTTTATATAAATTTGAATCAACCTAGTTCTCCCCCTCCCATTATCTGCCAAATTCCTGATGGTACCTAGTAGGATAACAACCCAAAATGTGCTATATAAACCTTCCAGTGCAAAAATGCCAATCTTTATTTAAAGCTATCATATGGACAGGATCCCCAGCAATGTGACTGACTATTGCTCGTCTTAGCCACTCAGGAAACCAGCATACCCCCAAAGGACAACTTTCAGATGCTAAAAAACATGGGAAGAGAACACTTCAAGTGGAGACTAGAATAAGCCAGTAATCAACACACACACAAAACCTGTACACTCTAACTCATACAAGGAGAACAAAACAGCACAGAGATATTTTGATTTAGCAATTCTACTCCTTAAGATTTCTTCTAAAGAAACCAAGATATGGGCATATATAACCACAAAGAGAAGCCTTCCGGCCAAGATGGAGGCGTAGGTAGATAACACTTGCCTCCTCACACAACCAAAAGGAGGACAACAAATGTAAGAACAAAAAACAACCACAACTGCCAGATAATCAAATTGTATGGAAGCCTGACAACCAAGGAGTTAAAGAAGAAACATTCCTCTAGATTTGTAGGAGGGGCATAGAGGACGCACAGCAAGCTGGTGGCTGGAGAATGGGGTGGGGACCAGCCGGCAGACCAGCCAGTCCCACATATACCTATGGATAAACTGGGAGAAACAACTGGGGAGCGAGACAAACCACACAAACCAGGGTTCCAGTGCAGGGGAAAAAAAGCCTTAAAACTTCTGACTGAAAAAACCTTTGGGAATTGTGGTGGTGGGAGAAACTCTCAGCCTCACAAGAGAGATTGCTGGAGAGATCCACAGGGTCCTAGAATCTACATAAAACCATCCAATGGGAATTGGCACCAGAAGGGTCCAATTTGCTTGTGGGGAGTGGCAGAAGTGATTGAAAGCCAGCTGAGAGCCCAGCAAGGGGCATTTTGCCTCTCAGACCCCTCCCCCACAGACAGTGACAGAAGACAGCAAAGTGGTTTGCCTTGCCCTGGAGAATACCTGAGGCTCCGCCCCTTACTATGTAACAGCTGCCCAAAGACAAAGAAATTATGGCCCAAATGAAAGAACACATCAAAGCTTCAAAAACACAACTAAGTAATGAAGAGATAGCCAACCTACCAGATGCAGAGTTCAAAACACTGGTAATCAGGATGCTCACAGAAATGGTTCAGTATGGTCACAAGATAGAGGAAGAAGTGAAGGCTACGCAAAGTGAAATAAAAGCAAAATATACAGGGAACCAACAGTGATGGGAAGGAAACCAGGACTCAAATCAACAATTTGGAGCAGAAGGAAAAAGTAAACATCCAATCAGAACAGAATGAAGAAACAAGAATTCAAAAAAAAATGAGGAGTGGCTTAGGAACCTCCAAGCAACTTTAAATGTTCCAACATCCAAATCATAAGGGTGCCAGATGGAGAAGAGGAAGACCAAGAAATTGAAAACTTATTTGAAAGCATAACAAAGGAGAACTTACCCAATCTGGCAAAGGAAATAGACTTTCAGGAAGTCCAGGAAGCTCAGAGTCCCAAAGAAGTTGGACCCAAGGAAGCACACATCAGGGCACATCATAAATACATTACCCAAGGTTAAAGATAAAGAGAGAATCTTAAAGGCAGCAGAGAAAAGGAGATAGTTACCTCCAAAGGCGTTTCCACAAAGTATCAGCTGATTTCTCAAAAGAGACCTTACAGGCAAGAAGGAGCTGGAAAGAAGTATTCCACATGATGAAAGGTAAGGACCTACACCCAAGATTACTCTATCCAGCAAAGCTATTGTTTAGAATGGAAGGGCACATAAAGTGTTTCCCAGATAAGGTCAAGTTAAAGAAGCTCATCTTCACCAAACCCTTATTCCATGAAATGTTAAAGGGACTTATCTTTAAAAAAAAAAAAAAAAAAAGATGATCAAAAATCTGAACAGCAAAATGACAACAAACTCACAAATATCAACAACTGAACTTAAAACAAAAACAAACTAAGCAAACATCTAGAACAGAAACAGAATCACAGAAAAGGAGATCACACAGAGGGTTATCAGCAGGGAGAGGTGGGGAGAGAATGGGGGAAAGGCACAGAGAATAAGTAGCATAAATGGTAGGTATGAAATAGACAGGGGAGGTTAAAATAGTATAGGAAATGAGGAAGCCAAAGAACTTACATGTACAACCCATGGACATGAACTAAGGTGGAGGAATACTGATGGGAGGGGGTGCAGGGCATAGCAGACTAAAGTGGAGAAAAAAAATGGGACAACTGTAATAGCATAGTCAATAAAATATGTTAAAAAATATATAACCACAAAGAAATGTAAATTATCTAATATTGAAAACTGAATTATGGCAATTTTTATAGTGGAATATTATGACATCATTAAGATAATAGGTACATAATAGGTTGTGAGACTAAACTACTTTTAAATTTAGACATATTTAAAATAGACACATATTACTTATGTAGTAAGGCAAAACACGCTGGCTTAAATTAATTAGCGATGGGAAAATTCAGTATAAAAAGATATTAAATCATAAAAATATGAAAAGAACTTTGTATTATCTGGATGCAGATAATTATTGTTTACTGTCAGAAGTAGAATGTACTGAATCAGTGAAATTGTGCAAATGTGACTAAATCCTTAGAGCTGCCTTAAATTTAACACTTATTCTAGTACAAACTCTTCCCTTTATGAATATTTCTCTTTGTTCCTAACTTGGAATAAGCAAACTTCTAACAACAAAAGGAACTAAACATACCCTGAAGAATTTTGCTGTGATCAGTCTCTAGACTGTTTTTATATTTTGGGGGATGACTCCTTTGAACACTGATAAAATAAACATAGATTTATTGTTTTTTAGATTACCCTTCTTTATTCAACTAGTTTCCAGTATAAAATGAAATTAGCTACATTTACAAAACTGAAGACTTCTGAAGAAAGAGCTTATGGTCTTTCAGGTGTTACACAAGTTAATTATCTCATCTGCTTCTTTTTCAATATTTCCATGTGAAATACACCTTTAACACTTGCATATGTTTCTGCAACAACATACATTATGCCTATCTGTCCCACACCTGAAGGGTATAATTGATATATTTTTATTTCTTTTGTATGCCTTGTAGTGTTACCACAAAAATAGCTCCCAATGAGTTCATTACCTGACTTTTCAGGACTCTAGTCCATATTCCATTCAGGCGATAAAAAAGGCAAGAAAATCCACATTTACGTTTAAAAAAATACACTGAGAATTATTTTTTACATTATTTGAAAGGAAAATAAAAACAAAACTCTCAAAAAAAATAAAAAACAAACAAAATTAAATTCTCACTGATAGGAGTATTTCTATCCAACTCAACCAAGCAGAAGTATTTTTAAAATTTACGTAGCTATATTTACTAGCCCCAAACTTTGACATGTAGGGTCCTAAGTGTTGCTATTACCAAAATATATGTGAAATGAAGATGCTGTATATGAAAATTAAGAAAGATCCAGGAAATGTTCCTAAATGTACTCACCGAAAGGTAGCTATTAGTGTCCACATCATCAGTAATGGTTTGGCGCTCTCCTTTATGGTTAATTTTCCGGAACCTTCGGCGGGACTGTCTGGCTGGAATTTCTCTTTGGAGAATATTATCTTCATTATCTTTGGAATTCTCTACCTGAAACACATGTTCACATTCCTGATTAAATATCCAATTTTTCCATATTACTGACAGTCTATGGAGTCTTAACAAGCTCATAAGGAGTCTTCATTCAGTCCTAGCAAGAAACTGCCTTAAGAAAACAGTCTGTATAATGCTCATAAGTTAAAAAAGATTAAAGGTGACGTTATTATAAAGATCTAGAGACCACAGTTTCCTTCCAGGAAATAGTCACTCTTGCTCACATAAATATATATCCTCTAAGTAAAGTCACTTACCAGAAATGAAGGCTGTCAACTACACCTACACATTCAATAATTTTAACTTCTTTGTTCGTCTAATTACAAACTCCCTAATAATATACATATTTTATTTATCAAACAATCAAGGATTTGATTTCCATAACTTTATAAACATTAATGTATTAGTGTTTGGTGTCTATCTTAATGTATGGCAATAGCTAAGAGTAAGGCTAGCATCTTTTAAGGAAGAAAAGAAAACTCACATTTACTGAAGTCTTAAAATGAGCCAGCATGCATATACACTGTACTACGTAGTTCACACAAGAGCCCTGTAAGCAGGTATTACTAACTGCAGTTTATAGATGAACAAAGTAAGATCCAAAGAGATTTATAACTTTCCAGTCTCAGGACAGTGATACATATTAAAGGTGATTTGGAATACAGTCCTGTCTTCAAAACAAGCTACCGACACAAGGCCACACCGCCTAATCACAGACTAACCACAATTTTAAAAACTTACTTTTACAAAGGATATGTCCCAAAGTGTACCTTATAATTAACTTCACATCCAATAACTAACAAATGATTTCTGTTTTTCCCCACAACTACTTTTTCTACTAATGTATTATCTTTTGCTAATATAAAATGTCCTAGTCACCCAAGTATGAAATTGCATCAGCATTTCCAAGTCCTGCTTGTTTTCCAAACCTTATCTTCAACCTTTCCCCTTAAAATTTTTTTTTCAATTGATCTTTAGAGAGAGGGGAAGGGAAGAGAGTGAGAGAGAGAGAAACATCCATCAGTTGCCTCTCGAACACATACCAACTGGACACCGATTCTGCAATCTAGGCATGTGCCCTGATGGGGAATCAAGCAGACGACCCTGTGGGTCATGGGAGGACACTCCAATCAACTGAACCACGCTGGCCAGGGCCTTATCTTCTCTTATTTCTCTGAACTTACCAATTCTTTGTACAAATCAACTTCACAATGTCCTTTCTTTTATTCTTATTTTTACTATCACTTACTCAAGTGTTAATCACTTCAGTCCTGAAAGACAGTAGTAGGTGATTGTGCCGCTTCAGACATGTTCCTCTCGAATTCCATCTGGCATGGCCAGACAAATCACTCAGATAAATCATCACTACGGCAGGCCTCTTGCTCCAAATGCTACAATGGACCACTAATGGTTACCAAATAAAATTTAAACTGTTGCACTGGATATTCAAAGTCACATATACTCCCTCCCCAAAATATTTTATCACTTTATGTGTAAGCCTGGAAAAACCACTCCCTTTCTTCCTCCCCACCAAAAAAAAACCCCTCTCACATAAAAGCTCTAATGAGATATGCAAAATTCCCTGATGATTTCTCAGAAAGAACTGATGTCTAAGCTGCTGTTTTAGGTGTGAGAGTTCAAGAGCAAGTGGCCAAGTCAATGTGACTGTTCTGCTAAGTAAATTATTTCCTCAGTTTGTTTTATCCTACCCATTCTATTTTTACATACCCAAACACTACCATTAAAGACATATCTCAATTGCCTTCTCATCCATAACCACCAGAGACATTCCCTTCCTCAGACTGTGACTGGTTTACTGTGTGTACACAACCTAGACTTCTCACAAACAGGACACGCTCCCTACAGCCTTCCAGCCTTTGCATACCCTGCTGTTACTTCCGGCTAAAAGTCTATTCCTCCTTTGCCCACCGGCTGGCATCTTACTCAGTTCAAACAACCCCTCCTCTGTCTTGGGAAGATGCTACTTATTCTATAATACTAACCATGAGCATAATTATTGGCTAAGCCTACCTCACTAACAAGCTAACAAGCTCTCTAAGACAGGAACTGTATTATAGTACATCTTTGTTCACTTAACATTCAATAAATGTGACATAATGGGTATTACATTAAATTCTATTAAATTCTCTCTCCCAATTAAGTTAGGTCCTTGGAAATAGGTATAAGGTATTCAAGAAATATACAGGCAGACAAAATAAGTTACCAAACACTGCTCTTCTGAAAGGTAAAATCCAGAAGAGATAGGGAATTGATTTTCGGCTCAACAATTACAGAATTTGGTGTAGGTAGCAAATACATACTTCCTCCTTGTAATTCAATTCCCTCTTCTAAAAGTGAAAAGGACAACCATGGTATTTCCCGAACCACTACACTAGCCCATCTACCAGAAACTCTAAGTTACATCATTCAAGGCTTACAATGACCTACCTTACTACAAGCTAGTTTTAAAGATGTTACAGAGTCTCACAAAACTTAAGTAATACATAGTGGGTAAGGTGTCAAAATCCAAGTGTGACAAAAAAACTCATCTCCTTCATACTGCCCTATTGCAAGGGATGAACTAGATTATCTACTTCAGGTGAAATTCCAATATCACAACTTTCTTAAATCTTTTAATATCTACCACTTATTATGCAAAAGCAGAGATTTAAACAAACAAAAAAAAAGGCTTTTTAAAGCAAGCATAGTAGTAAACTGAATTTAGGAAAGGAATTTTTAAGCCTCAATTTTGGGAAATGAATCAAATGAAAAAAACTGAATAATGTATAAAGGTTTAAGTGCACTTAATAAAGCTCCCTCTAAATACAAGCAAAATGTGAGACTTTTAGAAAATAAAACTTTGCAAATGCACAAAAGTAAAAAAGCCTAAGACCCAGAATGAAGTAAAACCAAGAATACCAGGAGGTGGGCTACCAACAAAGCCTCTGATCTACCAGACAATTTCTCCATTCTATGAGATTAGGCCTTCTACTTTGAGAGTTGTAGGGAGCAAGAGAAAGGAAATAAAACAGAAAATCCACCAAAGATGGGGAATCCAACAGAAGACTTACTCAGAAAACTCATCCCAAACAGCTGCACCCTCACTGTAAAGGCTGAGCACTGTATATACCCACCCTGCAGGGACAGGAAGAAAATTTACTTGGCATTGAGAGAAGAGAATGGAAAAAAGCAACCAAACAAAAAACATTTCCTGAGAATTAAAAAAATAAGCTATCCCACATGTAGGTCTGTTGTTTGAATTCACAACACCTTAAGCATCTAAGCAAATTTAAAATAGTTGAGGACTGATAGGTGCATACACAACTGACAAAAACAAATCTAAAACCTCTTTGCAAGAATGCAACTTCAACTCAAACCTCAAAAAATTCCCACACCTAAAGTTCAAGACATATAAACTCACGTACAAACATACCAAAAAAACCCCCACCTAAGCACAAGAAAATCCAATCACGTAAGCAAATAAGACACAATGAACAATAATAAACAGAAAAAGGACCACAGCAGAATCATACTTGCAAGCATTCCAATATACTGGAAATATCAGAAAATATAAAGCTATAATTTTAAAAACTTTCAAAAAAGAAACTTGAAAATGAGCCAGAGATTATAAATAGCAGCCAGGGAGGTAAGGACTGACAAGGACAGAAAACAAATTTCCTTTCCCAAGTGCCCTTGTCACCACCGCCAGGCTAGCAAGGAGTCAGTAACAAGAAGGACGAAAAGTTTGAAGAGATAGCCTGTCTCAAACACAAACATGCAGAGCATGCGGTGCAAAGTCAGGAAGAGATGAAAATAAGACAAATTGTAAGAGACAGAGGTGGGGTGAAAAGATTAAACATCTATCTAAACAAATTTCAAGAAGGTGATAACAAAAAAGAAACGAGACATACACCAAAGAGAAAATGACTTTTTAATTAAAAAAAAAAAAAAAAAAAAGGCCCAAAGCAATCCAACAAATCCAAAACAGGACAATTAGAAACTACAATTACAAATTCACACAATAAACAGAAGACTTTTAATGAGGCCAGAGAGAAAATACATATCAGCTATAAAGGAAAGGCAATTACATTAATCACTGATGTCCCAAAAACAATGGATTCCAGCAAATAGAATGTACAGAGTGTCCTGAAGAAAAAAGATTCTCCTCCTAAAATTGCATTGATGGCAAAACCATCCTCAAGAACGATGCAAAATAAAGACATTTTCAGGCACACACGCAAAAAATACACCCAGCTGAGATATTTACCAGCAAAACACCTTTATAAAAAACATTTTAAGGGTATACCTCAGACATAACACATGCACATTAAATAAGGTCTTACATACAAGAAAGAATTGAAAGCAAAAATAAAATGCTAAATACATTATTAAATATTTGCATAAATGAACACAATAAGGTAGAAAGTAAGTAGCACTAAAACACTACACAACTGCAATTACATTTGGATTCTGTCACCAGCATTAAATTTGTATAATTTCGCTACTTATTAACTTTGATTATTTTTAAGTAGGCATATAAAAATAACTAGAGTTAGCACAGAAAGAATAGACCAAACACAGCATCTAAGGGACTGTTGTGTGGGGGAAAGGGTATTTACTAGAAAAGAAATCTAGAACAAGAGGCAAATGAAAGAACAAACTCAAAGCATATGTGGAGAAAGTTAATCCAACCTGTCAGTGATCACAAGGAATGTAAGTGAAAGGCATTCCAGGTTTAAAGCAACACAAAACCAATCTTACACAAATCCATAAGAAAGGTAACAGTCCCCAAGTATTAAGACGCACAGTACCCTGATACAAGTATACGACAGAAGACTGCTGGAAATTAAAATCACAGGTACATCTCAATAAGAAATAACAAATGTAAAAATCCTGAACTCTATTATCAGAGTGGACCCAGAAATGCAGGGTGGAGGGAAAGACAAGAGCTCACATCAAGGTTTTACTGGGCATGCAAGGATAGTTTAAAATGAGAAGATCTATTAATGTAAATTATATTACCCCGGTGGAGGTCATGTCTGATCTGAGATACAAACTACCTTCTTAACCACTGTTACATATACCAGGTGCACAGGCTCTAGGTCATGACCAGCTGCACGTCTGCATATGACTAACATGAAGCTGTAACAAACGTCTAGGCTGTCAGTTTGGTTATAACACACGTTTCATAAGGGTGTGATATTTGACAGTAAATTGTATTTGAGAGACACCGCAAACTCCGAAGTTACTGTTGTGGTTTTTTTCTTTTTTCCATTTACCATTGGAAATGGCTGGAAAATACATCTATTTGATAGTCCAAGAGGCACTGAAGAAATTCAGTGAATGCTACTCGAGTGGTTTATCAAAATATTTTTGCAAATGTTGTGAAAAGTATTTATGCCTTGAGCTTAGCAATATTCTTTACGAAGGCTTCACAACTGTTTTGCAAAGTCAAATATTGAAGATTCTGATTAATTGATGTTAAAGACATTTTTTGTTTGTGTTTTTTAGCAATATCCATGTTTCCATTATTTGAAAAGAAAATTATTTTAAAATTTTATTTTAATTGTTGTTCTTATACAGTTTTCTGTCTTCTACGCTCATCCCAGCCCACCACCCCAGCCCTCCCCAACTCCCTCCCACTTCCATACCCCCCTAGCTTTTGTTCATGTGTCTTTTATACTTGCTGCTCTTCTTCCCCTTTTCCCTGGATATTCCTATCCCTCTCCTCTCTTGTTCTCAATTTCAGTGTCTTTGGTTATATTATGCTTGTTTGTTTGTTCTGTTAATTAGGATCCTGTTAAAGGTGAGATCATATGGTATTTGTCTTTCACCTCTGAAAAGAAAAAATTTTTGATTTTATATTTCTGTTTAATAATTTTTAGACTGTAACTGAAAATAAATAAAAATCATCTATTTTATTACATAAATATAATAAATGCAAATTCAGTGTTTTTAATGCCCCCCCCCCCTACATTTCAGCACATCCTAGTAATGAATGTATAATGTATCTCTTGGACACACATGACCTATGATGTAATTTTTTTACTGTAACCTACACAAAGAGATTAAAAGAAAAAGATACAGATCAATGTAATAAAGCAGAAAAAAGTTTCTGATAAAATTTAGCAATATTTTTTGATACTCCAGATACCCCTTTTAAATCACTATGAACTTCTGACAGAATCCCAATAGTTTTTGGTATTTCTTTGCTTTCTACCACAAGAAATCCCAGTCAAATAATTCCTACTCCACATGTGATGATGTCAGCCATTTTTATTTCATGGAGATTCCTTTTCTTTTAGCGGGGAATGGTATTTACTAACCACAATCTGGGTTCTTTAACCACTAAAAATAATTAAAACTACTTAGTTGCCACTTCTTCCAAGCTCTTGCAATAAAAGGCCCAGGGAACACTTGTCACAGAGTGAACCAACTTGGGAAATATTTTTAAGAAAAAGAGAGTCATATGTTGATACTGACATTTTTATCATTCAAATCTCTGACTGGAATTTTACTTAATAGCTTTATATCTGTATAACTCTTATGTTAGGAAAAAAAAACTGATTCCTAATGACAATAGTATTTTCCTTATAATAGGTGGACAAAGCCATTCACATTTATTAGTATGAATAATATTTACTTCAATTTTGTGGTAACACTTTATAATTATGTATACTTTGCTTTATTCTCTTTGAAAGGTGTATGCTTTACTTTTAAATAAAAGGATTCCTTTTTTTGTAATTAGGAAGACCTGTATTTTTGTTTTGCATTTTTACCCTTTCAAATGCCCTTTGTCTGTATTCTTTTTCACATACAATTTTTTATTGAGATATAATTCACATACCATATAATTTATACCTCTCCCTTTTTTTAGATTATATTTGTTTAGTTTTAGAGAGAGAGAAAGGGAGGAAGAGAGAGAGAGAGAAACATCAATGTGTGGTTGCCTCTCCAGCACCACCTACTGGGGACCTGGCCTGCAAACCAGGCAAGTGCCCTGAATGGGAACTGAACCAGCAACACTTTGGTTCACAGGTTGGTACTGAATCTACTGAGCCACACCAGCCAGAGCTAATTCACCCTGTTAAAGTTTACAATTCAGTGGGTTTTGATATATCCACGTAAAGTTGTACAACTATTATCTAGTTTCAGAACATTTTCATCATACCCCGCCAAAACAAAAAAAAAACATGCCCATATCCATTAGCATCTATTTTTTGTCTTATGGGTTTCCCTCTTCTGGATATTTCATATAAATATAAATGGGATCATACCATACATGGCTTTTTCTATCCATCTTCTTTTTTATTTAGAATGATGTTTTCAAACTTCATCCATATTATAGTGTGTATCAATACTTGATTCGTTCCTATTGCAGATAATTTTCTATCATATGGACATATAACATTTTGTTTATTCATTTATCAAGTTGATGGACATTTGTTTCCACTTTTCAGCAATTATGAATATTATGAACGAGATTTTTATGTTGACATGTTTTCAATTCTCTTGGGTATATATTTAGGAGTGAAACTGATGGGTCACATGGTAACTGTTTTTAACTCTTTGAGGAATTAGCAAACTGTTTTCCAAAGTAGCTGTACCATTTTATATTTGGGCCAGCAATGCATGAAGGCTTTCTCTATACCAGTGATTTTCAACCTTTTTCATCTCAAGGCACACAGGAACGAATTACCAAAATTCTGCAGCACACCAAAAAATGTATTTTTTGCCAAGCTGACAAAAAGTAGGTTATAATTTGGATTGACTTACAGAAAATAATAATAGTAATTACTTCCTTTTTTGCTCCAAAGTGACTTTTTAAAAAATCAGGTGCCTATATTTGTATATAAGGATTTCTGGTACCAAGAATTAATCAGACACAATATTATTATGTGACATGACAAATAAGATGCAACTCTGTTATCAATAAATGACCTATATATTTATGGTTCAAGACAGGGTATTTACACCAAACAGCTATTGTTGTGTTGGCTACTGTCATGTTTTTTGACAATCTAAGGAAAAACAGGTCAGTGCCCCTGACTAAATAATCAAATATCGCATGTTTTAAAAATTCTTGTGGCATGCCAGCTGAAAATCAGTACACTACACCACTGCCAATACCTGTTACTGTCAGTTTGTTCTCTTATTACCCTTTTACTATCTGTTGGGAAAGGCAGTCTTTCTTGGGCCTCTTGTGCTTCTTACACATTTTGCTGAGTTTGCCAAAATTACAAAGTCCTAACCACTCATTCACTTAGCCAGTTCTCACAGCTGTGTTTGTAAGGAGCAATCCTGAAGGAAGAGGTAATGTTCCTGATGGAACAAGAGCAGGTTTCCTTGCATAAAACCAGTACATTCCCCAAGCTTAGTGTTTCTTAGCTGCAATGTAAACCTACTATGTGTTTGGTACCCACCTAGGCCATCTAGTGTAGCCTCCAAGGGACCTGGGCAGAAACAGAAACCTAAGGAAATATGCTAATCATCTGCTTGTTACATGATGAGTCAAAAAGTTTGTTGTTTCTGGCCAAGGGTCTTCTGCCAGCATCCATGAAATAATAAACAACTTGTAAATACATCAGCATCATAGGGGTACTAGAAGGGGAAGAGAAGGAAGGTATTGAGAACCTGTTTCAAGAAATAATGACTAAAAACTTCCCTAGCCTGATGAAGAAAACAGACATGCAAGTCCAGGAAGCTAAGAGAGTCCAAAACAATACAAACCCAAAGAGGCTCTCACCAAGGCACATCACAGTTAAAATGGCAAAGGTTAAAGACAGAGACAGAATGTTAAAAGCAGCAGGAAAGAGACAGTTACATACAAGGGAGCTCCCACTAGACTGTCACCTGATTTCTCAACAAAAACATATTAGGTAGGAAGGAATTGGCATAAAATATTCAAAGTAATGAAAAGCAAGAACCTACAATCAAGACTACTTACCCAGCAAGGCTATCATTTAAATTTAAAGGAGAAATATAGAGTTTCCAAGACAAGAAAAAGCTAAAGGAGTTTGTTACCATCAAATCAGTATCACAAGAACTGTTAAAGAGTCTTCATTAAGAAGAACCTACAAAGAGAAACATAGGTATAAAAAAATAAATGGCAATAAATACGTACTTACTAACAATCACTTTACATGTTAATGATTTAAATGCTCCAATCAAAAGGCACAGGGTAGCACAATGGATAAGGAAAGAAGACCAATATATATGCTGTCTACAAGAGACCCACCTCAGAGTAAAAAGATACACACAGACTAGAAGACATGCAAAAAGATATTTCATATAAATGGAAATGAAAAAATAGCTGGTGTAACAATACTTACATATGTCAAAAGAGACTATACAGAAAAGGCTACAATAAGAGACAAAGAGAAATACTACCTAATGATAATGGGAATAATCCAACACGAGGACACAACTCTTGTAAACATTTATGCATCCAACATAGGAACACCTAAATACTGATGGACATAAAGAGAAAGATCAATAGTAACACAGTTATGGTATGGAACTTTAACACTCCACTGACATCAATGGACAGATCTTCCAGACAGAAAATCAACAAGGAGACAGCAGCCTTAAATGACACACTAGATCAGATGGGTTTAACTAATCTCTCCAAAGCATTCCAGTCCAATACAGCAGAATATACATTCTTTTCAAGTGCACAAGGAACATTCTCTAAAATAAACCACATGTTAGGTCACAGAACATTCTCAATAAATTTAAGAACGCAGAAATCATGTCGAGCATCTTTTCTAACCACAATGGTATAAAACTAGAAATCAAACAGAAGGAAAAAAAAAAAAACTGAAAAACACACATTAGGTTAACAATGAGATCAAGGAATAAATCAAGGGACCTTGAAACAAATGAAAAAGAGAGCACAATGTATGGAGCACAGCGAGAACAGTTCTGAGAGGAAAATTTATAGCATTCATTAAGAAACAAGAAAACCAGAAACAAGAAAAACCCCAAATAAACAATATAACTTAGCATTCCAAGTCATGAAAGTCAAGGACCTACATCCAAGATTGCTCTATCCAGCAAAGCTTTCATTTAGAATGGATGGGAAGATAAAGTGCTTCCCAGATAAGGTCAAGTTAAAGGAGTTCATCATCATCAAGCCCTTATTATATGAAATGTTAAAAGGTCTTATCTAAGAAAAAGAAAATAAAAAATAGGACAGTAAAAAGACAGCAAACTCACAGATATTAACAACCACACCTAAAACAAAAGCAAACTAAACAAACCACTACAACAGGAGCAGAAACACAGAAATGGAGATCACATGGAGGGTTTGCAACAGGGAAGTGGGAGGAGGAGAGAGGGGGAAAGGTATAGAGAATGAATAGCATTGACGGTGGGTAGAAAATAGACAGGGGGAGGGCAAGAATAGTGTGGGAAAAGTAGAAGCTAAAGAACTTATGACACATGGATGTGAACTACGGGGGGGAGTGTGGGTGGGAGGGGGTGTGAAGGGTGGAGGGGAGTAATGGGGGAGAAATAGGACAACTGTAATAGCATAATCAATAAAATATAATTAAAAAAACAACATAACTTGACACTTAAAGGAATGAGAAACAGAACAGCTAACAAAGCCCAAAGTGAATAAAAGGAAGAAAATAATAAAGATTAGAGCAATAATAAACAAAATAGATCCTAAAAAATACAAAAATCAATAAAAACAAGATCTGTATCTGTGAAATGATAAACAAAATTGACAAATCTTTAACCACTCTCATCAAAAGAGGACCCAAATAAAGAAAATAAAAAATGAAAACAGAAGTAACTGACTTCACAGAAATAAGGGATTATAAGAAAATATTATAAACAACTTTAGACCAACAAATTGCATATTCTGGATGAAATAGATAAATTTCTAGAAACATAAAATCTTCCAAAATGGAATCAGCAAGAATCTGAAAATCTAAATGGACAGATTACAAATAGTGAAATTGAAGTAGTAATCAAAAAACTCCCATAGGCAAATCCTACAAAATATTCAGAAAAGCACTAACACCTATCCTTCTCAAACTATTCCAAAAAATTCAAAGTGAGAAAACACCCAAGCTCAATTTACGAGACCAGCATTATCCTAATTACAAAACCAGATAAAGATACTACAAAGAAAAAAATTATAGGCCAATGTCCCTAATGGAAATAGATGCTAAAATCCTCAAGAAAGTATTAGCAAACCAAATCCAGCAACACATTAAAAAGTCAAACACCATGACAAGGTGGGATTTACTTCTGGGATGCAAGGTTGGTACAGTATCTGAAAGTCAATAAACACGATACACTGTGTAAACAAAATAAAGGATAAAAAAATCACATGATCAACAGATGCAGGAAAATCATTCATTTATAAAAACTCAGTAAAATGGGTGTAGAGAGAATATACCTCAAAATAATAAAGGCCAACTATGACAAACCCACAGCCAGCACTATCATTCAATGGGCAAAAATTAAAAGCATTTCCCTTAACATAGAGAACAAGACAGGGATGTCTGCTTTCACCACTTTTATTTGACACAGAACTGGAAGTCCTAGCCACAGCAATCAGACAAGAAGAAATAAAAGGCATCAAAATCAGAAAAGAAGAAAAACTGTCATTGTTTGCAAATGACATAATACTGTATATACAGAACCCTGAAGATTCCACCAAATAACTACTAGAACTAATTAAAAAAATGACTAGGATTGATAAATACCGTACTTTGCCCAGTAGTATGTGCACCCAACTTTTTGGCCCAAACTTTCAGGAAAAAAATCTTTCATTTTAATTTTTCAACTGAATTTTTGATTTATTTACATTTAGTATGTTTTTATTATAAAGGAATTTTAGCATTTATTTTTTAACATTATGGTACAAGAAATTTTATGTAGCAATAACAAATCAGTACTATTCAATTACTGAGAAGTCAGCTGTATTTTTTTTAAAGGTTTTATTTATTTTTAGGGAGGGAATAAGAGAGTAAAAGAAACATCAACGTGCAAGAGAAACATCAACTGGTTGCCTCTCACATGTCCTCAACTGGGGATGTGGCCCACAACCTAGGCATGTGTCCTGACCGGGAACTGAACCAGTGACGTCTCAGTTCTCAGGACAATGCCCCCGCCACTGAGCCACACCAGTCATGGTTCAGTTGCATTTTTATGCATCAATGAGAAACTATTAGAAAGGAAAACTAAGAAACAATCCCAATTACAATTGCATCAAAAAAATAAACTAAAATACCTAGGAATGAATTTAACCATGAATGCAAAATACCTGTACTTAGAAAACTGTTAAGACATTGAAAAAGAAATTAAAGAAGATACAAATAAGTGGAAGTATTTACCATGTTCATGAATAGGAAGACTTAGCATTATTAGTATGTCCATACTACCCAAAGCAATTCCTATCAACAACATATTTCACAGAATTAGAACAAATATTTCAAAAATTTATATGGAACCACAAAAGACCATAAATAGCCACAGCAATCTTGAGAAAGAAGTACGAAGTTGGAGGAATCACGCTGATATCAAACTATACTACAAGGCCACGGTAATCAAAACAGGATGGTACTGGCATAAGAACAGACATATGGAATGGAACAGAAAGCCCAGAAATAAACCCATGCCTTTACGGTCAATTAATATTTGACAAAGAAGGCAAGAATATAGAATGGAGTATAGATAGCCTATTCAATAAATGATGTTGGAGAAATTAGACAGGTATATGCAAAAAAATAAAACCAAACCACCTCCTTAACCCACACACAAGAATATACTTGAAATGGATTAAAGACTTAAATGTAACACTCAAAACCAAATAATCCTAGAAGAAAATATGAGCAATAAAATCTCAGACATTTCTAATAGCAATATATTTTTTCCTGTATCTCCTTGGCCAAGGGAAACAAAAGAAAAAAATAAATATATGGGACCACATCAAACTAAAAAGTTTTTGCACAGCAAAGGAAACCATTGACAAAATGAAAGGACAACACACTGAATGGGAGAACATAGGTGAGGGTTACTATCCAAAATCTATGAAGAACTTATAAAACACAACACCAAAAAAACAAACAATCCAATTAAAAAAGGGGCAAAGGACCTGAACAGACACTTTTCCACAGAGGACATACAGAGGTCCACTAGACTTATGAAAAGAGGCTGAGTGTTACTAGTGGCCAGAGAGATGGAAATGAAAACCACAGTGAGGTATGATCTCACATCTGTCAGAATGGCCGCCATCAGTAAGTCAATAAGCAACAAGTGCTGGTGAGGATGTGGAGAAAAGGGAACCCTTGTGCACTGTTGATAGGAATGCAGACTGGTGCAGCCACTGTGGAAAGCAGTATGGAGATTCCTCAAAACATTAAAAATGGATCTGACTTTTGACCCAGCGATTCCACTACTGGGACTATATCAGAAAAAAACCAACACAATGACTCAGAGTATATGTACCCCTATGTTCATTGCAGCTTTATTTATAATAGACAAGATTTGGAAAAAACCCAAGTGGCCATCATAGATGAGTGAATAAAAAAAAAAAAGCTGTGGTACACTTACACAATGGAACACTACTCGGTGGTTAAAAAATAGAAAATCTCACCCTTTCCAAAACAGCATGGATGGGTCTGGAAAGTATTATGGTAAGTGATACAAACCAGTCAGAGAAAGACAAATACCATATGATTTCACTTACATGTGGGATCTAATAAACAAAATAAATCAACAAATGAAACAGAAACACACTCATAATTGTCAGAGGGAAAGTGTTGGGAGCCTGGGTGAAAAAGGTGAAGGAATTCAGAAAAATAAAAAAGAATCCTATAGGTCAGGGTGTCAAACTCATTTTCACTGGGGGCCACATCAGCCTCACGATTGCCTTTAAAGGGCCAGATGTAATTTTGGGACTGTATAAATGTAACTACTCTTTAACAGTTAAGCGAGGGCTCAGTGCTGCCATCGGGTAGAAACAAGGTGCCGGGCCAGATGAAACAGTTTGCTGCCTGTGCTGTAGACAGACAACAGTATGGTCTCTACCACAGGGAAATGGGGTTGGAGGAGGCAGGAGAGGGTCAAGGAGGGACAAATGGTGATGGAAAGAGACATGAGTTGGGTGGTGAACACACAATACAATGTACAAATGATGTAATATAGAACTGTACACCTTAAACCTATATAATTTTATTAACCCATGTCACACCAGTAAGTTCAATAAAAGAAAATCTTAAAATCATTTCAAATTATTTTCTCCCACAACTCATAAAGCATTTTAAACTATGCTGATCATCAATGAAATATGGTTTTGAAATTTCAAAATTACTAATCATAAGTATATATACCAATATATATTTGATGTCATTAGATTCAGGCATCCATTTCTGGCAAGAATATAGCAAATATGATATCTTGTCCTCAGTGACTTGTATCAGGAGTGGTATGATATCGGTTTGTATCCACACTGATGGTAGTAGGGACGATTTCTGTCACAGCAGTATCCTTTATGTCTACCCATCAGAAAGTCGGTAATTTTCCCTTTGTAAACGGTCTTTGGAGAGAGAACTCTGATACCATGTAGGTATTTTGTTTCTAACTAAACATCAGTCGCAAGTTTTACCATTCATTAATGATGTTCTAGAACAAATATTTGTTCCATATTTATTAGTTGGCATTGGACAATTAAGAAAAACCCTTCCTTCCTTCCTTCCTTTCCTTCCTTCCTCTTTCCCTCCCTCCTTACCCCTTTCCTTTCATCTTTATTTCCTTCTTTCCTTCTGTAGGACTTAAAAACTGTTATGCATGGGGTTACTATTAATTACTATAATTTTTAATTTGGATTATCAAATTGTCCCAAATTTGGCCAATGTGTCCCTTCAATCAGGCTCCTGTGTCCTTTTTCCTGTTCCCTCTAATTCTTGGTATAGTTCCTTACATTATAGAGTGAGTGATGGAAATATTTTATATTTTGATAGGGAGGGCCCTGACTGGTGTTGCTCAGAGGATTGAGCACAGGCCTGCAAACCAAGGGGTTGCTGGTTCGATTCCCAGTCAGGGAACATGCCTGGGTTGAGGGCCAGGTCCCCAGTAGAAGGTGTGCGAGAGGCAACCACACATTGATAGGGAGGTAGGTGATAAGGGGTATGCGTTTTTAAAATCTCAACAAAGTGTACACTTAAAATATATGTATACGTGTATGTTCATACCCTAGCTAACAGTGCTACTTCCTACAATGTTGTAGGGAAAAACAAAAATAAACTCTGGGTTTTAAGCATAGCTATGCAGACACAAAAATATAGATATGTGTGGGTGTGTGTACACTCAAACATGCTCTCTAGCTCTCTTCACTGGAAGGCCCTGATAGCAATGAGTCACCTGGAGCAATGAAAATAACTGGCAGGCAGGTCTCTGTTTCTAAACAGCATTACCTTCTCCACTAAAACCAAGCAGGTCTGCTCAGAAAAAAGGCTAACTCCAGGGCTGGGGTGGGGAAAGTATAAGCTTCCCTTTAATTTCAAAAGAAAAGCAATTTAATAAGTAAATACAATGAACTGCACACTTAAAAATGGTTAAAATGGTAGATCTTATGTTAAGTGCACTTTACAACAGAACAACAATGTGAACCCCACAGTAAAAGCATTCCTCTTGTCCTGCAAAGTATGAGAAACACAAAATATATCAACTAACGAGTGAGAAAACCAGTAGTGCCAGATGTAGCTTCTTTGCCATGTTCCCCAATATGTTTATTTTAAAAATGTAGTACTGAGGCCTTGATAAATATGCCATTTACACCCAACAAACAACAGGTAGAGTCCAAACTTGAATTCAAGCACAACTGACTGAATACTTACTATGTGGGCAGCACTCTGAATAAGACATAATCTTTGCCTTTTGCAAGCTGAAAATCCAGTTGCTTTTATAAAATATAGAACAATGAATTCATGATGATGTAGATGATGCAGTTTGGCCAAGAGAAAACAAACTACCTGAAGATGTCAAATTGACTACAGCACCATAAAATGAAAAGTGGTTTTTAGTGCCCTGGCCTTAAAATGCTACATTAAGAATTCAACCTCACTTCTCAATAGTTTAAATCAAATCAGATGACACGATCATCTACATGAGATGCTAGTAGGACAATGAGCCCATTCAGTATAAGCCACTTTTTAGTGAGGTCATCTCAGAACAAGGTAAAAGGGAGCTGTGTTCTGGATTCTTCTAATGCTTAAAAAAAATTAAAAAATCCAGACTTTTCTGAAGTTACATCAACTACCTAGCTTTCTTAGGAAAAAGTATAGAATTATTCCTAGGTACACTCTTAAAGTACAAATAACAAGATTTAAACCATTTCTTACTTGAATAAAATTGTCTTTTATTTTTTTTCTATCTCTTTACCCCAAGTTGAAGACACAGAATATGGATGTTCAAAGATTATTAATTACATTGAGGAGGAAAGCAAAAAACGCTTGAAAAATTGGGGTCACTTTTTAAAACCTCTTTAAATTTTCTGGTAAAAGTGGTAAAAGAAACTACCAAATTTGGAATATGTTATATAGAATTGTATCATGTTTCAAATTCTCTCAAGGATCAAAGAAAATTTAAGTAGATGAAAATGTATCAAACTTGTTAGATGGTTCTGATGCTACTCAATAAAATATTTAAAAAGTCATCGTAATGGAACCTCCTTGAGTGTTTAAAAGCCCACTACATTTAAAGTTGAAACTGAAGCACATCAAAAAACAATTCAGCATTCTTTAAAGTTCTTACCACAATCATTTCTGAAGGCTCTAATACAAGACAATCACATCCTCTTTTTCCTCCAAACTGCTTACCAAAACTATAAAAACAGAAAAACAATTTCTTTAGCAAAGGTTATCAATGAAATATATCAATATAGGAAAGAAACACACAGCCTAAAAAACCTAGATGTTAACCAAGAAATTCTGGTCCTATCACTTTCATTAATAAAATTTTCTTAAAAACAAAACAGATATAACTGATCTCAATACAGTTGTGTGTGAAAATTCTTTAAATATTTCTGCCTTCATCTAGTCTATAAAACTGATTATAAAAAACCCCTGCTAACTTCAATTGTTGAACATCTACCAATATGAGTTAAATAAAAGTAAAATCACACCCAATATAGACTAAAGCCACAATTACAGAATATTTTATAAAAGTAAATTATTATAGTATTTTGGGAGCAGAATTATACAACAGCTATAAACAAGTTTAAAAATATTCACATTTGAATATATAAAGAAATGTAGTAACAGAGGTGATTCATTTAAAAATAGTGTTGGAGCCACTGACTAGCTCTTTGGGAAAAAACAAAAACTGAATTAGTACTAAGAGAAATGGTATTTTTATATTCTCTATCTGGGAGAAAGATTTCTAAGCAAATAAAAAAAAGAAAGCATAAAGAAACAGACTCACATTTCCATTTAAAAAAATTAAACTAAATTTTTAAAAAGGTGGGAGGGACATGCCAATCAAGATGGAGGCGTAGATGAGCCCAGTTCCCCCCTTACACAACCACAACAAACATTACAATGAGACTACAAAACAAGTATCACCCAAAACCATCAGAAAATCAAGCTGTATGGAAACCCAGCAACCAATAAATTAAAGAAGTCACATTTGTCCCAGGTAAGAGGGGCAGAGGCGAAGGAACACCGAATATGCAGTCCCACACCCACCTGTGGATAAAAACTGGCAGGGATACCTTGGAGTGAAGGATCCCAGCCCCACACCTAGACCACCCAAACCAGGGTTCCAGTGCCAGGAAGAGAAGTCCCCATAACTTCTGGCTGTAAAAACCAGTGGGGGTTGGGGCGGTGGAAGAAGCTGCAGGATTCTCAGGACTAAGGACTTAACACAGACTCACTCTCTCTGGGCTCCAGTACCGGGGCAGCAGCAGCTGGAAGGGCACCAGTGGCATAGCGGGAGAAAATGAAGTGTCTGGCATCAGGGCCAGTGCTGGGAACAACTCCTTCTGGATAAAACTCCAGGGGCCAGACAGCTGGCACTGTCCCCTGTCTGAGGCCTCCTCACGGAGCCAAAGAGCAGTGACACCATATCAGAGACTCCATCAACCTGGTTCACACAGGTTGCCCCACTCTGGCAACTACATAAGGTTCCACCCCCATCCAACTTACCAGTGTGCTTTTCTATAATAGTCTACGTTACTAAGACAGGGAGTCAGAGCAGCTCTACCTAATACACAGAAACAAACACAGGGAAGCTCCTAAAATGAAGAAACAAAGAATCATGGCCCAAATGAAAGAATAGAACAAAACTCCAGAAAAAGAACTAAACGAAATGGAGATGAGCAATCTGTCAGATACAGAGATCAAAACACTGGGTATTAGGATGCTCAAGGAACTCAATGGGTACTCCAAGAGCATAAAAAAGACCCAGGTAGAAATGACGGTTACACTATGTGCAATAAAGAAAACTACAGGGAACCAAAAGTGGAGTGGATAAAGTTGAGAATCATATCAATGATTTGGAACATAAGTAAGAAAAGAAAAACATTCAAGCAGAATGGCAAGAAGTAAAAAAGAATAGGACAAAACAAGGGTAGGCTAAGGCGTCTCCGGGACAACTTCAAACATACAAACATCTGAATCACAGGGGTGCCAGAAGGAGAAGAGGAAGAGCAAGAAATTGAAAACTTATTTGAAAAATTAATGAACACTTCCCTAATTTGGTGAAGGAAATAGACATACAAGTCCAAGAAGCACAGAGAGTACCAAACAAGAGGGACCCAAAAAAGACTGTACCAAGACATATCATAATTAAAATGCCAAAGATTAAAGATAAAGAGAGAATCTTAAAAGCAGCAAGAGAAAAGCAGAGTTACTGACAAGTAGTTCCCATAAGACTGTCAGTTTATTTTCAAAAGAAACTGCAGGCTAGAAGGGGTGCCAAGAAGTATTCAAAGTGATGAAAAGCAAGGACCAACAATCCTACATTATTCTATCCAGCAAAGTTCTCATTTAGAATTGAAGGGTGGATAAAGTGCTTCCCAAACAAGGTAAAGTTAAAGGAGTTCACCATCACAAGCCATTATTAACATGAAATGTTAAAGAGACTTATTTAAGAAAAAGATCAAAAGTATAAACATTAAAATGGCAATAAATTCACAACCATCAACAATTGATTCTAAAAAACACACTAAGCAAACAAGCAGAACAAAAACAGCATCACAGATATGGAGATCATTTAGAGGGTTATCAGCTGGGAGGGGAAAAGGGATAATGGGGGAAAAGGTGCAGGGATTAAGAAGTACAAATTGGTACGTACAGAATAGACAGGGAGATGTTAAGAAGAGTATAGGAAATGGACTAGCTGAAGAACTTACATGCATCACCCATGGACATGAACTAAGGCAGGGGACAGCTGGAGGGAATGCAGGTACCGGGTGGAAGGGGACAAAATGGGGAAAATTTGGGACAACTGTAATAGCATAATCAATAAAATATATTTTTTAAATGGTGGGGGGAATAGAAAAAAACTTTTTAATTATGTTATACAAAAGGTTAACATAATACGTGGAGTGCATTTAAAAATTATAAAAGCAATCTAAAATATATCAATAAAATTAATATAAATAAAATAATTTATGCAAAAATAACATGAGAAGAAACCTCCACTAATAAATAACACAAACAAAATATAAATTACCAAAAAGTAAACTTAAAGAAATATAGAAATCATTTATAAAAATTTGTAATTTTATCAATGGACTGGAAATAGGGCTTGAATAAAAGAAGTGACAGCATGTCAATTTTCCACAAAGTATAAGATTATACAAAGATTAGTTTATGACAAAATTCTAATCAAAATCCAAATGCAATTCTGAATATAACAAAAAAACCACTTGTTTTTCTTAAGCAGTAGAACTGTATGTTTTGTTTGTATTTCTCCAACTTTTACATCTATTAGATGTATTTATGGATTAGATTCTAATATATAAAACAAAAACAAATTTATAAGTTTGCTTTCATATATGATGAAATAAGACGTATTAGATTTGCTCTCCAAAATGAAAACACAAAATATATAAAACAACAATTTCAAGACATTGGAAAACACGTAGGACAGTGCTGTGCTCCCTAAGAGAATAAAAACCAAAAACCAAAACAAAACCCTAAGATGACCACTACACTATCCAATTTTACTGTTTTCTGGCAGGCTCTAGACCACAATGCAAAGCAAAAGTCTAACAGAGCCTGACAATCTCAATGAACTGCAGAGACAGGTCGTTTTGGGGTGTGGGTGATGGCGAAAGGATCATTAAAATTTAAAGGGTAGAGAACAGAAAAAAAGGGACAAGGGGAGAGAGAAAGAAAGTAAGTGAGACAAAGAACAAGAATGTGCATGAGTGTGTGCATGTGAGCCCACATTATTTTCTTCAGTGAAATGCAGAAAGGCTTCCCTGAGTCTTTGGGTGAGCACTACAAATACGTAAGAGAACAAACCTATAACATCCAGAATGCAAAGACAACACAACACATGGAGCACTGGGCAGGGTCCTCAGAAATGTATACTCTTAGAAGCTTATAAATTAGTCTTACGCTAAAAATAATGGACTTGCACAAATATAAAATTTAAAACTGAAAATGATCAAATGGATTTCAGTTAGCTAAACTGAATGTCAGAAGAAAGCCCAATACTACCCTAAGAAGTACAGCAAAAGCTGGAACCCAGCAAGGTAAAATTTGTGATGTCCAATATCCAGTGAAACGAAACAGAAAAACAGGTGTACCAGGAAACAGGAAAACATGATCCATAACCAAGAGGAAAACCAATCAATATACAGAGACTCAGAATTGTTAGCAATGAGGAAACCAATAGACAAGAACATTAAAACAGCTATTACTGAGTACGTTGCACATGTTGAAAAAAGTAGAGGAAAAATATGAACACAATAAAGAGAAAAACAAAAACTGAAAAAGACTGTGCGGAGTGTTCTATCACATCATCCACGCATACACATGATGTCTGGTCATCCCATGTTGTTGTAGTGTTAAAACTGAGGTGTAGTTTCACACAGTATCAATTTAATGTACTGAATATAAAGTTTCCTCTCAATTTTTCATCTGCTGATTTTAGCATCCATTTTGACCAGTGCCTACATCTAATGTGTTATTAGGCCTACTGAAATAGGGATTTCATGATTCTATCATTTCTACTGAGTTTATCAGGTGAAGTACTGATATAAAGAAACATATTCCCTCATCAACTTTTTCAGTTCTTGAAATAATAGTTTAAACAAGGCAGAATAAATGTTTCAACTGTAGATGACATGATTGTATAAAGTAAATCCTATGAATTGTATTTTTTAAAAAGCTACCAGAAATAAGTGAATTTAGCACAATTAAAGGATACAAGTTCAATATCTAAAAATCAATCATTTTATTGTATATTTGCAACAAATTATCTGAAAAATCTTTTAATACCACTTAAAATAAAAACAAACATTTAAGAGATAAATTTATCAAAATCTATACAAAACCCCTACAAAACTACAAACTACAGAGGAGAAAAAACAAAACAAAACAAAAAACCCTGCAGAGAGAAATTAAAGATGACCGAAATAAAATGATGTATCTTCTTTATGGGTTGTTCTACACATTCAATGCAATCAGAAAGCTGCCTAAGGGAAATGACATAATAATTCTAAAATTTACATGAAAATTATAAAGACCCTACAATAGTTAAAGCAATTTTGGAAAACAAGGACAAAGTTGAAACATTTGCATTATCAGATTTCAAGACATAATGTAAAGCTAGAACACTCAAGATGGTATGGCATCAGATCAACTTATGCAACGAAATGAGAACAAAATCAGACCCACGCATATACGTTCAACCTTTGTTTGACAAAGTGTGAAAGAATTCAATGGGGGAAAAGATAGTATTTTCTACAAATGGCAATGAAACCACCAGGTATCACAACAGAAAAAAATGAAAAACCTTACTGTAACATCAAACAAAAAATCATAAATGAGATAGAAATAAAAAATGAAAATTATAAAATTCTCACAGCAATAAAATTTTTGTACATGCCCTAGATGATTAGGAAGTTTCCTTTGGTATATCTAGTAGGTTCAAAAGATTTTGTCATGAACAAGTTTTAAATTTTGTCAATTTTTTTGTGTTTACAGAAAAGGTCATGTGGTTATTGTCCATTTTTACTAGCAGAGTATATTGTATTAATTGATTTATAGATGTTAAACTTCCTTGCATTTCTAGAATAACTACAACTTGTTCATACTGTCCAATACTTTTAATAGATTACTAGGTTTGTTTTGCTGTTATTTTGTTACTCTTTCTACATGTATGTTCATGAGAGTTAATTTATAGTTTTCATTTCTTGTGATATCTTTGTCTGGCATTGGTATCCGGGTAATAGTGCCCTCAGAAAATAAGCTAAAAGTATTCCCTCTCCTCTTATTTTCCGAAACAGTTTGTGCAGGATATGTGATAATGCTTCCTCAAATATTTGAAAACACTTAGCAATAAAGCCATCCGGGCCTAGGCTTTTCTTTGTGGAAATATACTGACTAATAAGCAGAATTTTTTCACTATAAAAGTATTTTCCTTATGAGTTTCTTACAACATTTTCTACTCTCCAACTTACCTTATTGTAAGAATATAGTATATAATGATATAACATACAAATACATGTTAACTGTTTTTTCAGTAAGGCTTCCCGTCAAAAAAGAAGGTTATCAGTAGTTAAGTAACTGAGGAGCCAAAGATTATACTGGGCTTTTCAACTGCACAGGGAGTCATTACCACACCCCACATTGTTCAAGGGTCCCCTGCTCTTCTTTTTTTTCATTTAACAAATATTTTAGACACTCTCTGTGCTTATCCTTCTGTTCCCCACTGTTCTCTAGTCCCTCACCCTGCTCCATTTTTTTCTTACTTTCTGATTGCTCCCTGAACATACATTATATGTGTAACTGTTTACTTGCTTACTGCCAGTGATGGTTGACCTTTTGTGTAACTTTACTGGTCCTCAGGATGCCTAGATATTTGGCCAAACATTCCAGGTGTGTCTATGAGAGTGGGTTTGTTTGTTTTAAAGTATATTTTATTGATTATGCTATTACAGCTGTCCTATTTTTTCTTCCCCTTTCTTCCCCTCCCCCTCCCCCGCCCCTCCCACCAGCATTCCCACCCGCTTAGTTCATATCCATGGGTTGTACACATAAATTGTCTGGCTTCTCCATTTTCTATACTACTTTTCACCTCCCCCTGTCTGTTTTGTAGCTACCATTCATGCTTCTTATTCCCTGTACCTTTCCTCCATCCTTCCCTCTCCCCCTCTGCACTAATAACCCTCCATGTGATCTCTACCTCTGTAATTCTGTTCCAGTTGTTTGCTTACTTTTTGTTTTTTAGGTTCAGTTGTTGATAGCTCTGAGTTTGTTTCACTTTACTGTTCATATTTTTTATCTTCTTTTTCTTAGATAAGTCCCTTTAACATTTTATAGAATAAGGGCTTGGTGATGATGAACTCCTTTACCTTATCTGGGAAACACTTTGTCTGCCCTTCCATTCTAAATGATAGCTTTGCTGGATAGAGTAATCTTGGCTGAAGGTCCTTGCTTTTCATGACTTTGAATACTTCTTTCCAGCCCCTTCTTGCCTGCAAAGTTTCTTTAAGAAATCACCTGGAAGTCTTATGGGAACTCCCATGTAGGTAACTAATTTCTTTTCTCTTCCTACTTTTAAGATTCTCTAACTTTTGGCATTTTAATTATGACATGTCTTGGAGGTGGCCTCTGCATCCAGCTTCTTTGGGACTCTCTGTGCTTCCTGGACTTGCATGTCTATTTCCTTCACCAAATTAGGGAAGTTTTCTTTCATTATTTTTTCAAATAGATTTCTAATTTCTTGCTCTTTCTCTTCTCCTTCTGGCACCCCTATGATGTGAATGTTGGACCTCTTGAAGCTGTCCCAGAGATTGCTTATACTATCCTCAATTTTTTGGATTCTTTTTTCTTCTTGTTGTTCTGTTTTTTTGCTTCCTTACATTCCATATCATTGATTTGATTCTCAGCTTCATCACTCTACTGTTGCTTCCCTGTAAATTGTTCTTCATTTCAATTAGTGTTTCTTTTGTTTCTGACTGGATCTTTTTTATGCTTCTGAAGTCCTCACTAAGTTCCTTGACCATCCTCATAACCAGTATTTTGAACTCTGCATCTGATAGATTGCTTATCTCTACTTTGTATAGCTCTTCTTCTGGAGTTTTGATTTGTTCTTTCATTTGATCCATGTTTTTCTGTCTCCTCATTTTGGCAGCCTCTCTGTTTGTTTCTACGTATTAGGTAGAGCTTCTTTGATTCCGTGACATGGTAGTGTGGCCTAATGTAGTAGGTATCCTCTAGGATCCAGTGGCACAGTCCGAGTGAGTGTGTGAGGAAAGGTGGGTTAGGAAGGGGAATGTGCCCTGTGACGGAAGGTGGGTTACCCTAGTGCCCTGAGCTGCTAGGATAGGCTCTGGCCATCTGCAACCCTGAAATGGTATAAAAGGGTTGAAAAATAATCATCTTATTTGTTTTCATTCATCTTTCTAAATGTATAGCTCACATATACTTCAATGTTTAATATTCAAAGTGTTTATTCAGAAGTTTGGTGATGTTTTTGAGACCAGAAATATGCCAGAGGAACTAAATGAACTCTTGTTAATATCAATTAGCCTATGGTAAAACTGGTTTTGTTATAAGTCATTTCACTTAAAGTCACAGTTTCCAAAAACTTATCTACGATGTAAGTGAGTACTTACTACACTCTACTTTTAAAAAACAACTTCTGGCTTGCTACCGGGCTTCGGTAGACTGAATGCCCAATCATGCATGGGGCATCAGGTGATTCTGTAGCCTAAAACTTCCCATGAGGAACTGCGCAGCCAACCATTAAGGCTGGGCATGAGCAATAGCTACCAATCTATTATCAAATAAATATGGTATATAAGAGAATGAGTTTATCTAGGTCCACGGTAAGTTGCATGAACAGGTGGCTCAGACTCCTTCAACAGCAACACCTGTTGCATTATCTCTTCTACCTCAATCTGTGCCTATGCCCACCTGCGGAGCTGCACTGAGGAAGGAAAAATTTGAGCATGTTTTACAGATGAGTGTGCACAACATGCTGGTCCCACCTAAGAGTGGACAGTCCCATTTAGAGGTAACCCTGAAGGAAGGTGGTGAAGGAAAATCCTCCTAGAGAACAGAACTTCAAGCACTACATCTCACGGTCCATTTTTTCTGAATTGAGAGATACTCAAAATTATCAACCTGAAGAGGTCCATGGGCAGTTACTAATGGTTTGGATGAGTGGTTATGGACTTAGAAGGAACAGGATTTGAAGACTGATAACAAAGAAGTCTGGGAGGAGGTATGGAGAAGGATCTCTTTCAGAATGGGCACAGACTTTGAAGATGTCTGCATCCCATATGAATGCCCAAAGGGTACCTACTGTAGAGGAGGCTTTTATAATCAAGTAAACAAGATGGCAGGCTCTCTGGGTGTCAAACTCTTTCCCAGCCACCCCAAATGCTTATTCAATGGGCCCACGAACGATGTGGCCGCATAGGCAGAGGTGGAGAATATACAGCCTCGATGCTAATGCTACTGCTGCTGCCTAATCTGCCAACAGCAGAGACCAACACTGAGCCTCTGATATGGCACCATTCTTTAAGTAACCAAAAACTACTGTTTTATTTAAATCAATCAACAATGTTTTATTCTGCTAGTCAAGAAGTACAGATTTCATTTAATCAAAGGCCAATGATGGAGTGTTTCAGGCCTTAAGACATGACTTTAAAGATGGGATCAAAACTAAGATGTCTCATACCTTCTATCTAGTAGACTCTATCTTGATACTTAAATTTAATAGTTATTCAACTAAATCAATTTAGCTGCAATCAGAAGTATAACTTTTTTAAAAGACCAAAAGTCTCTTTGCAACATTAGGAAAAAGGTCACTAAAAAATTACATTTTATGTCATCAAACTATAATCTGAGGCCCCACAATATGAAGCACTGCTGACAGGGCAAATTCACCAATACAACTGACCACCTTTCTAACCACCCTTCTCTTCTTTTACCTAACAATCACAGTGGTGATAATTAACAATTACGTATTCATAGGCACTATTCTAAGAGCTTTATTAAATATTAATTCATTTATTCCTCAAAACGAGCCTATTAAACAGATTCTGTTATTGCCCTCATTTTTCAGCTGAGAACATGGAGGTACGAAGGGAGCAGGCAAGCACACCCAGGCTCAGGCAGTCTGGCTCTGGAGTGTCACCTTCTCGAGACTTCTGCTGAGAGCTCTGAGCAGCAGCCTGCCAAAAATCTCATAAAGACCCTTAAGCAGGTACTATTACTATCCTCATTTCATACTCAAGAAACTAAAATTCATCCAAAGTAAGATAACTAGTAACTAATAATAGGATTATTATATCTAGTTTGACTTTCTCTGAAAACCAATTTCTTAACTACTAAGACATGGTACCTCTCGCTATAATCATTAATATCAACAAATCCAGAAACCATCAGATATATCAGATCAACTTTCACATAAAACTAAAGATCAAATAGGAATAAGATATTATGCCATGGTGCAAACTTAAAAGATTACACCTTCAGAAATTATGAAACATCAATTGATTCCTGCCGAGTATTTCCAATTACCAACAAGCAAAGATATTTATGAGATGAGAGAAAATACACAACCTACATAAACAGGTTAACGTAAGAGATAAACACTGGGTTGGCCAAAAAGTTTGTTGTTTTTTTCCCCAAAAGATGGCTCTAACAACACTTAGTTATCTTTAACTTCATTTGAAACAATTTTGTGAGATTGTGCTGTGACAGCTATCATATGAGTGTGCATCTAAAAAAAACTTAACTGGTGAATTTTTGTGTAGCCACTTTAATATTGAAGATGGAAGAAAACACGCAACATTTTTGGCATATTATATTTTATTATTTCAAGAAAGGTAAAAATGCAACTGGAACACGCAAAAAAAGATTGATGCAGGGTAAGGAGAAGGTGCTGTGACTGATTAAACGTGTCAAAAATACTTTGTGAAGTTTCGTGCTGGAGATTTCTCACTGGGCGATGTTCCCCAGTCAGGTATACCCACTGAAGTTCATAGTGATCAAATTGATACATTACTTGAGAACAACCAACGTTCTACTACGTGGGAGATGGCCAACATATTCAAAATATCCAAATTAATAGAATTGGTGAAAATGAAAAATGTATATTTTATTTTACAGTAAAAACTAAATGGACTTTTTGGTCAACCCAACAGATACAATGTTAACTCTGCCTGCCATGTGCACTAAGCAGCAAATACGAACGTACCTGCAGGGAGGCAAGACCATGGAGTCTTTCATAAGCACAGATCCAGAAAGCAGGATGTACCAACATCTGGCAATAGTTTCTGAACTGTTTAAACAAATGAGTAAGTAAATGAGTAAATAAATACACGCATTTATATGTATATGAAGTCAATAGAAAATACGTAACACGAAATATAGTCTGATACTAAAAATCATTAAAAATTAAGTAACACAGACCATGTTCACACAGGAAAAACTATAATCATTACCTTATAATAGACTTCAGAAGTATATGTTGTGTGGTGACTGCTGGGGGGGATAAAAGGACTAAATGGTCATGGAAAAAGTACAATAAAGATTAAATCAAAGCCTAAAAAAAGGTATGTTTATTAGCTTTGTCTTATTAATTATATCATGAAATTCACATTCTTTATTTATGTGTACTAGACCATCACATCTCATGAAGATTAACTTAAAAATTGTACTATATCTACACAGTAGAAATTCTATTTCTGATAACTTTCATGTATAATGAGGACAGTATTATTTGAGATTCACAACTTTATCAATGTTATATCTTCACTTCCAACCAAATTTGGATAACAATGATCTTCCTATTGCTTTCAACGTTATTCTGAAAAACGTAAAAATATGCCTACCCAAATCTCTCATTTTATATGTTTGAAGGATAAAAGAATATCAGATGACTTAAGTCCATCAACATTTTAATTCAGTTAAACCTCCAGTGAAAACCCAGAATGTTGTTAGATGTTAGTTTATAATCTAAACTAATTTCTTTCCATCAAGTATCTTTATTTACCACAGCTAAGGCTTCAATGAATTTTAATATAAAGAAGATTCTAGTATCTACAAAACAAATCTCTCCTCTGAGATGAAGAACTGTACGAGGTCATCCAGAAAAAGTCCAACCACTGTTAACATAATGAGAATGGTTTGAGCAACATCGATGTAACCTGGCAGCCAAGGAGAGTGGACTGGGATATGCATGCATGAATAATGATGACTTCACTGTACCAGTCAGTGGGGGTGGTAGATGTCATTGAGTGAGCATGTGTACTGTGTGGCCATCGCATTCAAAATGACTGAGCAAGTAGAGCAATAAATCTGCATCAAATTTTGTGCTAAGCTTGAACATTCCTCCACAGAAACTATTCAGATGATTCAGGAGGACACAGCTATGGACAACCTGGTGGCTGGCAGCCTCATCACGACAACTGCCCCTGCTCATGCATCGCATGTTGTGCAGAGTTTTTTGGCAAAACATCAAATCACCCAGGTGACTCAGCCCCTCTACAACCCAGATTTGGAGCCTTGTGACTTTTGGCATTTCCCAAAACTAAAATCACCTTTGAAAGAGAAGAGATTTCAGACCATTGACGAGATCCAGAAAAATACGACAGGGCAGCTGATGGTGATTGGGAGAACTGTGTGAGGTCCCAAGGTGCCTACCTTGAAGGGTATTGAGGCATCACTGTCCTATGTACAATGCTTCTTGTATCTTGTATCTTCTTCAATAAATGTGTCTATTTTTCATATTACATGGCTGGATAATTTCTGGCCAGACCTTGTATATCCATCTATCTTGCTGTCTACTTGACAAGTCATCTAACAGAAAACTCAAACTCAGAATATTCAAAATCTACCTCACTATCATGTTCTTCAAGCTTGGATCTCTTCTAGAATTCTACCTCCTCAATGAATATAGTACCATTCTCCATCCAGAAACCCAGTCCTCCAATCTATTCCACATAGCACCCAGGGTAAGCTTTCTGGGTCAATCCAAACTGCTTACCATGAGAAGGAAAAATGAGCACCAACTTTCCAGTGGGTACTTTAAAGTTCGTTATATCCCTTCTGCTCTTCACCAAGGGGAAGATACAAATGGCTGCAAAATTCCTGCTTAAGGTTCTTTATTTAGAAATTCCACCTCTGCCCTGGCTGGTGTGGCTCAGTGGATTGAGTGCCAGCCTGCAAACTGAAAGGTCGCCTGTTTGATGTCAGGGGACATGCCTAAGTTGTGGGCTGGGTCACCATTTGGGGGCAAACAAGAGGCAACCAATCAGTGTTTCGCTTCTTCTTTCTCCCTCCCTTGTCCTCTTTATGAAAATAAATAAAATCATTTTAAAAAATAAAACCCTCTTTTCCTTTATAAAATATTCTACTTCCTTATTCTTTTGAACTACAAGTTTTACAAACTCAAGAAGGAAAAATATCAACACAGGAAAAATTTGTCCAGAAATAAGAGAGAAGAAAGTTATGAATGGATGCCATGACAAAGATCCAAATTTTATCTCACTTGGCTGAAGCAGTCACAGTTATCAGTAAATTCTACTACAGATGCAGGGAAAATCCTGAAGTTCACGCCTACCACCAAGCGAACCAAGCCAGCTTATGAATCAGAAGCTGTTCAGATCTGGCAAGGAATTCCACTCTCAGAGCATGGCTGGACAGTGCAGCTGGTAAGTGAACAAAGGAAAGTGAAACTCTTTAAGGTGGGGCACTATTTTCTCCTTTCTTTTTGCAAGCAAATCAATCCAAGAACAATCCAGCCCAGAGATGGGAGGTACACTTAATATTGAATCTTTGAAGGAGATTTTACTCCTTCAAAGGCTTCATATGGCTTCTGAAATAAAGGCTGAAGACTCTTAGGCCTGGACCTACCACTCCAAGCTCCTCTTGCTGTGGTCCCCTTCTTTGCTCATGGCACCTGAACAGATTATACATTTTTTTTTCAGTTTCCATATTTTTTATTTTATTTTTCTATTACAATTTGCATTCAACAATTATATATCAGTTCCAGGTGTACAGCACAGCAAATAGGCATTGATCTAAGTTACAAAGAGATCCCTCCCAGTAAGTCCAGTGCCCACCTGGCACCGCAGATAGTTATTACAATACAGTTAACTATATTCCCTATGCTTTACCTTACATCCCTGTGACTATTTTGTAAGTACCGATTCTGAACACATTGGTTTTACAAGAATTGTGCAAACATCAACACAATCCAGTTTTGGAACACTTCTATCATCACAGAGATCTCTTATGCCATTTTTGCAGTCAATCCCTGCCCCCATTAACTAATGAGCTGCTTTGTCTCTACAGGTAAAATTTTTATTACCTGGACAGTTAATATAAATGGAATCTTGTAACATGGGGTGTTTCTGTCTTGCTGCTTCTTGTTAACACAATGTTTTTGAAGTTTCCTTGTGGTCGTACTTATAAAGTACTTATTGGTAAGTATTTTATTCCCTTTTTACTCCTAAATAGGATTCTACCCATATGAGCACACTGAATTTTATTTATCCACTCACTGGACATTTTCACTATTTCCAGTTCTGGGCCAGTACAAACAGTGCTACTAAGAACACATGTGCGCAGTCTCCACATGCACACTTGTTTTCACTTCGCTTGGGTGAGTACGCAAAAGTGGAATTACTGGCTCTCATGGTAAAAAGTGCTTAACTTTTTAAGAAACCACCGATCTCCCAAAGCAGCTGTATCAGTCTTCATCCTCACCACCAGTGTACGAGGGTTCTAGGTGTCACCGACACATCCTCACCAACACTCATTACTGTCCACGTTTTTGACGGCAGGTGTTCTAATGGGTATAAAGTGCCATCTCCTTAGAGATGTATATGGTATACGGGTCTAAATTAACTTTCTGCATGTAAAAACTCAGCACCATTTGTTGAAAAAAAACCCACAAACTTTTCTCCACTGAAATGCTTTCGCACCTTCATCAAAAATAAACTGTTTATTGCTGGTTCCTTTTTAATCCTCAATTGTGTTATATTCCCAGGGTGCACAGATCTTAGTTACAAGCCATTTGTAAAAAAACAAACCTGTTCACAAATGCAAAGGTTTATTTTTGGGGTCTCGGTTCTATTCCAATGATCTGTGAAGCTATACTTGTCCTGGACAGCACTTCACTGTGTGTAACTATTCTAACTCACTCTCTCCTCCACTACACGATACTCAATAAGGGCAAACACACTGCCTCCCCACCATTCTGTACGAGGATAAGCACAGCATATAGTGGACAGACATGTATTAATAAATGAATGAATCAACAAATGAGTAAGTGTAGCTGTTAAAACTCATATGAATCCTTTAAACAGTTTAGAAGTAACAAATACAATGTGCAGGCAATGAAACATGAAAGTCAGTACCATTCCTATACACCAGTTGAATATTTATATAATAAAAAAGGTCACTGTTGCCCAAACTTTTAGAAACAAAAAAAAAAAAAGAATATCTTTATAATCTTGAGGAAGGGATAGGTTTTGTTTTTTAACCAGGCATGGAAAGCAATAATGCCAAAGGGAAAAACTGAGAAAGTTAGAAATTTCTTTTCTTTAAAACATACCACTAATAGAGTAAAAAGGAAAGCCACATTACAGGAGAAAATATATGCTACATAAGTATCCAAACAAGGACTTGGATACAGAAGTCAGAAAGAATTTCTACAGAGAAATAAGACATACAACTCAATTTTAAGAAATGATCACAGTTGAATTGGGATTTCATGAAAAAGCTCTCCAAATAGCCTATAAAAATATGAAAATCATTCCTCATCATCAGTAAACAGGGAAATGTGAGATAAAATCACAATGAGATAACAAAATGAGATGTGCATGTTAGATACTAATGTTAGAATCTCCTAAATTTGAGCATGTGCAGTTCCAGTAACTCTATTCCTAAGTAAATGACAGGAATGAGTAAATCAGGGCACAAAAGACATGAACAAAAATGCTCAAAGAAACTATTCACGATAGTAAAAAACTGAAAACAACCTAAATATCTATTAATGGGATAAATGAAATGTTACTTTCACAGAACTGTATTCTGTAAAGCAGTAAAAAAGAATGAATGCAAACACAGAGAAGAATTTCAGACATTTATGACATTACAAAAGAGAAAAAATGACCAAAGATTTTTATCTATATGACATTTAAAAACAGGCAAAACTAATCTAGTGTGATAGAAGTCAGAACTGGATTTGCTTTTCAAGAAAAGCAACTAGAGCCTTCTAGAAGAGCTGACAAGTTTCTGTATTTAACAGAAACCTGACACGTAGGAGTTACCCAGGTGTATATACTTATTAACCTTTGTCACACTGTACACATTTTGTACGCTATGCCTGATATATTTCACAGTTTGTGAATATATTTCAGTCAGCTCTGCAGAAATTATTCAAGAATCAAATGAATTTCAATTCTTTTGAGTAGGCCATAAAGTTCATTTGTTTTTTTCCATAAGATGGCTCTAGCAGCACTTAGCTGTCTTTAACTTCATTTGAAACAATTTTGTTAGATGGTATTGCGACAGCTGTCATATCAGCGTGCATTTTTAAAAGACTTTTATCAAAATTTTTGTGCAGTCATTTTAATATTGAGATAGAAGAAAATATGCAACATTTTCAGCGTATCATGCTTTATTATTTCAAGAAAAGGTAAAAACACAGTTGAAATGCAAAAGATTTGTGCAGTTATGGAGAAAGTGCTGCGACTGATCAAGCACGTCAAAAGTGGTTTGTGAACTCTCATGCTAGAAATTTTGCGCTGGATGATGCTCCATGGTTGGGCAGACCAGTTGAAGTTGACAGTGGTCAAATCAAAACATTGAAAACCATCATATTATACCTCAATGGGAAACAGCTGACACAGTCAAAATATTCAAATCAATAAAGTTATTAGTGAAATGAAAAATGTGTCTTTTACAGAAGAAACCATACAGACTTTTTGGCCAGTCCAATAAAAGTCAAAATTTAAACATTAAAGCAATTAACTTAAGCTAATTCTGAAAGTACTCACCAAAAAAGAATTTGATTGCCACTGTATCTCTCATAGCGTGCTCTTGCAGACATTAATCTAAAATGTTTTAAAAAGTAAAAATTTTAAAGACTTTTATCTTAAATTGTTTCAAAAATTCTGTTATAATCACTCAACAGAAAATTATCAGATTATGCTGTACTACTCAATTTTTCAGTAAACTAAAGTTTAGAAATATATACATTAAATGCAGTATTTTCACAAACAGATATTAAGTGGCAATAAGTATAATACTCTCTATGTACATTCTATAACTTGTCGATTCACACTAAACAATGTTCTTTTTATTATGAGAAAATGTGCATTTGTCTGCTTCACACTGAATCCTTCTGTAAAGAACAGTTACTGGCAGAGGCAAATATACATACATACACAAATTTGTTGAATAAATATATAAATTTGTTTGCATTTAAAAATATTCAGCATTATTAAATCCTCTAACTTTCAGTCTTTTTTATTTGACACATGGTAACACCTGGATGATGTTATACAGAAAACAGAAAATAATAAACCCAAAGAATTAATTAGCAATCTGGTCCAGGATGCAAAACCTAAAGAATGACCAGAAAATGGGATGGGTAAACTGGTCATAAAAGGAAAAAACATTTTTAATAAAATGTTATGCAAAGTTAAAATAGCACTTTATAACATTCAAAAGTATTTTTACTAATAGTGTAATCACAATGACATATAGGAGGAGAAAACACTCCTTTTACAATAATAGGAAAATGAGGTTCAGAAAATTTATGGATCTTGTCCACAAGAGATTATACCAAATCCAAAACCCTGCTCCTTCCACTCTGATACAACACTTCATCATATCACCTGCATCTTAAGCATCTGACGTAGTATCAGTAGGAACCACAAAATTTTGTAACCACAGTTACAAAACTGTGTAGGAACACAGTTACAGCTGAGCCTCAAACAACACAGGTTTCAACTGAGCAGGTCCACATGTATGTGGATTTTTTTCAGTAAGTACTGTGAATGCATTTCTCTTCCTTAGGATTTTCTTAATATGTATTAATAGACTGATTATATTATTGGTAAGGCTTCCAATCAACAGTAGGCTATTAGTAGTTACAGTTTGGGGGGGTCAAAAGTTATATGGGATTCCCACAGCTACGAAAAATTAGAATGGAAAACACAAATTCCTTATGCTTATCCTACAAAAAGCTGCTCAAGATTTGGACCTGGCAACTACCTCCCTAAACTCATTTGAATAACTCCACAGCACATACTTTTAAACACAGCATCGCACTTACCTAAGCTGATGTTCCCTGAGGTTTGATAATATTTCCATTCCGTGAAGATATGAATAAATAGTGTTTAAGTCCTGAAGAATAGAAAATATTTTAGATTATTTCAGATATCCTTCTTAAAACAGGACAACCCACAATTCTGATTTTAAGCAAACAATCCCTTATGACAGAGCTGTGACTATGGAAAAGTCATACAATCTCTGAATTATAAGAGATCTAAAAAGGCAGAGAACTCCCTCAACCCCTCCTCAGCATGGTTAATGGCCTGCACTCAAACAATGCCAGAAGTTAAAAACCCACTATTGCAGATGAAAGTCGAATTCATTTCTAGACAGATGTAACCCTTCTTCTTCAGTGACCTCCAAGTATTTGAAAAGTTGTCATAAAATCTTTTGGATCTTATTTTTCCCCCTCCCAGATTACAGTCTCAGTATTTGCACAGGATCCAGACCTTTAAGCATCCTGACTGACTTCCTCTGGAGATGACCCAGTTTGTCAATATTCCTCTTAAAATATGACTTTGTAAAAAATCTTTTTCTAAAGGATCTCAAAGTGATATTAACATACCACAAGACAATCCTATTATTCACTCTGAAACAGGGAGAGAACCCCTCCTTAGCCCTCGTTCAGATAACTAGGTGTTAAGAACCCCAGGATGACACAGTGCAGCCTCAGCCAAGAGCCGTGACATGGCAGAGGGAGAACGTGGGAGCAGTCCACTCGACTGACGGGAGGAGGTGGTCTACTGCCATATAGAATGTCGGTGCACGGTGACTATAATCAGTGTAAACTATCTGCGTAAAATGTACCTCCTTATCCTTCTATAAGAAATAATGCCTTTAATACCAGCATAGCCCAAACACTGCTTTCTTGCTTTGATATGCCAACCAGACAAGAGGATCATCAGATGACAGGGAGAAAAGATAAGATGCCTAAAACAACTTGTTTCCATTAGTTTAATAAAACAACATGGAATCACCAAGAAAAACAGCAATAAACTTTGATTCCAAAAATTACAACTGCGAACTAACCATGATGGATTCAATGACCACACATATCTCTGTTAAATCCTTACTAAAATGAGAGTGAAAAAGCTTTTTAGGTAGTTAGAAAAATGAACGGATTCAAAAAGGAAACCACAGAAAACGAGGAAGGTCTCCAAAATTCTGAAAGACAGCAGACAGGGTAGCTGATATGCTAAACTGTGTCTCTCAAGATGGCTGCAATAATGATGCTTCTTATTCTATAAGGTATTCTGCAATGAGACCTCACCACCAGCCCTGCCTCAAAAACTGGAATCTGTGTGCCCTCCCCATAGATCTGGGTAGTTCTGTGATTTGTTCACACCAAAAGAATGTGGTCAAAGTGAGGCTGTGTAACTTCTAAGACTCAAGTGCCCTGAGACCACCAATGTTGGAAGGAAGCCCATACTGGCCTCACTGACAGAGAAAGGCCACAGGCAAGCACCAAGCCACCAGACAGGTAAGTGTGCCCCTACTTCTTAGATGAATCCAGCTACCAGCTAAAAGGAACCAAGAGGATGATCCCAGTCAAGGTTCTATGGGGCAAAAGAACCAACCTCCTGGTCAAAATGTTCTCTATTGGGGTAGTAAGTAAGAGTCCTGGCAAAAGTCTGACTCACAGTGAGCTCCGCGAATCTGCAAACCCACCTAACAGTCTCTTTCCCCTACCCCCAAGTTTATAATTAGAACGTATATCAACCCCCACAGGTCAGAGAAACCCCCACAATGGGTCATGACCTATGTAGCAAAACCTGTCATAGTGGAAAAAGCCAAGTGAAAGAAAACCTCTGAAATTTCCCCACTCCCCAGAACAAGACAGTAAGAAAAAGACAATATTGTTTCCAGAGGGGCAAAGGAGAGCAGACAAGTGCCACCAGTAAGACTTAAATTATGCAGGGGTGCTGCAGAAGGCAGATGGACCCTAGAAGTGACTGTAGACTGCCACAGACTTAACCAAATTTTAGCCCTGGTCACAGCTGCAGTCCCACATATTAATACTGCTACTGGAACTGATGAGTTACGCTTCAGATAATTTTTATTGTAGATTTTATTTACTTTTAGAAGGAGGAGGAAGGAGGGAGACAGAGAGGGAGAGAAACATCCATGTGGGAGAGATACATCAATTGGTTGCCTCTTGCACACCCCCAACTGGGGAACCTGGCCAACAACTGAGGCATGTGCCCTGACTGGGAACTGAACTGCTGACCTGTTGATTTGAAGGCCTGTGTTTGATCCACCGAGCCACACCAGCCAGGGCATGCTTCAGATACTGATTTGGTGAATGTATATTTTTCTATTCCAATTATTAAAGAGGATCAGAACAGTATGCATGGGGGACAATATTAACTTACAATATTAAGTTACAAGTTTACCTTAGGGCTATTTTAACTCTCTTATCAAAATATAATCTGAAGACATCTAGACCTCCTGAACAATTACATAGATGATCTCTTGCTGACTGGACAGAATGAACAAGAGAATGAGCAAAAGGTGACTGGTACTCTAAAGTCGCTGATAACACATTCAGAAAGTGGGAGATAAACTCTATGTGGATTCAAAGACCTGCCACTTTAATATTTTGAGGGGTAAAGTGGTTGGGCATTTCAGGACATCCCTCCAAAGTAAAAGACAAACAGTTGGGACTTTATCTTTAGGTCAAGACGGAATAAGAGGATCTGAACTTACCTTCCACCTAAAACAACCTCAAATCAAAACAAATATATGAAACATTTTTTAAGAAATAAAACCTCACTGTCTTGAACCAGTGTGGCTCAGTGGTTGGGCATCGTGCCAGAAAGCAAAAGGTTGCTGATATGATTCCAGGTCAGGGCACATGCCTGGGTTGCAGGCACAGTTCCCAGCTGGGGTGCATGTAAAAGGCAACTAATCAATGTTTCTCTCTCTCCCCCCACCCTTTACCCACTCTCTAAAAACAGATAAATAAACCTTTAAAAAATGAAAGAAAAAGAAATGAGAGCCCAGGAAACAAAAGACAGTGACATCAGAGATGGGAAACAAATGAGGCAATTTACACGATTATCACACCTTTCTGGTGATACCCCTGCCTAGTGGTACCTTGAGTTGCGGAGAGGAGCTAGCAGTCTGGGGAGAAGGCAGCTCAAGTTTGCAGAGGAGAAAGAGTGCTACACAAACAGTAAGTATGTTCTGGAAACCTACAGAGTCTCCTTTGAGTCTTAAGTTGAGTACTGATCATCTCATGTATGTGAAGAAACAGAATCTAAAGTCAGAGAAAGAACCATTGGAACCGATTAGAGCAGTGGTCCCCAACCAGGACTGATTTTGCCCCCTGGGTGACAGAGCAGTGTCTGTCACATTTTGGGGGAGAGAGGTGCTACAAGCATCAAGTGATTAAAGCCAGAGATGCTACTAAACACCCGATGATGTGCAGGACAAGGCCCTAGACTAAAGGATTATGTGGGCCAAAATGTCTAGTTTGTCTACAGTTGAACTGTAAACACCCTGGACTGGAGGGAATAATACCCCAAACTCACACAGGAACAAGAAGAGTTCCTGTTCCCATTAGGCGAAGTGGAAAATCTCACAGTTCACAGTACATTCAGGAGAGAACTCAGATTTGAGGCAAAATTAACCCTGGATGAAATGCAACACTGGTGTCACATGACAGAGCTCAAAAGGCCCAAATGATATCCAAATTACTTAACTGAATCGAGAACAAAGCTGAAAAATATTTATAGGAAATACAAAAACTATTCAGTACATAAGGACTTCCGGCCAAGATGGAGGCATAGGTGGACACATTGTGCCTCCTCGCACAACCAAAATTAAGGACAACAAGGATTTAGAAAGAAGAAAAGAACCAGAACTGAGAGAAAATTGAACTGTATGGAGGTCAACAACCATTCATCCAGACCAGTAAGAGGGGTGGAGTTGCGGCAGGAGGAAGCAGAGGTTGGGGGACCAGGTGTGCAGGCAGCTGCTGGCAGACAGGGCCTGCAGGCGGGGGCTAGCAGGCCCCAGGCACAAAGTCGCTGGCTGACCAGGAAGTCCCACATTCGAACACAGATAATCCAGGCTAAAACGGGAACAAGACAGAACTGGCAACCCAGGGCCCCAGCGCCAGGAAATAAAACCTAAAAACACCGAGACCCTGCCCCCACATACAGCGTCACAACCCAGCGACTGGGCTGCCCCTGGGCGGGGGGAACACCTAAGGTTCCACCCCTCACTATGTAACAGCTGTGACCAGACCAAAAAACAACAACAACAAAAAAAACCCAAAACAAAAATGGCTCAAATGGGAGAACAGATCAAAGCCCTAGAGCCAAATCATCTAAATGACAAAGAGATAGCCAACCTATCAGATGCACAGTTCAAAGCCCTGGTGATCAAGATGCTCACAGAATTGGTTGATTTTGGTCGCAAATTAGATGAACAAATGAAGGCTACAATAAGTGAAATGAAGGAAAATGCACAGGGAACCAATAGTGATGGGAGGAAAACTGGGACTCAAATCAACAGAGTGGACCAGAAGGAAGAAACAAACATCCAATCAGAAAAGAATGAAGAAATAAGAATTCAAAAAAATGAGGAGAGGCTTAGGAACCTCCAGGACATCTTTAAACGTCCCAACATCCGATTTATAGGGGTACCACAAGGGGAAGAAGAGGAGCGACAAGTGGAAAAGTTATTTGAACAAATAATAAAGGAGAACTTCTCCAATCTGGCAAAGGAAACAGACTTCCAGGAAGTCCAGGAAGCTCAGAGTCCCAAAGAAGATGGACCCAAGGAGGAACACACCAAGGCACATCATAATTACATTAGCCAAGATTAAAATGAAGGAGAGAATTCTAGAAGCAGTAAGGGATAAGGGCACAGTCACCTACAAAGGAGTTCCCATCAGACTGTCAGCTGATTTCTCGAAAGAGACCTTCCAGGCAAGAAGGGGCTGGAAAGAAGTATTCCAAGTCATGAAAGTCAAGGACCTACATCCAAGATTGCTCTATCCAGCTTGCTGTCATTTAGAATGGAAGGGAAAATAAAGCACTTCTCAGATAAGGTCAAGTTAAAGGAGTTCATCATCACCAAGCCCTTACTATATGGAATGTTAAAGGGATGTATCTAAGAAAAAGAAGATAAAAAATCGGACAGTAAAAAGACAGCAAACTCACAGATATTAACAACCACATCTAAAACAAAAGCAAACTAAGCAAACATGTAGAACAGGAACAGAACCACAGAAATGGAGATCACATGGAGGGTTAGCAACAGGGGAGTGGGAGGAGGAAAGAGGGGAGAAAAGGTACATAGGGGAGAAAAAGTAGCATAGATGGTGGGTAGAAAAAAGACAGAGGGAGGGCAAGAATAGTGTGGGAAATGTAGAAACTAAAGAACTTATGACACATGGACATGAACTAAAGGGGGGGAATGTGGGTGGGAGGGGGTGTGCAGGGTGGAGGGGAATGATGGGGGAGAAATGTGACAACTATAATAGCATAATCAATAAAATATAAATAAATAAATACAATCAGTAAAACATTAAAAATATTCAGTACATAAAAAGGTAAAATCCATAATCTTTGGTATTCAATCAAAACATACCCAGCAAGCAAAGAATCAGGGAAAAATGACCTATAATGAGAAGAAAAATCAATCAAAACCAACTCAATAATTACACAGATAAAACTAGTAGAAAAAGACATTTAAAAACTTTATTAAAAACATGTTCCATATGTTCACAAGGAACATATTCCCCAGGCTCTGAAAGATACAGATTAAACACAGAATAATCAATTAAAAAATCCCAGAGATGAAAACAATAGTATCTGAGAAGTAAAATACAGTGGGGATGGATGCAAAGCACATTAGACATTGCAGAATAAAAGATTAATAATCCTTAAGACACAAGAACAGAAATGAAAAAGAAAACACAGAGCCTGGTGTGGCTCAGTTGATTAGAGCATCATCCTGTACACCAAAAGGTTGAAGGTTCAATTCCTAGTCAGGACACATACCTAGGTTGCAGGTTCAATCTCCAGTTGGGGTGCATATGGGAGGCAACCATTCAATGTTTCTCTCTCACATCAATGTTCCCCTCTCCCCCTCCCTCCCTCCTCTCTGTCCCCCCCACCCTTCTTCTTTCTCTAAAATAAATGTATTTTAAAAAAAGAGATAAAAGATGAAAAAATATGAACAGAGCACCAGTGAGCTATCTGACAACTTCAAGCAACCTAACAAAAGTTACTATGGCCCTGACTGGTGTGGCTCAGTGGGTTGGGCATCATCCTGCAAAGCACATTGGTCACAGGTTCAATTCCCAGTCAGAGCATATGCCTGGGTTGCTGGCTGGTGCCCAGGAGGGGTGCATGCAAGAGGCAACCAATTGATGTTTCTTTCACACATCAATGCTTCTCTCTCTCTCTCTCTACCCCCCTCCCTCTAAGAATAAATAAAATCTCTAAAATAATAGTAATAAAAAAGTCATTATGAAAAAAGTCACTATGGGAGAGAGAACAACAAAATACTATTGGGAGAATGGTGGAAAACCTTCCATATTTGGTGAAAACTATAAACTCACATATCCAAAAGCTCAACAAGCACAAGAAATATGAAGAAAACACCATCAAAGCACACCATAATCAAATTGCTTTAAAAATGACAAATTTGTAATGGCAACTAGAGAAAGAAGACAAATTATATAGTAAGACAAAGATTAGAATTACATCAAACTTCTATTCAGAAACAATGCAATCCAGACAACTCTGTACTAATAGCTTTAAAGTCACAAAAGAAAGAAAAACTATAAACTTAGAATTCTATTCCCAGTCAAAATACCTTTCAAAAAAAGGGAAAAAATAACAACAGGCAAAATATTTTTCATATACAAAGGCTGAATAAATTAATCAGCAGCAGATCTGCTCTATAAGAGTGTGTGTGTGTGTGTGTGTGTGTGTGTGTGTTTTAAAAGTACTTCATAAAGGGGAAAAACAATACTGGATGGAAATCTGGACCTTACATACAAAGGAATGAAGACAATTGAAAATGGTACTTACATGGGTAAATATAAATCTTTTGCCTAATTATTTAAAAGATAATTGTCTAAAGAGACAACAACAAAGACAACTTACTGTGTTCTGTAACATGTGTCACAACATATGCACACATGTACACACAGCACACATATACATGTGCACACAGCATACACACATGTGCGCACAACATGTGCATCACAACAACAAAGGCTGAGGGTAAAACTGGGAGAACACTGTTGTAGGGTCCCTGTAATTCATGTGAAGTAGTGTATCATTTGAAGACAGATTCTGATGTTTAAAATGTATACAACAAATCTTAATAAATCTCATAGCTTGTAGATTCTTTGGATTTCCTTGGATTCTTTGCATATGTACATATATAACATCTCTTCTGAGTAAGTATGGTATAATTTCTTCCCTCCCAGTCTGCATATGTTTTTCCCCCTTTCTTGCCTTACTGCATGAGCTGGGACTTCCAAAACAATGGCTGGAGTAGGTGTGACCACACATGACACACACAGCCACTGGGGCCCAACCCTCTGAGTTAAGAGTCATCACCACACAGCCAGACACAAAACGACTATTGTATACAAAGGTACTTGTTATTTCTGACTGCGAGACAATTTATTTTAGTGGCAAGTAAGTTCTGAAAACTGTAACATGTATAGGTTATGTTACGGCAAACAGAACTCCTATAACCTGCCCTGCCAGACGCGGCCAGGCTAGCGTCAAGGAAGCGCAGAATTTTCAGAGATTCCTGACTGAATCTGTGTCGTATCGTTTGCTCCATCCTCAAGTCAGAGGGCATCTTTGGTACATCACTGATGATGCCATGATTAGCTGACAAAGAATTAGGAATTCACTTTTCAACTTTAAAGTCTAAGTGAGAATATACTTCAAATTTTAAAATTGTTATGTAATTCTTCAGTTCTGTATAAAGAGAGACCGACAAAGTTTATCAACTTTGGATTCTAAAAGCCCTTTGCCAAATATCTGAAAGTCTGTCCCATTGTTTGCCTTCAACCTCCTTCCTTCAGAGAACCACCTGGCCATATGAATGAACAAAATTCTCCAACAGCATCTACAAATGGTAACTGCATGGACTCGAATAGAAGTGTTAGCATTACTCCTATCAGGGTTGGCAAACTTTTCCTACAAAGGGTCAGGTGGTATGTATTAGCATATATTCTAGGTTATTTGGGGCCACAAAATTTTTGCAATACCTACTTAACTTTGCCTCTCTCTGTAGCATGAAAACAACCACAGAAACAAAGGTAAATGAATAGATATGATTGTATTCCAATAAAACTATATACGAAATAGCTGGTAGGCTAATTTGGCCCCCAGGCCTATAGTTTGCCAACTCCTAATGCAATACGGTAAGAAATATCTATCAAGAAAGTCAAGCCATGAATGAACTCCTCTTTGGAGAATACCTCAGCCTGGGTTGTGCTGGAAGCTGAAAACACCAGATTTTCATTTTTCCAACTTTCCATAATACTAGGGCTTAGGCAAATGATCAAGTGCCACCAGACACACCTATTCCAGACTGTAAATCTAGTGATTCTGAGAAGCAACACTGCACAAAACCCACTCCAACAGCGAGTGGCAGCAGCAGGGCCTGTCCGCCTATGCAGTACACAGTACAGGTGCCAGCAGCGCCAGCTGTGGCGCCGCTGTGTTCAGTGCTAGCAGCAGTAACACCATTATCAAATCTGTCATCAAGGCTGCCTAGCCCAAGCCTACTTCTCTAGTACTTCCACCACTTCTGTAGCTGTTCAGTATCCTTTTGACACTGAATAGCTAAAAGGTCAAAGGATAAAGGTTATCCTTTTGATAACCTTTGTAAAAACACACATTCTCAGACCATATCCCAGACCCAGTGAATTGGAACCAATGAGAGGAGGACCCAGCAGTCTGTGGTTTAACAAACCCGACAGGTGGCTCTGATGCACAGTGGCGTTTGAAAACCACTGGTTTATAGGCAGGATCTGTATCATTCTGGAGTATTTGACTGCTAACCTGTTTACGAGGAAGGGAAACAAGCACTGAGATGTCTAGTGAATCCTGGTCTTTTCAGGGCACCTTGTTTGTAGATCATAAAATGCTAAGCATTCACAAAAGGACAAAAAAGAATCTCCCAAAACAAAGGATGATTGTAGTAGCAAGCTGATTCTTTCACATGATGTGGGTGGTTATGGTATTTTGCTTACACGGGACAGCAAGCAGTAGCTGACTGTGTGATGCTGTTTAGAAAGGGGTTCTTGTAGTTCCTGTACCAACTATTTCTGAGACAGGCTGAAGATGCTATATCATCTGTTAGGCTCTCGGTGTGCCCAAGACCAATAAAAGCTACCACAGAAAGCCAAACAAACACAAAACCCCTGAGAGAGAGGCACACTGGAAGTCTTACAGATATTTCTTGGTAGGAAAAACTTTAAATGGTAGATCCAAGAAAGTGTTCATTATTTACAGCCTGTGCACTTGAAAGCTCCTCCACTGAAAGAGGGAAGTCACAAGGAAGATGGAAAAACCAGAAGTCATGCTAATTCCAGATCAGTAACACCTGAATCAACCACTGGTTCTGTAACTACAACAAAATACTACAGACATTATCCAGCGGGATTACAGGAACAAATACCAACTGGGATTGCAGAATAAAATAATGGGTTTTACTTGGGCAATAAAAGGTGAGGAAGTGGTGATGACTCAGTACTTCCTAAAAAAGATCAGCCGTACCTCTTGGCTGGTCAGTCGGTTCTGTGAGCCACGGTGAACAAGCTGAGGTGGGCTGGGCCCACTGCCATCCTACGACTGGTAAGTGGCTCCCTTTATGCATCCTTCAAACGGTCCATGCCTAAAGAATTCATTGTATGTATACTGTATGAGTGTTCACGTTAAATGTTAAATATTAAATTCATATTCGTGACTCCATATGTGTGAGAAATTAATGGTTCTTTTAAATATACCCTTCTAATGAAGCTGATTGGGACTTTTATTCCATTCCTGAGTGTGCCAAGCAGGGTGCTGCTCTCAGAGTGACCCCATCCCTCAAGACTGCTGGCTGCCACTCCACACATGCTTAGGAAACCAACTGAAGCACTCAGAAAATTCAGACTGGGGTACTTAGAGCTAGTCTTCATGTTTCTGTTTCTTAAAATCGAAAACTTGTAAATTTTTTATCTAGGACATGCCTAATTTGCCACATACAGCTTTCAATACATTTATCTAAAATAATCACTGACCAAGATATTCTACTCATTAGCTTTTTGAACTGGAAAGCAAGTCCATCTTAGGAATTTTAACACTAAAAGATCTCTCCAATGGATCCTAAGGTCAGTACAGACATTATCTCAAGATACATACTCTGCAGCTACAGTTCTATAACGAAAACCTATTCTGAAGCATCTTTTCCAAATCACTGTTAGGCTAAAGACAGCCTAACAATGTAGTTAAAAAATTGGAATCTGGAGAAAAGTCATGGGTTCACACACTGCCTCTATCAGTTACTAAACATACAGTCTTGAATAATTTGCTTAACATTTATTATCTATACGCAACAATGATAAACTACTCCGTTTTGACCATAAAATAAAGCTCATTAAGTGTATAGTAGAGACAATCACAGAGACTGACAGTTAACAAATGTTGGAATTCTATGTTTGTATGTTTATGTTATAAAACTACACAACAAAGATTAAGTTACATTCAGCAGACTATTAAAGTATAATTTAAAGATTCTGGACAATATCTCCAAGTTAACAAGACCATACATTTAACACAGAATTCTATTCCTTGGTTTTCTCACCCATGAACGTGGAAATATAATCTGAAAAAGGGTGGTAAAGAACTAGAAAACACTTATCACACCTGAAGCCCAGACCTTGGCTTCTAAATATAATTATCCTTAAAAGGAACAAGGGTTCCTTGGATAAATGGCTGATTTCAGTGTTAGGCCAAGGACAGAACAAGCTTGGAACACCTTTTGTACCAGAAAGAAGGTGTCACTTCAAGACCGACGGGGTCATGTCTACAGGACATGAAGCACGTGACTTTGAAACGGCTCTCACTGGCCAAATCTGAGGTAATCTAACAATCAAAAAGAATAATGACAATATAAAAAATACAAAAATAGGCTGGTGACTGCTGGGGAGAGGAGCACATAAGGGGACTAAATGGTAATGGAAAAAATATAATAAAGATTACATATTTAAAAAATACAATAATCCCTGAATGATAGTGATCTTTTTAAAAAAGGAGGTGGAGCCCTGGCCACTATGGCTCAGTGGGTTGGAGAATCATCCTATAAACGGATAGGCTGCAGGTTCACTTCCCAGTCAAGACACATGCCTAGGGTGCGGATTCAGTCCCCAGTCGGGGTGTGTATGATAGGCAACTGGTCAATATTTCTTCCCCTCCCTTCCCCGTCTCTCTAAAATCATAAGCACATCCTTGGATGAGGATTAAAAAATAAAAATTAAAATGAAAAAAGGAGGAGGAAAAGGGGAGGCAGGGAAAGTTCTTTTATACAGAATACTAGCTAATGAATGTATAATAAACATACAATTAGAAAATTTATGACTTTGTAACAGCAAAGTAATAATTTAGGCAAGGATCACCAATGAAGGCTAAAGCCACTAGGTGAAACACTGTTGGAAAACAGGATACTCACACACTCTCCAAGTATCCCCTTATGGATCACTCACAACTCACGGCATGGCACCTTCACACCACAGAAACAGAGGTGATCAAGTTTAGCACCTCCAAAGATGGAAAGAACTGATAATATGCGTCTTCTGATGAAACACTACAGAGAGTATGGAACATCTCCAAGTAGTTTCTCAAGAAAATGATTTAACCTGAATGTAATTATGAGAAACCAGATGAATCCAAATAACAGTACATAATTCTAGAAGACAACTGGCCCCATTCTCCCAAAAGCCACGTTTGTGAAAGGAAGTAAAAGGCAGGCGGGCAGACTGTTCTAGATTAAAAGAGACTAAATAGCCATGACAACCAAATATAACGTGCACCTTGACTGGATCCTGGAGTGGGGGAAATGAAAATGAAAATTAAAAATATATATATACACATACAGATGAGAGACATACTGGAGATAATGGTGCAGGGTGAAGTGCCATCAGGTCTGCAACTTACTTTCAAACGGTCTAGCAAAATAAAGTACATGCCAGAGAGGAGGAGGTAAGTAAACATGGCCAAATTCATTCAATGTTTCCGTGGTTTTAAATTTGTTTAAATAGGAAGATGGAGGGTGGGAACACCTATTTCCAGCTTTCTCCATCTGGGGACACATATTTCTACCTTTACTTAATTTTCAGCCTTTACTTACTGATCTGCATTCTTTTCTCATCTTTCCCCAGCATCCCCAATCACCTTTGCCCATGACACGCTGCCCCCACCAATGTCCTCTGGAGAAGTGTACCTCGTTCCATCGCTGTGTTAGACTCTCATCTTATCTTGTTATAGATTTCAGTATACATTTCAGAGTAAACAAACTTATTTGTAGATTAAAATATACTGCCTAAATAATTTGAACATTGTATTTTATTAATAAAAACTCTAACATTGAAAAACTATATTCTCACCCTGGTTGGTGTGGCTCAGTGGATTGAGCGCTGGCCTGCAAATCAAAGGGTCACTGGTTCGATTCCCACTCAGGGCACATGCCCGAGTTGTGGGCCAGGTACCCAGTTGAGGGTGCACAAGAGGCAACCACACACTGATTGATGTTCCTCTCCCTCCCTCTCTCTCCCCCCCCTCCCTTCTAAAAATAAATAATAATAAAATGAAAAAATATATATAGTTTGGCCCTGGCCAGTGTGGATCAGTTGGTTGGACTGTCATCCAGTAGACCAAAAGGTGGTGGGTTGCAGGTTCAATTTTCAATCCCCTGATTGTTACCTGGGTAACCCGCACTTACCCAGGTTGCAGGTTCAATCCCTACTCGGGTGCATACGAGAAGGCAACCATTCAATGCTTCTCTCTTATATCAATGTCTGTGTGTCTGTCTGTCTCTCTCTCTCAAGTTTTCTCTCTCCCAACCTAACTTTCTAAAAGCAATGAAAAAATGGCCTCAGGTGAGGATAAAAAATAATAAGAAAGAAATGTTTTAAAAAATTATACTCTGAAATTTTAATTTTTACTGATTCAAGTTTCAAATGATCATTAAACTCCAATAATTAATCACAAAGGATAACGCATCAAAAGATCAAGCATCCTGCTACTTATAAGTTCAAGTATAGCCTGAAGTTCACTTTCCTGATCCCACCACTAGTTGAAGCCAGCCCAAGACTTGCTAATTCCAAATTTCACATTCACTTTTCAATCTTTATCTCTATTCGCATTCTCTATAGACTGCTGACACTTCATCATTCATTCACTCCCCCCTTCCTAAACTCTTTCTCCCAACCCTCCTGTAACATGTTTCTCTCTGGGTTTTTCGTGCTAATGAGAAACATTTAGCAATGGTTACAAGGACAGACTGTGAAACTGAAATGCCTAGGTCTGCATCCTGACTCCGGCTACTAACTGTGTGGCTTCAGACAAGTTCATCTCTGTGATTTCATTTCCCTATACACACACAACTCGTTTTATTGTGTTTGCTTTACTACGCTTCACAGATGTTGCCCTTTTTACAAATTGAAGCTGAGATCCTCCACCAGCGAAAGGTAATGACTCACTTTACTGCAATACTTGCTTTATTGTAGTAGCCTGGAACTAAACCCACAAGCTCTCTGAGGTGTGCCTGTATGTATGTAAAATGCGGGCACTGCCTTCTTTCAGAGAATTTTTGGAAGAATTAAAGGTGTATAAAGGTTTTGTAACAGTGACAGGAATCCAATAAGCACCGTAACATGTAAGTCTTCACCATTCCTGTTGCTGTGACTTCCTTTCTGCTACAGCTGCTCCTGAGTCTCTTTCACAGGTTTCATCTTCTTTTCTTACTCCCTTAAATGTTTAAAAAGTTTATGTTCCCAAAGCTATGACATCTACCCTTTCTTCCCTGGAGACTTGCTACCATCAGTAATATCCTCCACATCCATAGCTCCAACTACCATATACAGGGGTGGTCATAAGCAGATTTACAGCTGTTCCAATGCAGAAAGACACACAGGTTTTGATGATTGCAATAGCTTTATTAAGTCAAAAGAATGCCATAATGCAATTTAAAATCTACTTTTGCCCATGCCTGTATATGCTAATGATGCCCATATTTGTATTTTTACCTCAGAGTTCTCCAGTAAACTTACAACGTACCTTTCTACTGCACTCTGAACACTTTCACTTGGGTGACCCATCAGCATCTCAAGCACATTATATCCAAAGCTAAACTCATTATCTATACTTCTTGCTGTGTCTTGCTCCTAGGGTCCCTGATTGAGGTGATAGTATTTACTGTCAACGACTCTTGGCTAAAAATTTGTCAATTCTACTTTCTAATTATCTCTGCTCACCATCCAAACTGAAGCAATTTAGAGATCCCTTATTTCTCACTGGGTAACAGAAAACGACTTCCTACCTGCAGCCTGGCCCCCTGTAATCCATTCTCCATTGTGCTGCCAAAGTGATCTTTCTAAAAAGCAAAGGCAACTCCTTAATAGGCAGAACACAGTCCTTCAGGAACTAGATCCTGACCATGCCTCCAGCCTCATCTATTTCACTCTTGTTCCAGAGTTCCAGCTGCCCAGAAAACTTCCATGGTCTTACTGAGCTCATCTTGTAGCCTCAGAAAATGCTGCTTTCTTTTTTAGGAAACACATATTGTCCTTTCTTCACCCAACTTTACATATTCTTATCTATACTCAAGTCAAAATTCCCTTTTCTAAAGTAACTTGAATGATACCTGCCTACCCTGCTCTCTCCCAACAGCCCTCCTACCAACTCCTGAGTACCTGAGATTTACAGCTATCACATTACCTAAAAAGGGTGTATAATAACTGCATATTTCCCTATCTCTTCTCTTGATGAAAGAATTATAATCTTTTATCCCTGACACTTAAAAATATTTACCACACAGGGGTAAGTCTAAAATGGCAGTGCAGTCGGTGGAAACTATACCCACCTCCTTCCAAAGCCAAACTGGAATTACAATGAGCAATCAACCTGAATAACCAACTGGGGGCTAGCTGAAGAGAGGTCTTATAGCCAAGGACTTGCAGAAGACGACAGATGGAGACTGAGGGGAAGAGTGGAGATGCAGAAAGGGCTGGCTCCAGGTCCCAGATGGTGGCTGAGGTTCTCGAGGGATACCTCAGCTACAGGAGGGTTCCCCCATTAAGTGTGGGATCTCAAGCCCAAGCCAGGCCCCCCAGCCCAGATGACCAGAGCAAGGAAGAGGTGACTATAAAACACCTGACTATGAAAAACAGCGAGGTTTCTGTCCATTGGGAAGAGACAGGAGTCCACTAGAGACACAGGCACCCTCTTGAAAGGCCAGCACACGAAACCTCATTCAGAGCCATTCACCCTGGGCTCCACCAAAGGGAGGGGAGAGTGGACTAAAGTAGCATTACGAGGGACTGGGGTTCGTGGCTTCAGGAGAGAGCTGGAGGGGCAGCTGCCACAACTACCTATGCTGAGTCCCTCTTCCTCAATGCAGTCGCCATCTTTCTTGGGTGGAGTGGTGGAGTACTTCCCTATGTAAACATTTGCCTAATGGAAGGAAAGCAATAGCTCCACCCTCTGGACTCCCTGCAGCCCAAGCCTATAAAGCTTGTGCCCTGCTGAGAAGTCAAGAGCCTGGGCCAGAGTGTAGAGGTCTGGGAAGATTCAGAGGGTGTCAGTGACTGAGTAGTGGGGCTTTGGGGTGGGGGCCATTCCCCCCACTTTCCTGTGAACCTAACTGGTGCCTCCTCCTTAGGGAAAATCTGCAAGCCCCACTCCCTTGGTTCCTAGTAGCCCCACCCTCCCAAATCCTGGGGGCTCCTCCCTGCTGAGGTCTGTGCAGAATCCCCGACAGACTAAGTTGTGTGACTTTGAGACAGAGGCTCCTCCCCACACTATCCCCTAAGCCTGACCAGAACATCTCCCTCAAGAGACATCCACTAGCACCCTCCTCCTGACTCCCGGGGGGGCCACCATGCTGAGATCAACTACTGGCGGAATCTGGGGCAGTCTAAGTTGTATGGCTCTAGAATGGGGTGATTTTTTTCCTTGCACATCCAACCAGTGCAGAACTCTCTGCTCACATGGCCAACTTGTGGTCTGTCTAGGCATGATAAAGTCTGCTGGCCTCACCCTGATGATTCCCTGAAATTCTGCCCCACCACGAAGGAGCGCAAGCACCCAGCTGGAATCAGCTACACTAGGAATACTCAGGGATGTATGCTGAGTGGCCTCCAAGCCAGCATTGGCACCAAGTTTAAACCTTTATCAATCTAGTGAGCACCACTAGCTCCTAACTCGTGACTCACTGAGAGCCTACCACATGCAATTTGAGTTATCAATGGAGACTCTTTCAGTGACTGAGTCTAACAGGGAGCCAACAGATGGAGGCAGACAAAGGCAAATCATCGGGTGTTTTGGGACTTCTGCTATCCTGCCCCCAGGCTCAGTACTAGTAAAATCCAGGCCTGGTGCAGAGCTTGGCCTTTCCCACGCACACCCAGGACCAGCATAGGCAGCCAAACATTGTGAATCACTTAGTAGCTCCAAACAGGTTGCAGAGGGCCAGTCACATCCAGTATATGACACTAGCTGGCACCGGAATTCCTCCCAAGAAGCCCCAGAACTAACACATGCAGTCATTAGTTTCAGATGACATCAGAGGAGGATCCAATTCACTTCATAAGCAGCACACTGAAAGGGAGATCCTGGCAAGCACCAGACCGTGATGAGGCAAATTCTGTGTCCTGTTGTCAGCAACTGCACAACAGCTCAAACACTGTGGTTAAGGTTGACAGTCAGCCAGCCTGAGGGTCAACCCCATACACAAACAGGCTAACAGCAATCAGGATTCAATTACAACAGTGGGGCCCACATAACCCATATAAGAAACATTTCTGGAGCACCCAGCTTAGGTAATAAAGGAGAGGGCACCACGGGGTCCACAGGACACCTACTACATAAGGCCACCCCACCAAGTTCGGGAGACATAGCAGCTCTACCTAATTCACAGAAACAAAGACAAAGAGGCAGCCAAAATGGGAAGACAAAGAAGTATGCCCAAATGAAAAAACAGGAGAAATCTACAGGAAAAGAACTAAATGAAATGGAGGCAAGTAATTTATCAGATATAGTTTTAAAAAATGACCATAAGGATGCTCAAGGAAGTTATAGTAAGAACTTCAACAGCATGAAAAAGGATACAGAAATCACTTTTTAAAAAACAGAAATGAAGAATACAAAATCTAAAATGGAGAATACGCTAGAAGAAATAAGCACTAGGTTGGATGAAGCAGAGGGTCAAATCAGCAATTTGGAAGAAAAGGCAGCAGAAAACACCCAATCAAAACAGCAAAATAAATAAATAAATGAATGAATGAATGAATGAGGAGAGTTTACAGGACCTTTAGGGCAACATGAAGCATAAAAGCATCTGTACCATAGGAGGAGAAAGAAGAGGGGAAGGGAAAGGGGGAGGGGAAAAAGAAAAAAGAGCCTATTTGAAGAAATAATGACTGAAAACTTCCCTACCCTGGTAAAGGAAAAAGACACACAAATTCAGGAAAGTCAGAGTCCCAAACAAATTGAATCCAAAGAGACCCACACTAAGACACATCATAATTGAAATGGCAATGCTTAAAGAGAGAATTTTTAAAGCAGCGAGAAAAAGAGAGCTCCCATTAGACTGTCAGCTGATTTCTCTATGGAAACATTTCATCCAGAAGAAACTGACATTAAATATTCAAAGTGATGAAAAACAAGGACCTACAACCAAGAATACTTTACTCAGCAAGCCTATCATTTAAAATCAAAGGACAAATAAAGACCTTCCCAGAAAAGAGAAAGCTAAAAGCATTCATTACCACCAAACCAGTACTATAAGAAATATTAAAGGGTCTTCTTTTAAAAGAAGGAAAAAGAGAAAAACAAAGGAACACAGTTAAATGAATAAAATGGCAATAAATACATGCCTATCAATAACCACACTGAATGTAAATGACATAAATGCTCCCATCACAACACATAAGGTGGTTGAATGGGTATGAAAACAAGAGCCATAAACATGCTGTTTACAACAGACCCAAGTCAGAACGAAAGTTACACACAGACTAAAAATAGATGGAAAAAGATACCTCATGCAAATGGAAATGAGAAAAAAAAGCTGGGGTAGCAATGCTTATATCTGACAAAAGAGACTTTAAAACAAAGGCAATAGTAAGAGACAAACAAAAACACTACACAATGATAAAGGGAGCAAACAAGAGGATATAACCCTTGTAAACATTTACGTACCCAACATAGGAAGAACTAAATATACAAAGCAAATCTTGATGGGCATAAAAGGAGAGAGACAGACAGTGATACAGTCATAGTCAGGGATTTTCATATGCCAATGACATCAGTGGACAGATCTTCCAGACAGAAAATCAAAAAGGAAACAGCAACCTTACATGACACACTAGATCAGATGTGTTTAACTGATATCATCAGAGTATTTCATTCCAAAGCAGCAAAATATATATTCTTTTCAAACATACATGGAACAATTGCTAGGAAAGACCACATAATTTGGACACAAAACAAGTCTCAATAAATTTAAGACTGAAATCATATCAAACATCTTCTCTGACCATAATGGTATGAAACTAGTAATCAATCACAAGATAAAAACTGAAAAAAACATTCAGGCATGAAGGCTAAAGAGCATGTTGCTAAACAATGAATGAGTTAACAATGAGACCAAGGAAGAAATTAAAAGATACCTTGAAACAAAAAATGAGAACAAAACCCAAAATTTATGGGACACAGAGAAAGTTGAAAGAGGGAAATCCATAGCATTACATGCCTATCTCAAGAAGCAAGAAAAATCTCAAATACACAATCTAACTTTACACTTCAAAGAAGCAGAAAATGAACAACAAAGCCCAACATGAGTAGAAGGAAGTAAATAATAAAGATCAAACGGGAAATAAATGAAATAGAGTTAAAAAATACAAAAGATTAATGAAACTGAGAGCTGTTCTTTGAAAAGATAAACAAGATTGACAAAATTTCAACCAGACTCATCAAGAAAAAAGAAGGACCAAATAAAGAAAATCTGAAATGAAAGAGGAGAAGTAACATCTGGCACAACAAAAACACAAAGGATTGTAAGAAAATACTACAAACAACTACATACCAACAAATTGGAAAATCTGTATAAAATAAATAAACTCCTAGAAACATACAATCTTCAAAAACTTAATCAGGAAGTGTCAGAAAACCTGAATAGACTGATTAAAACTGATGAAATTGAACTAGTAATTAACAAAAGTCCTGGACTGGATGCATTCACAGGTGAATTTTACCAAGCATCCAGAGAACTAACATCTATCTTTCCTGAACTATTCCAACAATTTCAAGAAGAGGGAAAACTCCCAGTGTCACATGAGCATTATCCTCATTCCAAAACCAGGTAAAGAGATACTACATAGAAAGAAAATTATTGGTCAACATCCCAGATGAATACAGATGCTAAAATCCCCAACGAAATATTATCAAACCAGACCCAGCAATACATTAAAAAGATCATACACAATGATCAAGTGAGATTTATTCCACGTGCAAGCCAAGTACAATATCAACAAATAAAGATGAAACAGCACATAAACAAAATGAACGATAAAAATAACATGATTATATCAATGGGTACAGAAAAAAGCATTTGATAAAAACTCAGCAAATTGTGAATAGAGAGAACAGACCTCAACATAACACTCACCACGTATGACAAACCCACAGCTAACATCCCACTCAATGGGCAAAAGTTAAAAAGCATTTCCCTTAAAACAGAGAACAAGACATGGATGTCCACTTTCACCACTCTTATTCAACATAGTATTGGAAGTCTTATCCACAGCAATCAGAGAAGAAAAAAGACATCCAAATTGTAAAGGAAGAAGTAAAACAGTCATTATTTGTTTATGACATGATACTGTATATAGAGAACCATAAAGATTCCACCAAAAAAACTACTAGAACTGATAAATTCAGTAAAGTAGGATACAAAACAAATATTGAGAAAGCAGTAGCATTTTTAAATACCAATAATGAAGGGAAACTAAGAAAACAGTCTCATTTATAATTGCATCAAAGATACCCAGGAATAAATATAACCAAGGATGTAAAAGACCTGTATTACGAAAATTATAAAACACTGAAGAAAGAAACTGACGAAAATACAAACAAATGGAAGCATGCAATGTGCTCTGAATAGGTATAATTAACATCATTAAAATGTTCATACAAGCCAAAGCAAACTATAGATTCAATGCAATTCCTATCAAAATACCAATGGCGTGTTTCACAGAACTAGAACAAATATTCCAAAACTTTATCTGGAACAATAAAACACTCCAAACAGCTGCAGCAATTTTGAGAAGAACAAAGTTGGAGGAATCATGTTCCCTGATATCAAACTATACCAGTGATTTTTCAACAGGTGTACCACAAAATTTTTTAAAACAGGCAATATATGACTATTTATAGTCAGGGGCACTGACTTCTTTTCTCTTATACTGTCAAATTAAAAAAATGTAGACAGCTAACACAACACCTGTCTGTTATGAATGAATAAAAATTACATCCGTATTTTTTTGTCAGATTGGGCAAATATATATTTCTTTGGTGTGCCACAGATTTTAGTAAAATTTAGAATTTTAGATTATGTGTGCCATGAGATGAAAAAGGTTGAAGAATCACTTAACAATACAAGGCCACAGTAATCAAAACAGCATGGTACCAGCAGGAAAAAAGACATATGGATCAATGGAACAGAATAGAGAGCCCAGAAATAAACCCAAGCCTTTAAGGTCAATTAATACTCAACAAAGGAGGCAAGAACATACAATGGGGTAAAGATATTTTCTTCAATGAATGGTGTTGGGAAAATTGGACACATGCATGCAAAAAAGTAAAAACTAGACTACTTTCTTACACCATACACAAGAATAAACTAAAAAGGGATTAAAGACCCAAATGTTAGACTTGAAATCATAAAAATCCTAGAAGAAAACATAGGCAGTAAAATCTCAGACATTTCTTGTAGCAATATTTTTTTCTGGTACATCTCCTCGAGCAAGGAAAACAGAAAAAAAAAGTGGACTACATCAAACTAGCAAGGTTTTGTACAGCAAAGGAAACCATCAACAAAATGAAAATACAACTCACTGAATGGAAGAACATATCTGCCAGTAATACATCTGATTAGGGGTTAATAGCCAAAATTTATAAAGAACTCAGACAACTCAACACCAAAAAAAACCTCCAAACAACTCAATTAAAAAATGGGCAAAGGACTTGAATAGATACTTCTCCAAAGAGTACATACAGGTGGCCAACAGACATATGAAAAGATGCTCAGTGTCAGTAATCATCAGAGAAATGCAAATTAAAACCACAATGAAATATAACCTCACACCTGTCAGAATGGCATCAATAAATCAAAAAACAGTGAGTGCTGGTGAGGATGTGGAGAAAAGGGAATCCTCATGCTCTGTTGGTGGGAATGCAGACTGGTACAGCCACCATGAAAAACAGTATGGACTTTCCTCGAAAAATTAAAAATATAACTGCCTTATGACCCAGCGATTCTACTTTTGGGAATATATCTGAGAAAACCCAAAACTGTAAAAAATTATATATATATATGCACCCCTATGTTCATTGTAGCATTATTTATAATAGCCAAACTATGAAAGCAACCCAAGTGACCATCAATGGACAAGTGGATTAAAAAAATAAAGCTGTAGCTCATATACACAATGGTGTATTACTCCACCATAAGAAAAGAATGAAACCCTAACATTTGCAATAGCATGTATGGACCTAGAGGGTATTATGCCAAGTAAAATAAGTCAGTCAGAGAAAGACAAATAACACATGATTTTACTCATATGTGGAATCTAAAGAACAATATAAATGAACAAACAAAACTGAAACAGACTTATAGATACAGAGAAGAAAAACTGACTGATGGTTGCCAGAAGGGAGGAGGAACTGGGGGACTGGGCAAAAGGGGTGAAGGGACTGAGAAGTGCAGATTGGTCATTAGTTACAAAATAGTCATGAAGATGTAGAGTAGAGCATAAGAAATATAGTCAGTAATACTATAATTACAATGTATGGTGCCAGTCGGGTACTGGAAATATCAGAGGAAACACTTGTAAAGTATGTGACTGCCTAACCACTATACCATACCCCTGAATTAATAGAAGGTAATACTGAACGTAAACTGTAATTTTAAAAAATTTTAATTAAAAAAATACAAATAAAATTGTCAGGGGGAAAAAAGTCACTGATGAATAGTATAACCTTGAGCAAGACATTTTATCTCCTTACTGCTTAGTTCCTCTATATGTATGCACCCCATCTCATTGGCTCTTAGCCCACCAAATGAAGTATCTAGGGGAGTGCTACGTATTACGTGTTCACAAGTACAATCTAGGCTATGCTGCTACTTCTGCTATGTACTGCGTGTGCTGTTCACTGAGGACCTGTCTCTGCCATATGCCGGAGCCTGAAGCCCTCCAGCTGTCAAAGTTTATGGTGAAGTAGTGAAGAATGTCTGGTAGTAAAGAAGCATCAAATAAGGGCTACTTGTGCCTCCACTGCCTCAAGTTCTTAATAAAGTGATTCATTCAGTTTTTATACAGCCAGACTTCAGTTTACACAGGCTGGTCTAATGTGAAGCCAAATGATAACCACAATGTTACAGAGATCACAATCACTCCATCCTTCCAAAACAACAGGACTTTGTCACACAGGAAAGGTCACCACGCCTGCTGCTGCTCCTCTTTGCAGAATTCTCTCTTAGGGAAGCTCCTAGTCTCTCAGAAACAAATCTTATGGCGTCTGAACTCCGATGGCCACAGTTCTTTTCTCAAGCTGGTAATCTCCAATACACGTAAAATGAGGTGCCTAGAAGGAGAAGCTGCCTAACAAACGCCCCATGCAGATCTCACCTTCCCTCTCCACACAGCTGAGTTTACAAGTAAACGGTCAAGGGCCCCAGAAGCATAAGTAAGCTCTTTTCCTTTCCAAGGGTGTGCACTTGCTGTGGAAAAGAACAACAGAATTTCTGTGCTGCCACCCTCAGATGTGTACATAGTGACTCACTCAAAAATGTCTCTCAATACAAGGTGCTTTTTTGACAATTATTTAAAAACCTCTACAAGTGTAATAAATAATTAATTACAAGAACACTAAACTTTACATTCTGTCAATTTTATCTCCCTCTTTAACTTTTGGTCACAAAAAATGAGCTAGTTATTTTAAAAACCTTTTTCTGATTGTAAATAGGCATTATATTAGCACCTAGCTAAGCATGAAATTTTTGCCCAACAAAAGCTTAAGTCATCTGATTAAAAACATGAAGTCACTCTGGCTGGTGTGGCTCAGTGGACTGAGCGCTGACCTGCAAACTGAAAGGTTGCCAGTTCAATTCCTGGTCAGGGCACAACGTGCCTGGGTTGCTGGCCAGGTCCTTGGTTCAAAGGTATGTGAGAAGTAACCAATGGATGTTTCTCTTGCACAATGATGTTCCTCTCCCTTTCTCTAAAAGTAAATAATTTTTTTTTTTTTTTTTTTAATGAAAAGTCACCCTGACCAGTGTGGTTCAGTTAGTTGGGCATCATCCCACAAAGCACAAAAGGTGGCCAGTTTGATTCTGGGTCAGGTCACTTGCCTGGACTGTGGCTTCAGTCCCTGGTTGGCACATCTAAGAGAGCCCTCTGACATTTCTCACATTGATGTTTCTCTCCCTGTTTCTCCCTCCTTGCCCCCCTCTCTAAAAATAAATAAGTAAAGTCTTAAGAAAGAAAACATGAAAAGTCAAAACTGGCATTTATTTTGCTCTGGGAAGTTTCTGGCAAATGTGGTTTAAAGCCACAGAAAACAAGGAGTTTCTGTTTCACGATATGACTAAGTTTCCTCTACCTGTATTGTCTGCAAAGAACTGCAAAGTAAAACCAAGTTTCTGGTCATCGTACTTTATCAGTATTTTAATAAGAGAATATTAATAGCAAATGTTGCCACTGTGCCAAAGTTCACCAGTCTTTTCACTCCAGCACTTCAAATAGCAGATCAACAGAAGTCACTACTAGAAGAGTAGGGGAACAGTACTGTGCACATTCCTTTTCTTTTTCTTTACTCTACAAATATTTGAACACCTACTATGTACCAAGTATTACATGATGGAAACTGGGACACAGTCATATCCTCAAGGGGCTCATATTCCAGCCAGAGAGACAAACATGCAAGTGACCACAACGCTATACGGTAACCACTATGGCAGAGGAAGTCAAACGTATCCCTGGCAACACAAGCTGTGGGGTGGAGATGTGAGGCAGGAAGGAGACACAAGTTTGCAGATGAGCACTGGGAGGAGATTTCAGTGAGGAACCTGAATTTCCCAAGCCAGTGGATGTAGCAAGCCAGTATACATGGCTACCACTTATCAAGTATTCATTATGATAAACACTCTGCTAAATATTTTACGTATATTATCTCATTTAGTCCACACAACAATCCCCAGAAGTTATTCAGCCTCAGAGAATTTAGGTAACTTGCCTAATATCACTCAAATTCTCAGTGCTAATCCCCAGATTTACAGTCCAAATGCAAAATTCAAGGGCTGTAAACATACTTTCTCATCCTATGTAGATCACAGAGACAGGAAAATATGGCACAATGGACAATGCTTCTTACCTCTCTCTATATATACTGGACTTATGGGACTTTCTATAAATACCAGTGCTTAGTACTCCATTTCAGAATGTTCTAATTCAGAGCACACGCACGCGCGCGCGCACACACACACACACGGTGGGCCTAGACATTAAAACAAATTACCAAGGTTGAGAAATACATATAAGCTTAGACTGAAAAGTACTGCATTAGGATATTTATAAACAATTACAATGCATGTGTTTGGGGGTGAGGGATAAGGCTAGAGTACCAGACAGAAAATCACAGAGGACTTATCTTTTCCCTTTTCCAATCAGAGATATATGGAAGAACACCACGGCACACCTGCTGCCTTCACTTTCATGGGCCTTATATAATCTCTTTAATCTACTGCAATCAGGCTCTGTGTTAATCGGCCCAATAAAACCATTCTGGTGGAAGCAATTCAAATAATTTATCAGTTCTCATTTTTCTTGAGCTCTTAGAGTGTCTGACATTAATGATTAGGGATTTCTCTCTGAAATGGGCCCCTGTAACAGCACCTTTCTCTTCTCCTACCTCTATAACAATTTCTCTTCATTCTCTTTTGCAGCATTCTTTTCCTTCCCCCATCCCTTGTATATTAAAGCACATAAAGGGACTTGACCTTCTATTCTCACTCTGCTTTTCAGCCTGGGCATTCCTACCAGCCCCATGACATCACCATGATATCAATGGTATAACCCATATGCCAGAGACTCTAGGACCAAGTCAGACTCATAGCCTGGTTTGATCTGAAGCTCCAAATGCTTACTGAACATCTCTGTGTCCCCTGCAGGAAGTCTCAAACCCCTTCCAAAACTGAATTCTCTTCCCACCCTAATTCTGCTCCTCTGCTCCTTAATAATGTACACTTACACACACAATTACCCAAATCACAGATCTAAACTGTGTTTGCACTCAGTCCAAGTCTGATCCTAAACAAAAGCCGGGAAGATTTTGCAAGAGTTGCCCTAGTGCTACCACAGAGGCTTGGGAGGAACATAAGGACAGGGTGTGTACCTTGGCTGAACTGCAGCATCTCTGGGGCTGAGAGGCAGTTACCCCAAGGGCAGGCTTCAACAGAGTGAGGTAGACAATCCAAAGGTCAGTCAAAAGGGTGAGTCAGGATATAAAGGAGGCTCAAAGTCCAATCCAAAGATAAAAATGTAAAACAAAACAAAAACTGGTAGTTTCATAGTCCTCTTGGTTGCCAGTAACATACATACAGTGTGATTCCACACAAATGAAGTTCAAAAGCAGGCAGAGCAAATTTAAAGGGTAAGAGTGAAAAAGGCATTGACTGGGAGGGGCAAGGGGGTAATTTCTGGAGTGCTGGTTATATATATATGTGTATATCATGGTTTGGGTGGTAGCCGAATGTATTTGTAAAAATCCACAGGGTATGTGGACTTCACTGTATGTGTAATACAATCCATTTCAGAATTTAAAAAAAAAAAAAAAGTCCAGGGGAAGGCAGATACTACCATTCCAATCCATCTCCATCCCACTCCTCACATGTTGCTGCTACCTCACACTGCACCTGAACTACTGCATTTGTTTCCTATGACTAGGACCGTATCTCCCGGTTTCCCTGTTACCCTGATATAAATCATTAATAGTTTTACCTTGCACACAGAAAAGTATCCCAGTTTAGACAAAAGGTTGTATGTTCAACCTACCTATAAGCCACCCTTCCTCTAGTGTAGCCCACAGGTTTTAAACAATACCCACAGAGTAATCTTTGTAAAACTGCTCTTTTTTTCTAGGCTTTAAACCCTCCAAGCGTTCTCTTTTATTTATCAAGTGGAGTCCAAATCCCTGACATGATCCAATCCTGCTAGTTTATCCAGCTTCAACATTTAACATTCAATACCATGTTCCACCCCCACCCCCACCCCATACATTAGCCAGTGTTTTGCAACCTTCTTTTATCATCCAACCCTCATGAAGAGCATTTTTAGACATTTCCCCCCAATTGTTGCCCACCCCCAATTAAGTATAAGGAATAAGATTTTGGCAGGTAGGGGTTAGTTTCAGAGCACCACAAACCACAGGAATATCGAAGATTTTTTTTGCTCACCCCCCAAAAAACCAGTTTTTGTCCTTTTGGGATGATATCAGCCCCACTGACTTCTCTTTCTACAAATGTACCTGGCTTGCCAACATTAGTGCCTTTGCTCCTGTTGCTTCCTGAGTGGAATGGCCTCCACTCTGGATATCACTCAGCTCTTCAGGATATTTACCAATCAATTTAATGTTTCTCCAAGAAGCCTTTCCTTTCCCCACCTGCAGTTTCCAAGTGCCCAATTCATACCTTCGTCACTGATAACCTTAACATTTTACTGATGTTTTTATCTGTCTCCTAAGTTACTGAAGCACAGGGACCATGTCCAATTCCTTTCTACAAGCTTGGCTTTTATTTTGTCTGACATACCATTTGTTAAATGAATAGATAACGATGTTATCATCTGGGTGAGGTAAGCATACATCTCAGTTTACCTGAGACAGTCCCTTTTTAATCTGTTATTCCATCAATGGCACAAATATTAATAGTACCTCTTTTATTCCCCAAATGGTTTATATGATAAACCTATCAGGCAGTGGGAAATAATTAAATTCTGAGCAAGAGTAGAACATGAGTATCAGAAAGGCCACTTTAGCAATGACAATAAATGACTCAAGCAAAAAATTCCGGGGTAAAGTGATAAAAGGGCCTGATCTAGGGTAGTAGAGCTGGGAAAAATGAGGTAGAGAGAGATTCAGGATATAAAATCAATGAAGTTTAGTGGCCAGTTGGACATAGAGAGGAAGACAGCAGGAGGAATCAAGAGTAAAAACATAAATTTCTAGATTGAGCAACTGGGACAGTAACCAGAATACTGAGGGCTTCTATTTCAAGGGTGTCAAACTCATTTTCACCGGGGGCCACACCAGCCTCACGGTTGCCTTCAAAGGGCCAAAATAATTTTAGGGCTGTATGAATGTAACTACTTAACTGTCAAAGAGTTGAAATTACATTTGGCCCTTTGAAGGCAACTGTGAGGCTGATGTGGCCCCCAGTGAAAATGAGTTTGACACCCCTGGTCTATTTAGAACTAGTGACTGAAAAATCCAGAGATGATTTAGCAGTTAGGGATATGGATCTGAAGAACACTAATAGGGGCGGGGGGATGGGAGGGTGGGAGGTGAGGGGACCTATCCAGTCCCAGGTGTCAGCCTACAAAAATTAAGTGAAGCCAAGTGGCTGAATGAGACTACCCAGATGTACAAAATGAGCTGTTCTAATGAATAGAAAGTAGTATCTTTTTAATGTAAGTAGTTTAAAAAATTAATTCTAAATTGTTTTAAAATATTTATTGATCATTTAATATGTGCAAAACATGGTTTTAAGCACTCAGAAAGGGAACTAAACCATAAGAGAGATAAGGAGCTCACTCTGAGGAAGAAAGGGTGTATGGAAAGAATGGTGTAGAGTACTGACTGAGCTGAGGAACAGAGAAATTCAAGGTCTCAATTTTGAAAACGAATGCCTTAACAGCTTTTGTTGTTTCATAGCCCTAGGCCTCCCACAGAGTATTGAAGTCTAAAATTGTTCACTAAAAAAATCTTTGCAAAGTGAAAAAGGAAATCAAAGAACTAGCTCAAGAAAGGCAACGTGCTGTGGAGGCTGAAGCTAGAAAGTCGGAGAAATGGCCAGAAAGTAAAAACTGTGTTAGAACACAGTTCTAAATGGCATACTTTACAACACATTTCCATGCTCAGTGTCTGGCTCACTAGGATTATGCTTGAGTTGACAGTTTCACATAAGGACAACAGATGGTTCAAAATAAAGGAACCATTCATTTTGTCCTAGAAACAAACAGAAGAGTTCTTTACTCATTAATGATATGACACAAACATCTGATTACAAGATTTTAAGACACTGATTCTTATTTGCATTTTTTTCAGAGTTCTTTGCACCTGGAGGGTATTCAAGGAACAATAAGCTGAATGAATGAATGAATGAATGAATGATATCCCTTTCCATCATACACTTGATTTGCTTGGCTTCCAGGACACCACCACTCTTGTTTTTCTTCTACTGCACGGTTTATTTCCAGGGTTGTTCTTCGCTGGTTTCTGCTTTCTCCCCTCTGTAATGATCAAGTGCCTCAGGGCAATGTCTCCAGCCCTCTTCTGTTTTCTAGTATACTCACTACTTTGGTAGTTTCATCTGGCCTCATGGACTTTAAATAACACCTATAAGCCAATGACCATAAAATGTCTATCTCCAGTCAAGCCTTCTTTCTAGAAATGCAAATTTGTATATGCAACTCCTTCCTCAAGATTTCTAATATACATTTCAAACATGACATGTTCAAAACTGAATTTCTGATCTTCCCCACCAAGACCTACTCCTTCTGCAGCTTTCCCCATCTATCTGATGGCAGTTCAAACACTCTTTGATGGTAATTCCAATATTCCAGTTATTTCAGGCCAAAAACCTTGAAACCATGCTTAATTCGTCTCCTTCTCTCAAAGTGCATACCCAACCCATGAGCAAATCACATTGGCTAAACTGTCAAAATACTTCCACAATTGACTACTTCTTGCCACCTGCATTACTATCACTTTAATCTGAGTTACACAGTCATCTCTTCCTGCTTTAATGTGACAGCCTCTCAGCTAATGTCCCTGCTTCTTTCTACCCCTGTTCCCATACAGTCTACTCTCAACCCAGAAAGCAGCAAGGGGCCTCTTTAAAAGGTATGATAATATCTCTTTTCTACTTCAAACTTTTTGGCAGTTCCCTCTTTCACTCAAAATAAAAGTCAAAGATTCACAATGATTTAGAAAGGCCTACATGATATGCCTCCTCCTACACCACCACCATCGCCTCTTACAACTCTCACCTTTGTTCACTCTTCTGCACTTAGAAGAGCTCCTTGCTATGCCTCCAGTGCACCAGACATGTTCTGATCTTGGGGCCTCTGCAAAGACTATTCTCTCTACCTGGAAAGCTCTTTCCCCACACTGCCCCATGGCTAACTGCACATGGAGCAAACCTTTAATTAAACGTCCTCTCTATCAGAACACTGACCATCTTATTTAAACTGCAACCCAGCCCTTGCCCCTTGCTTTCAATCCCTTTATTCTGACTTTTTTTAAAAGCAATTATCAGCTGACATATTATGTAACTTGTTTACTGTATATATCGGCCTTCTCCCCTCCCCTTTCTATGTGAATGTAAGCACTATTAGGGCAGATGTGTTTTGTTTACTGGTACATCCTAGTCCACAGAATAGTGCCTTAAACTGGTAAGCTTTCAATAAATAACTGTGGAATGAATGCATGTATATTAGACCTTAAGTGTCCACTAAATGAATAAGGATTTTGTGAAAATAGAAATGAACTTCTGAGAATTTCATCAAATTATTTATCACATATAAATTATCACTAGGATTCAGGTAACCACTTTACTCAGACTTTCGTAACCCCAAATTCTACGCTCATTCGAAAGTAGTTCCAATGAATTAAGTAGTTAACAGGCTATGTAGCAAGATGTCAAGGCTCTAGTCCCCATACTGTAGGCAGTTGTTTAGTAGTCCCTCAATCCATGCTGCTGTTCCAGTAAAACAAAAAGTATTCAACAGAGGCACACAATGGCCAACATTGTGAATGGTTTAGAAAATTTTGTAAGGCTCAAAAACAGGCAATTTCAAACTAGGTTAATTCTGCTATTAAAGAGTGGTAGGATGTTCCCATTGAAATGTGAATGTATCATAAGTAAAACTAACATTAAACAATGCAAGCCTTGCATGACTTTCTAATGATATAAAAACTATGGCAGATTCACCTGTTCTAGGTAATGCTTTCAATTAGCTTACAATTACTTCAAGAATCACTGCAGGGAAATTAAAACACATGGGAGTATAAAAGCAGGTTCTCAAAAAAGGACTCTGGACAGTGACAGTATTGCCTGTTTCCATGCAAAGATTAGGATCTCCAACTATTAAGTTTTAACCATCAAGGCTACAATTATGGCTTCAATAATGTTGGTACAAAAGATCAGCCCAAAATTACTAAGACCTACTATGCAAAAAGCTATTAAACTGAAAAACTCAAATGTGATTCGGGAAGAATTAACCAAAGCTTTTAATTTCATTTCTTGCAACTATATACAAGACAGTCCAACAATCTATTCCCATTGTTTTTAGTTTTTGCTTTCTGATTTAGGAAACATACAACTTATTATAGAAACTTCTCCAAATCAAGAAAAACCGGCTCCCCTCCCCCCAAACTTAGCATTCTATAAAGACATACAACGATAACAGGTTTTAGTTAAGTACCTGAAAACTAGCCTTTAGGACCTAAAGTTTAGGTCAAATGAAAATCATTTAAGCTGATGCCATTACTGCTAACCCAGTACAGCAAGTTTTGGATGCAAGAACAAAATACTGTAAAATTTCCCAATGACAGTATGAAAAAGTACCTCCAGAGCTGATCTTTAAGCATCATCCTCCACCAGAATTCATCATCTGACTGGATGCAAAGTTTAAAAGCGATTTTGAAAACTATATTTTTAAGCATTTGTACAGTATTTCAGAGACCTTTAAAGAGAAGTTATTTCTTAATAACATGGCTGTTTCACTTCACTTAAAATTTCTACCTTATTTTTCACTCTACCTACCTACAGGTAATCTCACTCAAAGGCCCACATTTTACCCTGAGAAAACTACGATTTAGTAAATGGTGCTTTCTTATCGAAAACACTAGGAAGTCACCGGCAAGGACGGGTGTGAGGGGAAAGCGGCATCGCTAGCAGGAAAGGCGGTCGTCATCCGCCCGCAAGAAGGGCGCGGGGTCGGGGGACACAGAGAACAGATATTCTGGCAGCAGGTGTGACGCTCCGGCAAGGGGTCAGTCGCCGCAGGTTTCAGCCCGACAGGGGTAAGCGCCCGTAGGACAGCGGGAAGCGCACCGGGTCGGCCGGCCTTACCTCCGGGGTCCGCTCCGGCGGCTTCTTCTTCAGCGCTTGCCTAGCGCCGGGGTCCACGGGTGAGTTCATGGTCGCAGCCCCGGGGCCCGTGCTCCCCAGCCTACCCTTAGCAGCACATGCGACAGTCCATTCACCCTAGTTTAGGGGTCTGCATCCCCTCGTCCCCGAGGAAGGAAACTCCGGCCCGCAGCGGGTACCGGACTCAAGGAAACAAGCCTTCGCAACGCCCGCCCAGGGCCTCAGCCCACGCGCGACTGGCCAGAGAGAAGCCAGCCCGGGGGGGGGGGGGGGGGGGGAGACGAGTACGCATGCGCAGCACCGCGTGCTCACGCAAACGAACGCCCAAGGGCGTGGCTCCGCGTTGACGTAAGAACTGGGGTGGTACAGTTAGGCCTCTTTCTACCCCTTTTCATGAAATTTAAAGAGTCTTCTCTGTACCTCTTCTAAACCCCTCTCACTGGATCGGCTTCGGAGGTGAGGTTTCGGCCGCTCCAGCTTCCGGCGCAGAGCCCGGAAACGCGCCGTGAGGGACTGAGCAAAAATAGCAAGTTGGGGCAAAACGGTGGGGAAGTCGTTTTAGGTGGAGATGTTTGTACCCAAATCCGGAAGCTCCAGGCGTGGCCAAGCCCGGGCCAACGCCCCGCCCTTGGAGAAATCGCGGAAGGAAAGTCGCCATTTGGCAAGCAAGTTTAGGCAGGCTCTTCGCTAAGTGTCTTCTGATAAAACGAATCTCCTGTAGAAGAGATCCACCATGAAGTTGTTGCCCTGAGGTCAGAGCAGAGAAATCACAGCTTCGTGGCGTAGCAGCGATGGGCAGTGTCCGTGTCTGCAGCCAGCCATTACCACTGGTTCGCGAAGCCAGTCTGAATGCGTTCACAGAACCAGGGCCCAGGGTGGCCCTCCCTTCGTCCCACTATTAGGCAGCCAGGGTTGCTGGCTTAGCGCTGCTGCCTGGACTCGAGTGTTTTTGCACTACATTTCACAGACAAGTCTGTTTCCCAACAAACTGGTCCATTGGTAAGAAAAACAGACTACTCTGTGGTGCCGCCAGACACTCACAGAGTCTGTTTCCAACGTAAGCTCATTGACATAATTCCAGAATCCATCCTTCTGGAACAGTCCTTTTCACTCGATCTCATTACTGTCCAGATGAGCAGCACTAGTTACACATTGCTTACTTTGGAGCCCCCATAGGCATGTCCTTTCCACTGAATTTTAAGCTCCCCGAGGGCTGTGTACCACTTCTAGATACATCTTACACCAATTACCATAACTCACCTCAGATTTATGATCATGACATTATTTTTTATTAAGATGGTAAGAATTAAAATTATATTTCATGGTAACAAAAGGGAAAGGAGTCCAAGCTGCAACATGTACCGTTTCTGAGACCTGGTAATAATGTTGATAAGGGTTTTGTTTTCCGTTGGTCGTTAGGCTTGCTCAAATCAAGTTTACAACATAATCTTAGCACATTTCTTTTTTCAGTATTGGCCAGAAACCTTACCAGGGCAGTTGTGGCTCAGCCATTCTAGAAAGCAAGTGATTGTGGAAGATCACAAAGAATTGCAAGACCCATTTTCATCATTTTTTGCGTGTGCATCAACATACCCTTCAAAGATCTGCCTAAGATCATAAAGGTTATCCCTTCCATTCTTCATGGATCAAGTTGCCAGAGGCACATCAATAGTTTAAAGAGGGATAAGGAAATAAAGCATGACTGTTAAGTGGGACGTCAGGGACAAACACCTGAATCTGTGTCTTTAAGGCCATTTCTAGTTACTTTAGTGGTTATTTAATACCCCTGAACTTCGGGTTTTTTTAACTGTAAGATGGGAATAGTAAAGGACCTATGGCTTTGGGATTCCGTGAAGATTACGTGAGATAATTCACATGAAGCCCTAAAGAGGCCACCTGCACAATCCAACAACTGTTATTTGTTACTTTACCTCTGGGAAGTGACTTCTTTAAAGCAATCTTCAAGTCTGAATAATTGGATAGTTTTTAATGCCAAATTTTTTCCATTAGTTACTATTCAGAAATACATTTAAGTATTCATGAGGATGCAGAACAACAGCAACTCTCACAAACTGCCAGTTACGTATAAATTGGGAAACCCCTTTGGAAAAAAAGTAGTAGTGAAGCTAAAACTTGATATACCCTGAGATAACAAGTCCATTTTGTGATGTATCTTCTGAGTGTGGCTCAGTGTGTTGGGTGATGTCCTGCAAACCGAAAGGTCACCGTTTGATTCCAGGACAGGGCACATGTCTGGGTTGCTGGCCAAGTCCCTGGCTGGGGATGTGGGAGAAGCAACCTCCCTTTCTCCTTTCTTTCCCCTCTCTAAAAAAAAAAAATTAAAAAAGAATACCCATGTATACCAGAAAAGTTGAACAAAAATGTTTTGTTCATGTTTGCCCAAAACTGGAAATAACCCAATGTCCATCAGTAACAGGACGGATAAATGGTAGTACATCCATTCAATGGAATACCAGCTACTAGCACATGGATGATTCTCCAACATAATGAGAGAAGAAAAGAAAAACAAAATATGGAGTATAACTACACGCACAAAGTTCAAACACAAGCAAAATTAAAGTATATCACTTAGGAATGCAAACACACAGGTAAAACTATAAAGGGGAAGCAAGGAAACGCTGTCCAAGAAGTCATGTTCGTAGTTATAAAAATGAGAAGGGGAGAATTTTGATCAGGATAGGACACGCGAAGAGGGAGTTTCTTGGTCATGAAACATAATTTACTCCTTTACATAAATGATGGTCACATTAGTGTCTATTTGTTCACTTTTCTGTATATAATATTTCACAAGTAAAAATGAAGTATACGAGTGTAACTTGATTAGGCTTTATCATAAGACAGCAACAGTGGAAACTGACATATCCATGGTAACTATACATATCTAAATTTATGCACATTTTCAAAATCTAAGTTGTCCTTTACCATCTTATATTGTATTATGCTCTGATATGCTGAAAAAAGTGAGGAAACAGTGAGGGCTCTAATAGCTATTTCCAGAGGAAAGGCATCCTCCAAGATAGGATTCACCAGCATTAACTTGTATCTGAAAGGAAAAAATGATGGTTCTGATTGCAAGTAACTTACTAACTTCTGGTGAAATAAAAACATGGTTAAGTATCTTTTTAAAAAGTGGTTTAAGTCCTTACCATACTTTATTTTTCTTCATTATACTTACCACAAACCAAGAGCATATTTCTTGCCTACCTCCTCTACCAGCAGAAAATACATAAACTCCATGATAACATAAAACAAAGTTTATTCTATTTACTGGCATATCCCTGGCCCCCAGACCTGTGCCTACCACATAACAGGAGCTCAATCAGTATTTGCTGAATAAACAAATGGATCTAAGGACTTATTAAGAGGGATTTTGCTGTTAGAAAGATAAGCACCTGATTGCTCTTCAATGGCAAAGCATGATATCTGTGTAAACAACTACTGTATTATGCAAAACTGAATGCTCACTAAAAACACACAATCACACAGCCATCTTTCCAGAATAACAGCAAAAAATAAAACAAAACAAACCCCCCCCACACACACACAAAAATGGGTTTAAAAAGCATTGGATTCAATAGCACATGGAATGAAAAGAAATTGAGATTTGCAGTACGTTGGGAGACTGAGTCACTACTAGTAGAAAAATAAGCATTTGCTGGTCCGAATCCCCATCAGTTTTTACCAATGTATCAGAATCTCTGAGGGTGGGGTCTATGAATTGGTATTTTTCAAAAGCTACCTCAGTGTTTCTAAGAGTCAGTCATATGGAAAACTGTTAACTCAGGCTCTGCACTAGTCTGACTCATCATAATTCCAGCCCCTGTAATATAGTGAAGGATACTGACTTGTGAGTGCCGAACCAAATGTGTGATACAAGTGGCTTCACAATTTCTTTTTAACTTTACTGTTTTTATTGTGTATTTTCCTTTATCATCTATCCCCCTTACACCCTCTTCCACCTCTCCCCTCGCTCACAATCAACACAGTATTGTCCATATCCATGAGTCCTTTTTCTTTTTCACTTCATACCTCACAAATTTCTTGAGGAAACAGAATCTTCCTTATACACATTTCAACAAAGTTATTCCCCTTCAGACAATTTAGGGAACACTGCTTTTTTAAAATCAGTAATCCTAATTTAAGCATGGAGGTAAATAAAAAGACAGGTTTGGGGCTGTCCTTATTAAAATCAGTCACATGGAAAAGGAAGGAAGCTCAAGCCTTTTCAACTTAATACTCTCCTAAGAGTAAATATAGGTTTATAGGAGGCCTAATCAGTGTTAACCCGGACAAGGTGCCTGCAATCCGATGAAGACTAAAAGCCCCACCAAAGTTCTCACATATTCTTTAAAAATCTCTTTTAGGCTGCTTGTATTTTCTTTAGGGAAGTCTCAAGTCTTACATCTGGAGCAAACATGGCCAAGTCCGCAGTCGGCACTACAAAGCACAGACGGGAAGCACCACACTCCCCAGACTCTCCCTTTCTGTCTGCCTAAGTCCTTCCCACTTGGAGTTACAACTCCCAGCCCCCACTGCGCAGGTTTGGTCCCTCTTGCCATTCCACCCCAACCTTCCACACTGGCAAAGACACACAAAGAAATTCCAGATATTTTTAAATTCGTCATCACGGACTAGTTAGAAACCATTCTGATCTGAGAAATACAATGGACCCAGATAGGAAAGATGATTACCTCAGATAAATTTTCTGTATCTCAGTTTCTCATTAGCAAAAATCATTCCTCTATGGTTCTCAGAAACGTTGCAAGATTTCTCTAACTTATAGGAAACAGCACAAATAAACACAGGTACCAATTATAAATCTCTGAAATATCTAATGGATGCCTCCCAAATATCTGACACTTTCTCTCTGCTTTAAAACAGTGCATTTACTCTCTTTGGTCAAATATAAAAGTCATACATGTAAAAACGATATGAAAACAGGCACTACAAAAAGCCCCTGGTCTAACCCTACCTCCTGGCATCTCTGCCACATCAACCTAGCCTGACTAAGGCAGCTTCCCAACAGCCTACTCTGGGCTGAAAAACTGCTATAAAACAGGACTAAAGATTGACAGAAGACCTGACTTCCCTACAATGTAGATGGAGAGGAGACTTGCTCAGAGTCACATGCAAACCAGTGAACAAACCAGGATTAGAACCCACATTAACTGGCCAATTTTTATTTACTTGTAAGGTCAATAGTAGTTTGTATTGGATACAATGTAATTGGATAACATGTTTATATGGTTTTCTCTAGGTTTTAAAAGATTGATTTTCAGTCTGTTTTTATAAAAGCATTTTTTTTTCAATTTGTTATTTTAAGAATTAGGTCAAATGTGAGAATATACCAGTATTTTCATATTACATTTTCATTCATAAGAATATATGCTAAATTCTTCCAACACTTGGGGGCCATAAAGAGGAGGCTGGACAGATTACCTAGTAATAGTAACAGCCAAAAATTACTAAGCACTCAGGGTGTGCCATGCATTAATTCTTGACATTCATTATTTCACTTCATTCTCACAACAACCTCATAAAGTAGATTCTACCAAATTACCAAAACAGAAATTTAGGATTAGAAAAAGACATTATAAACAAGATAACATTACTAGAAGTGTCACATTTGGAAAAATAATCCAGAATCAGAGCCCATGTTACTGTACCTTATTAACCCATGAAAGAAAGACCAACATCACCCATCAAACTGACATGTGTATTTATTGCACAAATTTCCCCTAGAATTGGGAGGTTACTATAATACAGGTGTACATTTGAGAAATGTATACAGAACAAGAAACAGTATGTACATTTATCTCACCATCTAAATAACTTAGAGAAAGCAGAACAATCTCATAAGACATCTACCAGAAATAGGCATTGCATGAAATCTTTTTGTTTTTTAAGTGATCAACCCCAGTGTATGCCAATTAGAACAAAATTATATCTGTGCTGGTAAGTTTATTGCACTTAACAGTTTCAAACTCAAAATTAAGACATATTAGTAAAAGCCAGGAATATTTAAAATCAAACCAATTAGTTTATATACAAGGAAAATTAGTTTTAAATCTATAATGTAAAAGATCCCTTTTTTATTTCCTGTTGCAACCAACGGTTTTTAAAAATATGTAATGCATAGCTGTCTGTACCATAAGAAGTTGAAAAACATTTTGAACAGGCCAAACAAATCCTTTTCACATTCATCATAATGACCACCCTTTAAAAGCAGCAGCAGCTTACTCCATGGGCTTTCTGTATGAAAAAAATGATTATGATGAAGACAGTAGAAACTACAGAAGTGCTGGGAATTATGAAATTCAGGAATCCTATAAGGATTAATGAATCTATAAGAAACTATAGGCCCCTTCACTCCGAGCAAAGCTTAGTTTTAAGAATAACGGTAGCATGAGCCATCCATTTATTGAAGACTAGATTTTCTAAATGCTAATTTCTTAGAGACTTCAAATAGATAGGACTGTAAATAGTTTGATGATTAATTAAAAAAGAAAACATGCAAAACAAACTTTATCTACCTGCTACATATCATTCTGAACTACAATAAAAAATAATGTACAACGATGCACATATGAACTTTTCTATATTCTGAATTCTGCCAAAGAGATTGATTCATAGAATCCCAAACAATAGAATAGTGAAGAATTTCATTGATGAACAGAACAAGAATATTAAGCCAAAGAAAATATATCCATAAACACTCTTTGGCAGCAAGTCATCCATGGGAGACTCTGGTGCTAACTGGGAGCAGCAGATAGGACACAGAGGCCAAACTGATTGCAGGCACACCAATTGCAGGTTACATTCCATTACAATCACCATTTCTTCTTAGTCTAGGTTAGAGAGTTCTTGAATACAGAGAGCAAAGCAAAATGTGACCCAATGCTATAAACTGAAGGTCAAAGAGTTAAACCACAGAAATCTTTAATTACTGAAAACTGAAACAGCAAAAATGAATATATTATACAGGAAAATATATATAGTAACAGAATAAGCAAGTGGTGTTTTTTTGTAACTAATCAAATAATTATGATAAAAATAGTCCATGAAAGCAGAAACCAACTTCACTTCTAGAATTAAAGTATCTTAGACCAGACAAGTAAAGAATAAACTATTATGTAGTATTCAAGTAAACTGAGGTAGTAGAGCATATTGAAAACTTTACCTACCCATTTCTCTATTTACATTACTTACAAAAGTTTGGTTCCATATTAGCTTTTCTCACAAACAACATTCTACAATATATACAGAAGAACAACAATTGAAAAGTGGAAACCTTTAAAAGAAAATTAGCTTCTGAAAGATGGGAATTTTAAGAGTTAATGAGTTCTATTAGTGTGCACTGAATATTATTAAGCAGTGAAACAAATATTTATTTTCTGTGGGTTCAAGGATGGCTGATACCAAAAGCAAGGGCCTCAGCTACCTGAGCGCTATTGAAGAAATATTTTTGCCAATGCTTTGGTGAAAGTTTTAATCCTAATTTTAATTTATTAAATTAGGTGCAAATAGGTAAATATTAACATTTATAAGAATTAGCTTATATTTATAAACAAGACAAAGAGTATAAAGTAGTATTCTTATTTGGGGATCTACATTACTCACCCTTTAAAAACAATTGGCTTTACTAATATTTAAGGGTGTGTGAAACCAAAAAATCACCAAAAGTAACATTTCAACATTATATACAATTAATACTAGTTGAAAATATATATATATATATATATATTTAAAAAGGCATGTTTATCAATCTTGTATTTTGACCTCTTCTTTTTAAAAAACTAGATACATATGTACACTTGGGTGGATAACAACACAGATTTACACTCATTCTTCTCTTATAATTAACGGGCTATTTAAAATATCAAGAAATATCTAGAAATTAGCTACTTTGACGAAATGAAAAATAATCAAGGTTTGTAAACCTATGTACCTTAGAAATAAAGAATTAAAACAAATGAAGTGACTATTTCTGAACCATTTAATCATGAGATATCTGTTGTTATTTAGAGTTGTGGCAACACTGTAGTGATCATATAAAATTCCTTAATGTTACTCAGTTTGTAGAAATTTCTAAGTTACACTTTGGCTTTTTCAAATGCTTTCCCCCAAAATTACTTATGATGTTTTATAGTTTCACTTGGTTAAAAATCTACTACCACCCAAAAAGTCCAGTCAAAAAGAAAAAGCCAAGTGATCACACAAAATGTACTGCAATGCAAGATACCATGTGACTGACTTGTTCAGATGGGACTCTAATGAGAAAAAAAATGCCATAAATGTATGTTGTGTCTGCTTCCTTGGTTTCTACTTCACATTTCTAAAGGAGTATCTGTGCAACATATGGAGAGTGAGTGCTTGCAACAGCAGCCAGGAGAGGAAGGTCACTGGATTCAATCCTGAAATTGAGAAAAAAAAATCTGTCAAGCTTTATGTACCTCCAAGATATGAGTCCTACAGGCCAAATGACTGCTACCTGTAAAGTTACTATCCCTCAGCAATCAAGGATCTAGGCCACCCTGAGAGCTGAAGTTAATGACAGTTGGAAATATTTCAGTAAGTAAAAACCAGAACCAAATTTTTTTTTTAAAGAAAGCATCTGAAACCCAATGGTAGAGTCATGGACGAAGGAAAGTATCTCACTGAACTGCTGATGGACCATGCAAGGGACACTGTCTAGAAAATACAATATAATAAAATAATAGGATAAGAGTACACCATGTGGTTTTGAATATAAACGTTTCCATAATAAGAGATACTGGGAAGAAATAATGGAAGCATCTTAAAAACATATCCTATCACAAATAATTTACCGGAAAAGAAAAATGGCCAATAAATATAGAAACACTCACTCTTGCAAACTCATTCATGGTTAGAGTGTAAATAAATCTACATAAGTAAAATCAAATTTCATTTTTCAGATAGTAGCCTGTAAAAGGCTATAAAGTTGCTAAAAGCCAGTAGTAGGAACAGTGTGCTTCCCACCATTTGTAAGAATTTATTCAGTTCTTACCTGGGTCAAAATAATTATCACTATCTATCAAAAAGTTAATATATATGCCCTTTAACCAAAAATTCTACTTCAAATAATTTATCCTACTAACTTCAAAGATTTATATTCATTCTAGCATTGGTTTGTAATAGCAAAAACCAGAAAATACAGTGGGTCCTCAAATAATGTCCTTTCATTCAATATTGTTTCACTGTAACATCAATGAGATGCCAAAGGAATTTAATTCCTGTTTATATCAATTAGCACATGGTAAACTTGGTTTCATTATATGTTGTTTCACTTAAATTTGCAGACCCAATTAAAGATGTTAAATGAGAACTCAATAGAATGCTATATAGCTATTAAAAACATTGAGATAAATCAATGTGTTCATATGAACATTCAAGAAATATTAAAAGGCAAGCCGCCTGATAATATATAGAGTATAAATCAATTTCTATTTTTTTACTGATTGATTTTAGAGAGAAGGAGGGAGAGAGACATCAATTTGTCATTCCATTTATTTATGCATTCACTGGTCAATTTTTGTATGTGCCTGGACTGGGGACTGAACTCACAATCTTGGCATAACAGGATGATGATCTAACCAACTGAACTGCCTGGCCAGGGCCTCAATTTCTACTTTTTTAGTGTGTACATTAAAAAATTCTGTCAGAAGAAACAATTCTTTAACGATGTTTGGATGAAGGTGGCAAGTTGGGGAAAAGCTTTCATTTTACGCCACAATGCACTATAAACCAGTTAAATTCACATTACTTTAGAAACTAGTTTAAATTTAAAAAAAAAATAATGCCATTATGCACAGGGAATCATCTATATCCAATCTGAATGGTAAGGAATAACATTAATGAAAGAATTTAATTTGGCATCTGACATACACTAGCTATTTGCTGATGTTGGCTCTTTCTCCCTTCATAAAAATTGAATTATAAGGAAGTTCTAGCTTGTTGTAGTTTGTTCAACTAGCAATTCATGAAATAATTCACACACACACCACATACAAACACAATGGCCATGGAACATAAGGAAAGCGCTCACAGAACATAAAAAAGGGCTATACCACACTGCCCATCAATTTATCTGCTCCTCCTTCAATTAGCATTTTAGAGAATTGTCTTTTTCCTAAGAATAACTGCAGAGTAGACAAACATATAGATAATGCAAAAGGAGGAATAATATGTAGATAATGTACTACCATCCAGTGTTTTTAATCAGCTCATATGGGTGGCAGGGAGGAAGCTGGGAATGAGCTTTCAACATATTTATGAGTAAAAATGAACAGTGCTTATTTTTCTAAGGCAGAAATTTAAATTCACCCTTGTTGGTGTGGCTCAGTGGATTTGGCACTAGCCTGCAAACCAAAGGGTCGCTAGTTCAATTCCCAGTCAGGGCACACGGCTGGGTTGCAAGCCAGGTCCCCAGTAGGGGATATGTGAGAGGCAAACACACACTGATGTTTCTCTTCCTCTCTTTCTCCCTCCTTCCCACTCTCTCTATAAATAAATAAATAAACAAACTAACTAACTAACTAACTTTAAAAAATTATAGAAACTTCATTTACAAAAATTTAAATTCATTTTTTAATCCTTACCCAAGGATGTATTTATTGATTTTAGAGAGAATGGGAAGGGGGAGGAAGGGTGGAGGAAGGGAGAGAGAGAGACAGAGACAGAGACACATCAATTGGCAGCCTCTCATACATACCCCAACCAGGGATCGAACGTGCAACTTAGGTTATGTGCCTTGACTGGCGGAATTAAACCCCAACCTTTTTGTTGTATGGGGCAATGCTCCAACCAGCTGAGCCACCCAGTTAGGGCTAGATTTAATTCACTTTTATCTGACTATATTCTCAACTTATGTAATGGCACTGGGGACGATGAGTTTCAGATAGTGTTAAGACAGGGATCTGCTCTTATGTGGTATAGAGCAACCTGAATGATAACAGTGTCTAGCTTCTAACAGGAAAAGGCACTTAAAAGAAGGCAATTCTGAGGATGGAAGGCAGCATGATGTGAAAACCAAACCAGAAAAAAACCCATGCACATACCCTAGAACCACTCCTAGCTCCTTGACATGGACGCGCATCTGCCCCCTCAGGTACTCAGACAGCATTCTGCTCTTGAAGTACAGCTCCTGCAATCGGTCTTCAAGATGCATCACACACTGCAGTGGGGGAACCAAAAGCCAGATTAGAAAATGGCGTCCTATTCTATGTGATGGCAATTTCCATAGCATCATGTTTTTGACAAGTCTATTTAGTTATTTCAACATAAACTACAATTTGAGCACATTCTTAAAGCCAGTAATTTAGCTAAATGAGTGTAAACCTTTTTCTAGCTCATATCCAAGATTTTGAATCTGCAGTTTTATTTTTAAAGTGGTAAATTACGCGCAATATAAAATTCACCATGTTAACCATTTTTTTTTTAGTGCACAACTGAGAGGCATTAAGTACATTCAAAATGTTGTGCAACTATCACCACTATCCATTTCCAAAACTTCAAAAAAATGTTTTTATTTCAAATTTGATAAATACTTATAAGTTAATATATTTCAAATGTATTTACATATGATAGGCTGCATTCTCCTATAGAAAGTAAAAGAAAAAAAGTTTGCAACAGCTCACAGAGAATGACCTGTAGTCTTTACTAGAAGAGAGGTATTTCCAAGCTGGAATATTAAAACCTAAACCATTTATTGTCCATTAACTTGTTCAATTTGCTAGCACAAGTGATTTTTCACGTGAACTGAAGCTATCAGGGTGTCCAACCTGCAGCCTGTGGGCCACATGCTGCCCACGATGGCTGTGAATGTGGCCCAACACAAAATCATAAATTTACTTAAAACATTAGGAGATGTTTTTGTGATTATGTGTCTCAATGTACTTAATGTGTGGCCCAAGACAATTCTTCTTCTTCCAGTGTGGCCCAGAGATGCCAAAAGGTTGGACACCCCTGCACATGTTTGAGGAAAACCATGAATGTGCAAGTGTTAAAATACTAAAATCTTGCAGAGTGTTCCTTTCTAATGAAAATCAGCTATTAAAACTCCTAACAAAAACTCATTTTCTTCTTAGAAAAACACAACTGAATGAATTTTTTGGCACACTTATTGTTTTGTGGTGCATGTTTTTCCCATAATGCTGACTTGGACTGAAAATGAAAATGCCTTAAGTGAAAAAAAAAATGTTTACAGAATATATATATTTAATAAAATTCATATGTGTATGTATACATATGTATACATATGTATACATAATACAATTTACCATAGTACCTATTTTTAAGTATATAATTCAGTGATATTAAGTACATTTATAATGTTATGCTACCATCATCAACATCCATTTATAGAACTTTATTTCATTATCCCTAACAGAAACTCTGTACCTACTATATAGTAACTCCTCATTCCCTCCTTTTTCCAGCCCCTGATAACCTCTGTCTGGTTTATGTCTCTATACATTGGCCTGTTCAAGATACCTCACATAAGTGGAATCATACAATATTTGTCATCCTGTGTTTTGCTTACTTCACAGAGTATTTTCCAGGGTAATCCATGTTGAAGCATGTATCACATTTTCATTCCTTTTCGTGGCTGAATAATATTCCATTCTGTGTATTATACCACATCTTGCTTATCCATTCATTTGTTGATGGACATGAGTTGTTTCCAACTTTTGGCTATTGTGAATAATTTTGCTATGAAAATTATGGCACAACTGTATGAGTCCCTAGTTTCAATTGAGTATAAACCTGAAAGTAGAATTTCTGGATCACATGACAATACAATGTTAAACTTTTTGAGAAACTGCCAAAATCTTTTGCATAGCAGCTGTACCACTTTACATTCCATAGGCAATGTACAAGATCCAATTTCTCTTCATCCTGATCAATAATTTTTTTTTAAACATAGCCATCCTTATGGGTGTGAAGTGGTATCTCATGGTTTTCATTTGCATTTTCCTAGTAACTAATAATATTGAATCTTTTCATGTGCCTATTGGCCATTTGTATATATTCTTCAGGGAAATGGCTATTCAGTTGTTCCTTTGTTATTGGCTGAGTTGTTGGAGTTCCCTGTATGTTCTGGATATCAATCTCTTCTCAGATATATGATTTACAAATATTTTCTCTCATTCTGTGAGTTTTTACTTTGTTGACAATGAATATCCTTTGATATAAAAACATTTTTAATTTGATGAAGTCCAATATATCTAGTTTTCAATTTCGTTGCCTGTGCTTTTCCTGTCAAATCCCAGAAATCACTGAAGATTATCCCCCACGTTTTCTTTAGTTTTATAGTTTTAGCACTTAAGTTTAGGTTTGTTCAAGTTTAGATTTAAGTTTGAGTTCATTTTTGTATATGGTATAAGGATTCAACTTTATTCTTTTGCATGTGGATATCCAGTTTTCTCAGTATGAGGTATTGAAAATACTCCTGTCTTTGTGTTTTGAAAAGGATCCCTTGTCTCAAACCAGGTAACCATATATGTGAGGGTTTATTTTGGGGCTATTATATTCTGTTGGTCTACATGTCTGTCCTAATGCCAGTACCACACTGTTCTGATTTACTGTTACTTTGTAGTAGGTTTTGCAACCAGGAAGTATGTATTTTCCTACTTTGTTCTTCTTTTTCAACATTGCTTTGTTTCTTCAGGGTCCCTTGAGATGCCACACACATTTAGGATAGGTCCATTACTTTAACAAAAAAAAAAGTCATTGGAATTTTTGACAGGGATTGCTTTGACATATTTATCACTTTGGGGAATGCTGTCATCTTTGTAATACTGTCTTCCAATCCATGAACATGAGCTGTCTTTCCATTTATTTATGTCTTTAATTTCTTTCAGCAATGTTTTATAGTTTTCAGTGTACACATCTCTTGCCTCCTTAAACTCATATCTAAGTATTTTAGACTTTTGATGTGCTTTCTTCATTTCCTTTTCAGATTGTTCATTGCTATGAAGTGCAACTATCTTTGCATGCTGATTTTCTATCTTGTGACTTTGCTGAATTCATTTATCAGGTCTATCAGTTCTTTTTTGTAGCATCTATGTTTTCTACATGTAAGATCATGTGATCTGCAAATAGAGATAATTTCACTTCTTCCTCCCCAATTTTGATGCCTTTTCTGTTCTTTTTCTTGCCTAACTACAAGGCAAGGACTTACAAATACTATGTTAAATAGTGGTAAAAGTGGGCATCCATATCTTGTCCCTCATTTTAGGGGTAAATCTTCAGTCTTTCATCATCTGAATATAACACTGGCTGCAGGTTTGTCATATATGGCCTTTATCATGTTGATCTACAGAGGTTTTTAATTAATCTGTATTATAGTTCTCCTAAGTAGAGAAAGAACCTTGAAAATTCAAAATGGTGCCTTTGGTAAGAGGTTACCAGTATTATAAAAAGCAATCATCCAAAGTTCTGACATGACAATTAGGGTCTAGAATGCACTGGCATTCTGCACAAAGCTTAGGGACATTGTACATCCATCCCTTACATGGTACTCATCAGGCAATGCATTCTGGCTGCTGAAATCATAGAATATACTACTATGCATACATGTACACATTTCCTTCTTTCCTAGTCTGCTTGGACTGCCATAACAAAATACTATCAAACTGGTGGCTTAAACAACAGAAAATTATTTTTTCACAAGCTCTGGAGGCTGGAAGTCTGAGATTAGGTTGCTAGCGTGGTCAGGTTCTAGTGAGAACTCTTTCCGGGCTGGCAGATAACTGCCTTCTCCCTATGTCCTCACATGGTGGAGAGAGTGTAATTTCTGTCTACTTCTTCTTATAAGGTCACTAATCCCATCATGAGGACCTCATCCTCATGACCTAATTAACCCTAATTAGCTCCAACAGGCCCAATTCTAAATACTATCCCACTGGAGGTCAGAAATCCTACATAGGAATTTTAGAGGAACACAAACATGCAGCTGTTAACACCTTCTTTCAGGAAAACAATGATGAAGTGAACAGCAGTGTTCAATGTAGGCACACTCAAAATAGAGTTTGGTTACCTATCAGAGTGCTCAAATTCAAATCTCATACATACTTACAAAATTTGGAGACAAATTATGTTTATAAAGCTGAAGAGTGGAATGAAGAAGATTGGAAACAAGACTGGAAACCAATACTTCCTTTCCCAGTTTATTATCTGTCACTCGTCTCTGGCTACTGGCCACCTGCACAGTCCATTTATCCATATCTGCTATAATACAGACAGCTTCTGCTATTGGTTCATCCAACACTGGATGCTGGAAAGAAAAGAAGAATTCCTCTTAAAATGAGCAAATAAAGGTTTTATAGATAATGCTAATGGAACGAGTTAGGGAAGAGATATAAAACACAAGCAGAATAAAAGAACATTAAGTTATGAGAGCAACAAATTCATTACCAGAACTTTGTATTGCTGAATCCAGAACTTAACTTTCACTGGCCTTTGGCTAATTCATTCATTCAACAAATTAGTAAGTACCAACAATGTGCCAGGCAATTGGAAGAAAATGTTTTTTACCTTGAAAGAACTAAATATTTTAAAAATAGACAGAATAGGGATTCACATGAACAAGTCAGTGGTAAAGTTCTATGCTAAGTATCCTAGCCTGTGTCAGGCATTCATTTGCTTGAGCACCTCAGAGGCTATTCCTTGATCACATGAAGTACCCTGCTGGCAATGTGTGCTAGGTTTTTCTATTTTACCAAGATGTATATCCAGAGTAGAGCTACAGAAGTTAAAAGGAGACAAATCAACAGGCACTACTGTGGTTAAATGAAAAAAAAGTCACTCTACACATACACACACACACACACACACACACACACACACTATACCCCAATTACATTTTTTAAAAAAAATTCAGATCTATCTACATGAAAATTTATAGAAAAAAAGAATGAAAGAAAAAAGAATACTCAAACTGAACTAAGAGTGTAAAGACAATTTATTCTTTTTGCTTTGTTATATTTTTATATTGTTTGAATTTCTACCATAAGCATTTACCTAGGTGATGCTTTCACAATAAGAAAATTTAATGCACAGTGAATACTCTATTTAACACATATATACTGATAAAAGGACCACATGCACATGGGTGTGCTCTTGGCTGTCTATAGTTTACATATAAAGACCAAAAATGACAAAAGACCAAAATGACAAGTACACAGCACCACTATCATTTTTTTTAACATTTTATTTATTTATCTTTAGAGGGGAAGGGAAGGAGAGAGGGAGAGAGAGAGAAAAATATCAACGTATGCTTGCCTTGCGGGGAACTAGCCTGCAACCCAGGCATGTGCCCTGACTGGGAATCGAACCTCGATCCTTTGGTTCACAAGCCCGTGCTCAATCCACTGAGCTACACCAGCCAGGAAAGCACCACTATCATTAAGAGATGATAGCCCTACAATGCTCAATACTTCAACATCATTCTGCCTTTGGAAAGGTAAGGATTTCTTCAACACTGACCATACAGATTATCAGCGATAAGACTTGAGATAAAAAACTATAATGTGAAATACTTGAAAACAATGGCCTTCTTCCTTTCAAGCTTTTATGTTACTACAATATTATAGCTAAGAATGTAAGTTTGCTCCTGGATAAACCCACACTGGGCATCCTCAAAGGATATATTTTTGCTCAGTTAATGAACAACCACTTTGAATAAAGCTTTTTCTTTGATGTTAAGGAAAATAAGACAATGGAGTTCACAGTCATGTGAAAAAGATGAAAATAAATACACCTGGCTATAAAAAGACATGTACAACAGATGAACTAGGAACCAGTGCTGGGGTAGCCTAAGAGGGCAACAGTGGGTTCTGTGTGACTGGGAGTGTCACAGGGAAAGGGACATACGGATATGACACTGAGGTATGGATAGGACTTCTACTGATAGGTGGGAGAGGAATATAGATGATTGTGTAAGAGGAAATATCATGGGAAGATTCAAAGACAGAATTAGATACATGTAACCAAATTTGTGAAAAATGGTATTGAGAAGTGGGGAAGAAGAGAATGGCAAAGAAAAACCCTGGAAAGATACATTGGAAACACCTTCTGTAGAACTGCACACTTTATTTTTATAAAATGGTACTCAAATATTTCTTTTTAACTCTCATGAAGGATATAACATTTTTCTATTCACCAACTTAACTGCTAAAATATAATTTTAAAAACAGTATATACATTTAAAGATGTATTTCTTACATTATTAAAAAGCAAGATAATAGTGAGCATGTACTTTAATGCAAGTATCTCTGTGGTTATAAAAGAAAAAGAAGAAGAATGTAAAGTGGAATAACAAACTATTAAAGGCAGATACTACTTTCAAACTCAGTGGGCCTCTATAGGAGATGAGAATTATGAAGAGGGTCCATCCATTCATTACCCTCACACAAGGAAATGCCTAATCAGACAATGGAGAAACTACTATGAAATATACTTTAAGGGCCATAAACCACTTTAGAAATGAACTTTATAGCTTCTATAGCACTATAACTTCATAGCACACTTAGCATGTGGCTGATTTAAAAGATTTATCAATCCAGAATATTATAAAATACACTCCCCCTTTTTTTGGTAAGGAAAAGAAAATGTTCCCAAGTCAGTAGTACCTGCCCCTCCACCAGAGAAGGGCCTAAATTCCAAGTTCAAGATCAGAAATAATTCAAATAAAACACACTTTAGGAGTTGTAGTAAATAATAAAAATACAGTTACAGGGAAGCACAGTGCCAGTCATTCATTTTGAAATTGCTTGATTTTACTCAATGGATTGTCATACGCAATGTCCTAATCTGATAAAATTTCAACTTAATATCAGTCCTTATCCTCATCATCAACTTCTGGAAAAAACAAACAGCCTACACCAGTGGCAGCATATTCTTAACTGAGGCTTTGTAGTGGCCTCCTCCACAATCTCTAAAGCTTGCATTCAGCTTCAGATACTTCCACGTCACAAAATGGAAAGTGTGTGTATGTGAGAGAGAAGCAGTGAATCAAAATCTTTATTTTTCTTAAACCCTCTTCTCTGAGTTCCATGATTTTTGCAATACAAATTCACCCAAAATCTTACCAACATTTTTCTCTCCCAAGCATTTCTAGGATCACAATACATAAACTCCAAAACCTTCAAGTACCTCCTCTCTAGTGGATATTCCCCTATCTCTACCCTATTACAAAATCTAATTTTTCAGCTGTTTACTAGGTATTCACACATGGCTTTGCAAACTGCACTTTCAACTCAAAATAAACCAAATCAACTTCAGTTTACTTTCTTCAAAACTAGCCAGTTTTCTTCAGTTATCTTGTTAAAAAATGAGACCACCAAATATGACAGAGGTAACAGGTCTTAGGGACATCATATAATGGTGTTCAAACTGGCATTGTCTTTTGGAAAAAAAAAAAATTAACCAGTATGCATCAAGAATATGAAAATAGCCCCACCTTATAAATTGTCTAGAAACTTCATTTCTGGGAATCTAGCCTAAAGAAGGAATCTTAAATCCACAAAACATAGCAATAGTACCAATGTTATTTATAATGGAAAAAGGAAAAAAAGTTCTTTTAAAAGTTAAGCAACAAGAGAATAGAGAACTCAGAAATAAACCCAGGTATATATGCTCAATTAATGTATACTGAAGGAGACAAGTATATACAATGGAAAAAGGATAATCTCTTCAATAAATGGTTTTGGGAAAACTGGACAGACATATGCAAAAGAACGAAACTGGATCCCTACCTTGTACCATACACAAATGAACAACTCAAACTGGGTTAAAGACTTGAACCTAAGGCCTGAAACCATAAAACTCCTAGAGAAAAACAGAGAAGAGCCTTTCATATCAGTCTTGGTAATGATGTTTTTAGACTGGACACCAAAGGCAAAGGCAATAAAAGCAAACTAACAGGTTTCTGCACAACAAAAGAAACCATCAGCAAAATGAAAGGGCAACCTACAGAATGGGGAAAAAATATTTGCAAACCATATATCTGATAAGGAGTTAATAGCCACCCCCACAAAAAAAAAAAAAAAACAATTAAAAAATGAGTAGAGGAACTGAATAGTCATTTCTCCAAAGACATTCAAAATGACCAACAAGTACATGAACAGATGCTCAGCATCACTAGTTGTCAGGGAAATGTGAATCAAATCACAATGATAAATCACCTCATACCTGTTAGAATGGTTATTACCAAAAAGACAAGAGGTAAGTGTGTGAAGAAAAGGGAATCCCTGTGCACTGTTGGTGGGAATGTAAACTGATATGACCACTATGAAAAACAGTATGGAATTTCCTCAAAAAATTAAAAACAGCCCTGGCTGGTATGGTTCAGTGGATTGAGCACTGGCCTGTGAACAAAGGGTCAGTGGTTTAATTCCCAGTCAGGGTACCTGCCTGGGTTGCGGGCCAGGTCCCTGGTGGGGGACATACAAGAGGCAAGTACACACTGATGTTTCTTGCCCTCTCTCCCTCTCTCCTCTCTCTCTCTAAAAGTAAATAAATAAAATCTTTTTAAAAAAATTAAAAACAGAACTATCGTGTGATCCAGCAATTCTACTATTCCACTTCTGGGTAATACATGCAAAGGAAACAAAAAACAGATGTCAAAGGGATAGCTGCACTCCCACATTAACTGCAGCATCATTCACAAGTGTCAAGACATAAAAACAACCTGTCAGCAAATAAATGGATAAAGAAGATGTGGTGTACACACACCCACCCACACATACAATAAAATATTATTTGGCCATGAGAAAGAAGAAAATCCTGCCATTTGCAACAACATGGATAAACCCTGATGGCCTTATGCTAAGTAAAATAAGTTTGACAGAGAAAGACAAATACTGTATGATCTCATTTACATATAGAATCTAAAAAATACAAGCACATAACAGCAGAGGAACAGATTAGCGGTTGACAGTGGTGGGGGTAAGGGGTAGAGAAAAATGAGTGAATGTGATCAAAAGGCACGAACTTGCACTGGTAAGATAAGTAAGTTCTGGAGATGTAATGTATAGCATGGAGACTATACTGAACAATACTGTAACGTATATTCAAAAGTTGCTAAAAGAGTAGATCTTAAAACTTTGCATCACAAGAAAAAAATGGTAACTATGGGAGGTGATGGATATTAACTAAACTTCCTGTTGTAATCATTTTGCAATATATACATATCAAATCAATGTTATGTATCTTAAACTAATACAATGTTGTATGTCACTTATATAGCAATATAACTGGAAAAAATAAAACTGAACAACAGAAGAATGATGAGAAAAACTATGACAAAACCAGGAAATAAAGTACATTAATGATATGAAGAAATTCTCTTACATCAACCGTTAAGGGTCAAAAGCAGAATTCAAAACAATATAATACCATATTCATGTATGTATGTATATAAATATAATACCATGTATAGTGTGTATATACACACATAGGCATGCATACATTTTATCTATGTAGGTGTATATTTATATGCATTAAAATATATGTATATATAAACAGCCTCCATTTTATATATGTATATGGTGTGTATAGCACATATACATACATACATGCATACAAACAGAGCAGGAATGATGACAAAAAGACACTAGGCACAGGGTGCCTAATATACATAAAACACCACAAAGTACAACTCTGGTATATAAATAGTAGTATCATCTTCATTAGCCAAAGAACCTAAGCCTCTGTTAGATTAAGGGTCTTGTCTTAGGATATACAGGTAATAGGTGGCCAAGCCTGAGTCTTCTGAAATGCCATGTACTAAATAATGACTGCAAGAAATTTCTGTTATTTAAGAATGGCTGCCACTGAATAGCAGAGTTAGAAAAATTTGTCTTTAACTTTCTATGCATTTCAACATTTTATAAATATATATTTATTTGGTTGTAAGAAAATGCCACTATCTCAGAAACTTAGGAGAAAAAGAAAAAATACTCCACTAATATAGTTCAGAAGAGTAAGATTGTATCTTTTTTCAAAAGTAGCATTCTCATTATTATGTATTAAAAGGTCCCTACAAGTTTTTCCATGTAGGAAAATTAAAAGTATTTCTCATGTTATATGTAATGATGATACATTTTAAGTATACAATAACTTAAACCATTAAAAATAAAACTTATAACAAATAAACAAAATTAAAACAGATTTATATATACAGAGAACAAACTGATGGAGACCAGAAGGGAGGGATTTTGGTAAGGTGGGGTAAAATAAAGTGATAGGATTAAGAAGTACTAATTGGTAGTTACAAAATAGTCACAGAGATGTAAGGTAAAGCACAGGGAATATAGTTAACAATACCGTAGTAAATATCAACAGTGTCAGGTGGGCACTTGAATTATTGGAGGAAAAACCTATATGAATGTCTATGTGCTATGATGTATACCTGAAAACTAATACAAAATAGTATGGAATGCAAGCTGTAATAAAAATAAAAGAAGTTATTCTCCATTAAAAAAATAAACTAAATCTTATATATGAATAGGAAAAAATGACTTATAAGAAATTCAACAACCTGTTAGTGCTGAGATTAAGATTAGTATTTCAGTTTTCATTTTTTTCTGTTAACACTGCTTTGATAATAAATATCTTAATTATTATAAATAAAAATATCAAAGGGAAAGGCAAAAAGCCCAGTTACTAAAATGAAGGGCAGAAAATAAAAACTCATCCTTTTTACCACAGTGGAAAGACACCAAGAGCAATAGAATGGGACCACTCACATAAATCTTGCAAACTTTGTAATGCTGATTTTACTATTTGTATCTGCAGTAACCTCTGTTCATCTATTTTAGACACAGTATGACATAGGAGGCTAAGATCACAGCTTAAGAACAGGCTTAATTAAGATCAGGACAGATTTTTAGCTATTCCATTCCCTATCTATGTAACTTAAAAACCTTTCCATGCCATACCTGAAATACAGGGGTGGTGATAAGTACCAGAAGGGATTGTTATAACATTAAGTGAGGTATTACATTTTAGTGTCTAGTACATACTAAGGCCACAATGAATGCTAAATGGTTATTATTATTACTACTACTACTACTACTACTCTTCTTCTTCTAATAATTAGCAGGTAGAAACCCTTAGAACCAGAATGCTTTGTCTTCAATAGGAGAGAGGAACTCCTTCAATGCCAGGTTTTCAGAAAGAACACCAAAGATCACTGTGTGTGGTATTGGATACAGATGCAAGAAAAAAAGGGACTGAGTGACTAACATCAGACATAAGGAAAGACAAGGGGATACAGAGAGCATTACAAGGACCCATATGAGATTTCCTAACCCGGTACTACTGAGCACTACGCTAGGCACTGAGAAGACAAAATTGAAGAACCAAATAGTTCCTTTGCCCTGAAGGTCAAATACCATCAACTGATACAAATTCTTTCATCTGCAGCATTAAATGACTTATTCATCTTCTTCAAGTATTTATGTGTTCTATTACATTTATTCATGTACTTGCCTTATTTTCTCCAATAGTAAGTAATTAATGAAGTCGGCAACTGTTTCTTTTTCATCTATATATCCGTTGAAGTGTTAGCACTATGTTCAGAACACAGTGTGTCAGTAAATATTTGACTGGTGTGAAAAGGTTGAGCAATATATCCTTTAGATAGAAAGAACATGAGTTTGACTACGTTTTGCTGGATATACCATAATTTCCCTACTATATAATAAAACACCAAAATTTACAACTCTAAGTAACTTTTTACAGGCACAGAGGTTTAAATCTTTTTTTTTTAAAGATTTTATTTGTTTTTAAAAAGAGTGAGGGGAAGGGAGGGAGAAAAATTGTTTTGAATAAAGTTAAAGACAACTAAGAGCCATCATACGGAAAAAAACTAAACAAACCTTTTGGTCAATCCAATTATAAAATTAGGATAGAAAACAATAAAATATAAGACAGATAATAGAAAAAATCAATTGAGATGAAAATTGTTTCCTTTACAAGATCAACAAAACCAAATCTTAAGCTAGAACAGGAATGAGCAAACCTATTCTCTAAAGAGCCAGATAGAAAATATTTTTGGCTTTACGGGCTATACGATCACTATCTCAATGACTCGGTTTTGCTGTTGAGGCAGGAAAACAGTCCTAGAGAATATAAATAAATGGGTGTAGTCATGTTTCAATAAACCTTTATTTACAAAAAGCAGGCATATTTGTCCCATGAGCCATAGCTTGCTGATGTTTGATGTATATGGGTCAAAAATATCTACTAACGAAATCAAGGCATGAATGACCTCTTCTTTGGAAAATCCCCTGCCTTTACGGGGAGGAAAAAAAGGAACAACACAGATTACAAAAATCAGGAATGAAAGAAGGGACATAATGAGAGACCTTATAGAAATTAAAAAGATTAGTATATGCTATCAACAATTTTATTTCAATAAATTAGATTACTTAAATGAAACTAATTTCTAGAAAGACAAAAATCAGCAAAATTGAATCAGGAAGGAAAAGAAAATCAGAATAGATCTACAATAAGAAATTGAATTAGCAATTTAAGATATTCTCTCATCTTTAAACACCTGGACTCAGAGACTTCACTGGTAAATTCTATCAAACTTTTAGAGAAAAAAAATAATACCAATCTTCCAGAAAATCCTGAGGTAAAGAAGAAATACTTCCCAACTCATTCTATATCATTCTATAAGGCAAGTATTATTCTGATATTAAAGCTAGACAAAGACATCACAAGAAAACTATACACTAATACTCTCATAAATATAGACTCCAAAATCCACAACAAAATATTAGTAAATCAAATCCAGCAACATATAAAAAGTACTATATTCCATGACTAAGTAGGATTTTCCCCTCTAAGAATATAAAAGGTTGGTTTAACATCTAAAAATTAATCTATGTAATCTATTGCATTAATAGTTTAAAGAAGAAAAACCACACAACTGTTTCAATAGACACCAAAAAAAGTATCTGACAAAATCCCCTACCTATTCATGATTTAAGTTGGGGGGGGGCAGGCAAGGGGGGCAAAAAAGATAGAAAAGAAGGAAATCTTCTCCACCTGATAAAGGTTTGGTTTCTAACTTTTCTCGAGTAAGAATCTTCTCCTTGTATACCTGACCCAGAATACTCATATACATTGCTCATCTGTAAGAATCCTATAACTAGCATCATACATAACAATGAAAGACTCAATGTTTTCTGAGATAGGAACAAGACAAGGATGTGCACTCTCAGCACTTTTATGTAATATTGTACTGAGGTTCTAGACACTACAATCAGGCAAGGAAAAGAAACAAAAGGAAACTAAGAGTATGAAAGAAGATGTCAAACTGTCTATTTATTGATAATATAAGCCTGTATGTAGAAAAATCCTAAGGAATCCATAAACTATAAAAACTAATAAAAGAGTTCAGCAGGGTGTCAGGATACAAGCTCAATATACACAAATCAACTGTGCTTCCACTGTCTAGCAAATCATAATCTGAAAAAAATTAAGAAAAATTATTCTATTTACAAAGTATTTGCAATTATCTTGATATTATAAATAATCTAATGATAAGCATCTATGAATACATACAGTACTTTCTGTATTTCAGATTTCCATTTGGATATTCGAATGCTCTCTACCTGCTTTCATAATAGGTACAAACATGCATGTATTAGATGAAGTAATTGATTCTGAGAACAATGACTATATTACACAGTGAAGTGTGACCAAAATATAAGGCAATTCTGGATTCTAGTGGTTAACAGAGTTCATTCTAAATCAACTCAAGAGCAGTGAAGGTTACTCACCTGCACAGCATGGGACAAATCTGATAGCAGACACTGACGGAGTCTCTCATCGCTACCAATTCCTTGAAGAACAAAGTCAGGCACATACGATGAACAGTAACCACCTAACAAGGACCTCCCAAAATTGGCGATGTTGGGTTGGACAGCACTAACTTCAATTAACTTTGACCTAGAAGAAAGGTCCCAAAAGAAGGTATATATAATTAGTAACAAACATATTTTACCAATAAAAAGAATTTTGGACTCTACTAGTCCATATTTAATGCTATCACTTTCTACAAAATATACTTAGAGTACAATTATTCTTATATAAAAACTGGCTCAAATGTTCAATCAGACCACAAAATACTCCTCCTTATCTAGAGAAAGAGGGTCCAATAAACAATTTTGTAATGTGTTGAGCATAAATTATTCATAATAGACTTTAGCAATGCTGTCCCTTGTATATACAACATATCTTAATATAATCAGATTATGAAAATCATCCAAAACAAAATAGTTAAATATCTCGCCAACCCAAAGTTTAGTTTCTAACTTTTCTCAAGTATGAATCTTCTTGTATACCTGACCCAGAATACTCATATATATTGCTCATTTTCCTCTTAGTTTTGGCCAAATTTATTTACAACAGCCATTTCCTACCTTTTTCAGTGATTATCTCTCCCTAGTTTCCAAGCTCAGTCTTGTTCCTTTTGGGGGCATAATTCACTCACAAATGGCTTGAAAACTCCTAAGAAGTAAGAAGTCTCCTACATACCAACATAACTTCACTTCTTTCACAAAGCCTTTCTGGGACGTCTATGGGGCTTAGCCCTTAATCTTTCCCATAAGTAGTAAAACATGACGATAAAAGAGAATGTGTCTAGGAAAAATAACCTTTCATGTTAGCTTCTACCAACCTTCAAAGACTGGCTAAACAACAACAACAACAAAAAAAAACAGTACATATTTATATAAGTACTACTATGGACTGAAACTTTCTACTTACCCAGGAAAAGGTATCTCATCTTCTTCTGCCCAATCTTCTTGCTCTCCTCCATAATAACTGCTTACTTGTCTAGTCATATCATGACCTGTATCTTCACTTTCACTATCCCCAAGAGCACTATCTGAACTTTCATTTCTTGGAATGTCCCATTCGCTTCCTACAGCTATTTTTTTCTCTGAATTCTCTTTATCCCCATGGGGGACAAGAATGGAGAGTGTATCTCTTTGGTCCTGCTGAGGATAGCAGGTTTTACATGAATCTTGGTGAACTGTTTCTACACATTTACAAAATTCATTGTTCTGCTTGCTCTTTTTTGTACACAGTCTTTTTGAAAACTCTAACATAGAGCAGTGTTCTTTACTGTCTGTACTTGTTTTAATTGGAATATCATCAATAGTCCTGGTTTCAATTGAATCATCATTAAAATATTCATCAAACAAGCTCATGCTTTCTGGGTCTGAATGATTCCAACAGGGAAGTTCACAGGGCTCTCCAGAAACCATGTTTGGTATATCAGACTCTTTGGATTGGTCCTTAGTTGTTTGTTTAGTTTCTTGATGCTGATCATTAGCCCCTCTTTCTTCGTTCAGTGGTTTGGTGTGATGCCTACTAATCTGATCCACCACAGCCTGACTCCGGAGTTCTGTATCTGAGTCAGGTGACATAGAATCCCCAATCAAGAAAGTAACCTTTGTCTGAGTTGCCTCACAAGAAAATGCAGCAGTCACAAGCTTATCTGGAGGTTTTTTTTCCACAGTCATTCCTGTGGTTCTCAGCACTTTGCTTGTGTGATTACCAGAATCCAGTAACTCATCACTCTGCCATGTTTCTTCTGCTGGCTCTAAGCTTGACTTCAACAATGGACATTTGTCAACTGGAGCAGATCCTGTGCAAACAACTGTCTCTAACTTGGTATCAAGGCAAGTTCTTAATTTATCTCTGCACTGTTTAACATCAAGAGCATTTTCTTCTTGGCGGTCAGAAGGAGAAATCATTTGGCACTCATCTGCAATCCCTAGCAACTCCTTAGAGCTGTCTTGAACATCTCCACTCTCTTGTTGTGAAACATTCTCTGTATTTTGCCCAAGAAGCGGATGACTGCAATATTTACAGTTACAATTAGGAGTCCTTGTTTCTTCTGACTCTTTAAAGAGCAAACTGCTTTTGTTTCTATGCATTGTAATAAGCACATATTCAGATTCTTCTATTTCACCTTTCTCTAATGTGGTAGTAATTACTGTGCCTGGCATAACAATGGCTTCATCTTCTCCATTTTCTAAAAGATGGGTTTCTTGAAGTTCAGAACATCTTATAAAATAAGTAAGAAAATAAAGCAGCCTCTGAACCATGTCTTGCCGTTTGCCAACTACGACAGTCCTCGCTAACCTTACAGGAGAGCCAATAGCACCGTACAAGTCCCCTGCAATGGAAAAATCAGTTAATGGGCACATCCTCTACTCATGCAGCTAAGCAGGCTATTTTCAATTACTGGAAACCTACTCTTATTGTATGAGGGTTCAGGTTTTATTCTTAGTTCTTTAATAGTGAATGATTATTCAGGTGAGTAGGATGAGATGAATGGTCTAAACCAAAGAATGGAGAGGTTTTCTATTTTCCTCCTTAGGAAGTTGCTATTGTTCTAAAACCTCAAGCAGAAAGTTAGTTGTACCAAAAATCTTTTCCATGCCAGACCCCAAACAGAGCACACCATCTGGGTGGAGAAGTACTGCCTGAAATACTATGTGCAAAAAGATTTTGCAGCTGCATCCAACACAGTGAAGAGGAATCACAATTATCTTCTGGTGCACAAGGAAAAGGAGGGAGCAATGGTGGAATGCAGCAGAATTGGAGTAGTCACATCACACTGAACCTTCCTTGATTTAAATTGTAATACCAAACATTAACTTTTGCTACCCTAGCCAGGACCCCACAATGCCCATGGTTTTAAAAGCCCACTTTCCCTTCTATTCTCTCAAGGACTGGGTCCTCAGGATAGACCAGAAAGGGCATGAAGAGTGAGACCTGTCCTAAGAGGAAGAAAAAGAAGGTAACACATTTAACCATGTGGTTCATTTTCACTTGTATCCATACTAGATATGAGTAGCCACTACATTAAAAAAGGTGGGCAGTGATAACTAAGAGCTATCAATGTCATTTTTGTATTTATGCCACAGCTGAAATTAAACCAAAAAGGTGAATTCAAAGTCATTAATTTAAATTGAATTCAATTTTGCATGTTGTCAGTATACAGATTTAAAAACCTGTATTTATACTTTATAAAACACACTTTTTAAAGGAACAAACACATATAAGCCTCAAATAAAGGTATGCTATAGGCAGTATTATGATAAATTTTCTTTTTTGGGTAAGACACTGGTCCTAATACCAACACGCCACTGTTCAAAACTATTCCCAAGGTTCCCACTAGTTACTAAATAAACTAAAACCGCTTTGGTATGGCAAGTGGCTTTCTGGAATTTGCAGTGACAGAAAGCCACTTGTCATCTGCCAGTGACAGAAGACACAGTGCAGAAGACAAGTGGCTTTCTGACACTTGCGGTGACAGAAAGTGGCTGTCTGGGTATATGGGATGATGAACATGGAGAGTGGGGAAGAACAGAGGGAGGGCATGAGCTAACTTTGAAAGTGATAGATATGTTCACCAACTTGATGCTGGTTATGGTTTCAGAGGCATTATACTTTGACATATACATCTAAACTTACAAAATTGTATACTTTATATATGTGTTTGCTATATATCAATTATTCTAATACAGTAGGAAAAAGGAAAGGAGGAAGAGAGGAAAGAGGGAAGAAGAGAGGAGGGCAGGAGGGAGGAAGGAAAGAGGGAGAGAGGGAGGTTGGTTACCTGAATTAATAAACCACATGACAATCTGCCAGACAAGCTCACTCACCAGCACAAGCTAAGAGAAGTTTCTACCAGGTCACCAAAATGCTCTCATGTTCCTCCCCCATTACCCAATAGTAATAGAATAAGGGTAGGACTAACAGCAGGTACATTACCCAACACTGTCCCCTAAGCATTTTACATGTATTATCTCGTTTAATTTTCACGATGAAGTATGTACTACCTATTATTATCCCAACTTTGCAAATAAGAGAACTGTGGTTTAAATGCAGTCTGCCTGATTCCACAGCCTGTGCTTTTAAGCAACATGCAACACTGCCTTCCTAATAACTGTTTACTCATCAATTAACCTCTCTCCTCTCTATCAACCATTTATTCAATGGGGCCTAGCACAAAGGGAATTATTTTTCAAAATTACTCAACAAACAAATAAAAGTGGACCAACGCAAACCTCAATGACTGCTTTTTAGTTATCCAGATATATCCTAGCTATCAAGGGGGACTTTGTTGATTCGTTCTTGCTAGGCAAAGGACCTACCACAACCCCCCTGAAGACCCTGAAGTTGCTAGTGAACCAGCCATCACCCTGTTCCTCTTGCTCCAGCTGCAGCTCTCTATCTATAAGAAACATGCACATGAGCTGGGGAGGGGGAGGATAAGATAACGTAGCAGATATGACAGAACAAGTCATGAACAGGTACTTCAGAATGGAGAAGGTAAAAGAGTATTTACTACTACAACTTCTTTTTTTGGCTATAAAATAACCCCGGACAGTTACACAAAACTCCAAATATAATGCATAATGTAAGGAGTATCAGACTACATACCCAATTGTGCCCAAAGTGGGTTATATGGATGAGTCTTCGCCAACATGTCCACACTTTGAGAGGAATGCTTTTCTAAAAATATTTTTATAGGTGGTTGTCCATTTGGCATGACTGTTGGAACCCAGGCAAGATGATTGGTCAAAACTGCAGTAATGAGTGCTGGCAAGAATCTGAAAACAAAATGAATCCTATCAAATTCCAATCTGCCTTTGCGAAACCTCAGGTAAAATATGGTGACAGAATAAAGCAAAGAGTACATATTCTCATGTGGCCAAACAGGATTTAAAAAAAGAGAGGGTAGAAGAAAGGATAAGCATATCACCAGAATGAAAATGAAAGTTAATTTTTCAGTGTGCATGAGTCAAAGAAAATGCTTAAAATAGAGACAGCATTCACAAGGAGCTATTTCTGATCATAATTACAAAAATGTAGCTTTATTTAAAAAATTATGGTTTCTTTTCATTAATTTGCACAATTTCCTAACAAAGTGACCAGGAGGTATATACATTTCCAAATTACTAAATGAGAAAATAAAGGAAAGTATTAAGCAATCTACCATCAAAGATAATAAAAATACCTGAATTACTCAACTGAATTCTAGAAATCTGATGAGAAAAAAATAAAATATCACATTAAAAATGGGTATTTTAAAATTTCTTTTGTATGGAATAAAACAGCAAAAAGTGGATACAGTTCACAAAAAATGGGGAGGCCTCAGAGTTCTGTAAGAGTCAAGAATTTTAATTTCACACATAGACATTCTTACTGTTTCTCATTCATAGAGTTTTGTGGCCTTCTTCCATAACTTATATTTTAATGATCTTTAGAATTTTGTTTTATTAACATCAAAAAACTAAAGATAATAGTTAATTACTTTTGTAATTGATTTTGATCACAATTTATATCTAGTTACAGTAAATAATAGCTAAGATATTTAAGATAGCTCAGAGAGATAAATAAAGTAAGTCATACTGATTTTTTGAAGCATTTTCCATTAGAAAAGTGAACTCCTTCATGAATCGATGGCAAAGGTGGTTCTTTTCTGGAATCCCTGACATCATTGTAAGCCAGACAGGCTCTCCAATTCGTGGCATTGTGTAAAGATTACAAATTGTTGTCCTAAAAAGAGGAAAACACATTATGAAATTCTTAGTTCACAGAATCACATATCTTAAAAGAAAGTTATCTTTTTATCTTATTAACTTAGGCCTCACATCTAGATTATGAAAGCTTTTGACAGGAGACAATGAATCAAGTTGGTTCTTCTCTATCATCAGCACAGTACCATGGAAAATGCTCTGTCCACAAACATAAAATATGTTGGTTCTGGCACTGGCTCTGCCCCCAGTGAAGGTGTGCCCTTGGGTAAATTATTCCCCTACTTTAAACATCAGTTTCCCACCACCTGTAGAATAAAAGAATAGGACTAAATAATTTCTAAAGCCCCTTCCAGTTCTACATTTCTAAGATATAAGCTATATTTAAATATATTGCAAATAACCAACAACATAGAAAAAATAAGTAGTCTAAACGGAATAACAGCTTATCCATATACCCACTTAAAACAACCATTTATGCATCATTTTGTTCCCTACGCTGAGACATTTTAGTAAAGTACTGAAGGATGATAAGGACATTACAGATGGCATGCTATGTAATGATTCCCAACCTTTTGAAGTTTTCCATGAATCTACCCAAGAAAGGACTATCTAACAATTGTGATAGTACTCTTCTGGCTATTTCATTTATTTAGGCAATAGATAGTCTCATGACTTGCACTCACTCTCTCCTGAAGCCTTCAAGAACATCTTTAAGATGTCAATTATTTTCCTTTTACATTAGTATCTATTCAGCAAAGTCCTATACTCTCACCATACTAAGCAACTCTTGCAAAGTTGGACCTTAAGTAACTAATTGGTCCCTAGTTCTCTCCACAAGTGCTAATATCCACCTCAGTATAATTCTTTAACACCTAGAATCCAAAAAAGGGAAAGAATTCTTGTGCTTAAAGAAGTTCCACTGAATCTTGACCCAATATGAGCACGATAAATTACTATGGATAGAAATGACAAATACAGGTTAATGAGTTCTTGGTAGGACATAAAATCATTGCTGAGAACTTAAAAAAATAATGGAACAAAATTAAAGTTATTTTACAGAGAAAAATACAAGACTATAAACTAGGGATATGTGAAATGCTGATTTTTAAAGCCTATTAAGGAGGTCCAAATAGGATGAAAAACAGAGCACAAACGTTTATCCCCTTTCAGTTCTAATGCCCAAGTGAACACCACTTCAGGATTTGAAAACAAATAAATCACTACAACAAATAGAACTGAAGAGAAATCTTAGTGAAAGTTAAAATAATAGATTTAATAAAACTCTAGACAATAAAACACAAAGAAGAATGTTAACTGAAGCAGTAGGGTAGAGGAAGAAATGGGTTATAGAGCTCACACAGATGGGCACAGAACAAGAGGACTGAATCTGTCTCACTGAAAAAAAAAAAGAAGACCCTCAGGACTTACAAATGTCTGGTAGAGGACAGCAGTTACAGAACTGTAAACTAGGAGACTACTTCAAAGTCCCTAAGTGGTTGGTGACCCTTATCTCTACCCCACTTTCCCCACAGAATGACTGCAGATAGGAAAGCAGATGTAGCAGTTGCCTAGCCCAGAGAACTGACATCCCCAAAACCCTTCCTGACACTGAATATTTCACAGTACAGAGACAGTAAATTTTGTGGAGTTAAAATTTCATTGTAGCAGGGGCAATTAGAGGAGAAAATGTCTAAATATGCTCCTTCATTTTTTATTGAAACTCTCTGAAGGAGAGTTTCAATAAAAAATGGCTCAGCAACACTGCCCTAAACTAAAGTTATCCTGTCTGTGCCTGATTCACGCACAGAGCTCCCAACCCATATTTTGGGGCTTCACTCTCAACTATAATGAGCAACCAAAATACTAATATATACGGAAAGCCTCCAAGGAAAGAGGGACACAAACAGAAAGAAACATACACGCACTCACACACAAAATAACTCCAGAGGAAATAGAAAATACATTCAGAAAACGAAAAGGAAAACATGAAAGGGACACAAAAGATCAGTCCAAGAGTGCCAGTTTCTAACAAAAAGAATTTAAGAAAGAGAAAACAGGAAAATAAACTATTAAAGTAAGTAGAGTATTTACAAGCCAGAAAAACAAGCTAGTGCTAAAACTAAACTGGAAGGCTGAAGGACTGAGGGGAAGTATAAACTCATGCAGAAAGCATGCTCTAAAATTAATAAATTAAGATATAGCTGCATTAAGGGTACTGTTTAATAACATAGAGGTAAATAACAAAAGAAATAGTTAAGGGGATAGGAGAGGTCGGATAGGGTTCACTTGTTTTTCATTACAAGACCTTTCAATAATGTATTTTTTGTTCTTAACCATGCAAATATACTTTTTGATTAAAAAAATCACTGTATAAGTAAACAAATGAGCTGATCAGTTCATTTTTTCATGAACTGCTTCAGCATATTAGTGTCTACTGCAAGCCTATGTGTCATGGGACAGGGTCAGATCACTAATATTAGTACAGTGGTCCACTGGGAACATTACCTTTAGTGTTTTGGTGTTTAAGAATATGTACTATGACCTCAGGGTGTATCAGGTGCAAAGAAGGCAAAGAAATTTATTATAAGTAGTGCTTCGTACTATATACAACTCTATGTTGTCAACAGCAATATAGAAGTAATGGTCTTTTCCTCCCTACTAATGACTATGCCCTACCCTTCAGTAGTAAGAAGGGCAAGCCAAGTATTTTCAGTCATCTGACTCCTTTTTTTCCCCTGGTCTATCCTTAGAGAATGAAAGACTCCTTTAGTTGTAAGGGAACATTGCACATGATTTAGTTTTCTTTGTTACACAGTAAGTTAGGTAAAAATCCAAGGACTCCGTCTTTGGGAGGAAGCTATGTTAACTAAAACATACTTCCTGCTTCTCTAGGTTTCAAGACTTCCGTATACATGTGAATCATTTCCTTCCTCTTTTCAACTACCCAAAATTCATTATCTTGTCTCAAACAATTACCTACTTTAAAAATTATCTGTTAATTTTTAATAACCACTTAGCTTTAAAATTGAGTATAATGGTCTCATTATTTGCAGTAAAAGTTGATGTGAACACTGAATCAACTGAGTCCCTGTTCCTAGGGGAAATGCGGGGTTAAGATTCCTGTGAGCCTCTGGTCACATTTTTGTCAACCCATCAATACATAATTTTGTTCCATGTGAGTTTCTGCATATAAACTACTTAAGATTTAATATACTATTGATTCATTAACACTGAATTCACAGCCAACAGCACTATCACTCATGCCTGAGTGAAATTTACCTAACACATGTGTTTTTCTCTTTAAGGCACATCACAGCCTTCTTGCACTTAGGATCATTGGTCAGCATTTCAGCACAATGCTTGAGGGCCATTTTAAATAGCAAAATCATTAACAAAAAGCACAAAATGCAAAAACAAACTGGCAATATATAGATATCTAAAAGGACATTTGTTTAAAAATGAGAGCTGAGATAAGGCAGAAGAGTACTGTCTTGTTCAACCTCATCTGGGAATGAGTGTGTATGGCCACTCAAATTTTTCACTGCTCTGTACATGTCCACAAATGATCATAAAAGCACTGAAAGTATATTTTAGGGTTATAAACTTTAGCAAGTAGGTGAATTTACAAATACCAAATCTGTAAATAATGAGGATCAACTGTACATATTAAAGTACTTCTACAGTTTTCTTAATAAAAATTATGAATGTATAAACTATTTTTAAGATATTGTAAGAATGCTTAACTGACTTACATAGCCTTTCAGATTTTCACACTATTATAAAAGGTAAGGTACATAATCATGATATATATTTTCAATGATTTTATAACTCATACATGTTGTAAATTCTAAGTAATCTTAAAATTATAAGGCCAGGCCATTCATACTACCTTATTACCAAAACAAGTATTTAATTAAATTGTTTTAAATAAAATATTGTTTATAACCTGAAAGCAAGATCAGTATTCTACTAAGAATGAGTCTGATGACAATGTTTACTATTCTGGTAACCTCCGCTGGATCTGTCATGACAGTGTTTCCTCAGAGCTCAAATAGGGACACTTGGCCTTCTGCCACAAAGCTTGTGACTACAGAAAAGAAACTGTAATCCAATAATGTAAGTATTAACTCCAAGTTCAAGGGCAAAGATTCATTACCTTGTAATACTGTAGAATATAAAACGGAGAAATAACATTGCAGGATTCTTTTAGGCAAATAAGCAAAAAGTCTATACTATCTCCCCAGTCTAACAGAGGGAAAGACTGAGAGATGAGGATGCAGTACATCTGAAGTAACTCTCAGAAAAAGACACACATCAGTCATTCTTTGTGATTCCCAACCAAAGTTCATATGCTGTATGTTTGCCTGCCATACTAAGAGCACAATCATAGCAGTTGTTGGAGCTTTAGGCACAAACCTTGTTATGTGAGAAAATACTGGCTGAAGAAAAACTATTTGCTTTGCCATATTAAGAGACAGGATTGAGCAACAGTTATTCGCAACATCAAGTTCATATTCCCTATATCCATGTGTCCTTGTATGCCATGTATCCAAGAACATCTGATTACTATCACTAGTTAATTAACACTTAACTAGTCTCTACATCTAGGAGTCCAAGGGAGAAAAAACCCCACATTTTTGCTAGAAACAAGGGTTTCTTATGGTCATATTTGCTTGTCTACTGGTCCAATGCTAAAAATCACACAACTGATGGCTCCCAAATGTGCCTGAATCCCAAGCACATTTAATATTAAATAACATAGGAGGCAATGGGCTACTGAATTACACTGTTGTTTGATTATAGAACAAAGACAAGAGTAAAATTTTGTCAGAATAAGTTAAAGAAAATAATCTTTCTGTGGGCACTGTAAAACAACTCTATATTATGAAAAGGTGGAGAATATGTACCTGAATTCATTTAGGGCATCAACTATTCGATTATAAGCCAAACTCCTCTGACTGGCGTCAGCTGATCTCCGGCTCATTTTCATAGCCTTGAAAGCAATCAAAGAGTTAATTCTTATACTGATAATGGGAAAAATATGAAAAGAAAAATGAAATATAAAGTCACATATTTTCACAACCCTCGGCCACCATTCTTATCTAGGAAGATATAAAGAAGACACACATATTTACAGTGGCTTTCTTTGATGCACTAAGATTATTAATGATTACAATAAAATTCAAAATTTTCAAGTGTTAAATCTTTTATTGTAACTGTCAAAACACAGAACGTCAACACACAAAGAAAACTGATGTTGATAGTTTCTGGGTTACCTAAAACTTTTTTCCCAAAATTAAACAAGATGCAATGATAACTCAGTAACAATAGCTCATGGTTTCCTCTAATATTTCACAAATAATGGTTCTGTTAAGGAAATCTTTATTTAAGATCTGAAACATAAAGATTCTACTGAAAGAGATCAAGTTATCAGTAATAACTGCTTTCTTTAAAACATATTTAGCCAAGGTTGAAAAGCCTTGCTTTAAGTAGAAAAGAAGGGGATCAGGATTAGGCTAAGAAAGACACGAAAAACTGTAATTTTGTACATTTTTAAAAGAGAATGTAATTCTGCACTATTTATGTAATTACAAATTAATTTTTTAAATATTTTAAACATATAATTATGAGGAGGTCAGACAACTTCAGACCAGAAATCATGTTCATGTACATCAAAAAGCTTCACAGGGTAAAAGTGAAACTTACTTTATATTTTTATATGTTGATAAGACTAATTTATAAAGAAGTAAATTTTTTAGCTCGAATTGAGCAGCATTCTTCCTTAATTTTACCAGCAATAACAATGGTTAATTAAGTTATAGATCTGAAAAGGTAGCACATACTTCAAAAAAAATCCCAAGGTGCCCAGAAACAAATCCACAGCTCTTCATTAAAAAAAAAAAACAACAAAAGGTGACAGTTTGTAAAGCTGGCCCTAGAAGATAACTTTTTTGAATGGTCTAGTGTTTATTATATTCTATCATTAATTAACAACTGTATAACTTTTATAATTACATTCTATACACTTATGTAAAAGTATTCTTTCACTCAGCTTTATCATTCAGTTTTGATAAGAAATGAGATGTTAAACTTGAACAAATATCCAGATATCTATAAGTATGTACCCTTTAGATTACAGATGGTCAAAGCATTTAAACATTTGAAAAATCATGTTTAATGATTTCTATAGTGCCTAAATACTGTATTTCAAGTTTTATACAAAGTTTGAAACACTTGTCCCACAGCTAAATATTATGTGTACTGACTTTGGCAACAACAGACTACAAAAAGGGACAGTAGCCAACTGAAGAAAATGTCACCAGTGTCTAATTTCTGAAAAAGTGAAAATGGCCTTTATTCACTTGTTCTGTTAAAAAAAAAGTGCTGCTAATGATCTACTTGTCTTTAGACTGATTTAATGTGAATAAACTAACATCATTATCTTTGCTAGAGACAGATGATTCTTAGTCACTACTAAGTTCCTGAAATGCATCCTCTGCTTTCTAGACCATTCTAATTGGTCTTCCCATCTCTAACCTGTTACTCTACTTTTAAACATGGTGTCAAATTAACCCTCCTAAATCATAATTTGGAGATGGCCTTAAAAACAAAGTCAAAACTTCTCACAAGGACTCTAGATTCTTTGAGAATTGTGCCCATTAACTCTTCTAGCTCCTCTTTGCATACTGTCACAGAGGTTAAGAACTTTACTTATACCCACTGATTTGCTGGTTTAATTTCTGGAAATTTCTTAAAAACAAAAAACAAAAAATCTGGAAAAGTCACCAATATGTTAACTACATTGTAGCTATAATTGTGAAAAAGTAGAAATGGCCTAATAGAAAAACTGTCACTTACACTAAGGAAAGTAACTAAAATATAATTAAGAAGTATTTATTAATGACATGAGAAATGTATATGTTACAATGATGACTTTTTAAAAATAGGCATATAATTAAAACAATATAGGCACAGCACAATCCCAATCAAGTAAAGGTACTATATGCATAGAAAAGGCCTGGACAAGACTCATAGCAAAATGTTAATGAATTATCTTTGGGTGGCAAGGATATCAATTTTTCTTGTTCTTCTGCTATGTGCAATTTTCAGTTTTATGTTTAAAAAATCCTACACATCCTTTATGGTACAGTCCAAATGAAATATCTTCCCAATAGGAAGTCACTTTTCTTTCCTATGAACTCCTAAAAAAAACTTGGCTTGTTCTTTTCTTTTAGTTATCCTTATGTTCTCTTATATTCACATTTTCCTACTTTATATAAATTTATTATATGCACTATCAACAGCAATTGATCACTAGTACCTTCTTAAAACACTTTTTTCACTTGGATCCCCCCAAAAAGTACTCTTTTTTTCTACCTACTTGAGTAGCCAATTCTCAGTCTCCTCTCCTCAAATTTTAACTGCTGAAATACTCTACAAATCAGGCCTAGGATTTCTATCTGCTCCTCTCCTCTCTCCCTCAATCAGTTTCATGACTCTAAATACCATCTATACACTGGTGACTGTCCAGCCTGGAAATTTTCCCTGAATTTTAGACTCATAAAAAATACTTGGATATCCAGGAGGCATCTCAAACAAACTCCTGACCTCAATCCACCAAACCTGTTGCAGCTGTAGCTTCCCCACTTTAGTACTGGCAAGTCCATCCTTCTTAGTGCTCAAAGAAAAATTCTTGAGTCAACCTGTATTGTTCTTTTCCTTATACCCCAAGTTAGTCCATCAGCTAATCTCATTAGTACTATTTTCAAAATATATCCAGAATCCAACCACTTCTCACCAATTCCACCATTAAATTGGTTTCGGTATCCATCACCTCTCACCCAGATTATCCCAACAGCCTCCTAAATGGTCCTAAAAATCCTCCTTTACTCCTAGAAATCTATTCTCCACCAGCATTAAGAATAATCCTCATAAATAATGTCATTCCTCCACTGAAAACCCTGATGCTCTCCAATCTTAAGAGTAAATGCCAATGCTCTTACGATGCTATCCCTTTAAGACCCGATATTTTCATCTCTCATTTTGAACCCAGCTTCTTTGACCTCCTTTCTGTTGCTCAAGTATCAGCCTTACTCCTGACATAGGACCTTTGCCCCTGCCTGGAACATTCTTCTCTCAGGTAGTTGTAGCTCACTTCCTTCATATCTATGAACCACATCACTTTTGTCAGAAGCCTTCCAGACTAGCCTATAAAAATTACCAGCCCTTCCATCCATCATTCCTTATCAACCCTCCTCTGTTTTATTTTTCTCCAGCTCATTTATTTCCATCTAAGAGCTTATATATTCATTTGGTTATCTGTTGTCCCATGAGGTCAACAGTGTTACTTTTTTCACATCTTATCTTTAGTTTCTATAACAGTGTCTACCAGATGATGGGCCCTCAAATATTTATTTATTGATTTTTTTACTAGGCAGTAAGCTCGTTAAAGAGTTGATGTTTATTTTTCATCTCCCAGAGCACTTTGCAGGGTGCCTGCAAAGTACCTATTAATTTTTGTGTCAAATAAATAAACATAATGCTTAAACAGGAAAATAAGATTCAAAGAAAAATAAGGCATATAAAACTAACCAACAACGTGACTATGCTTACCTGTTCTATTGCACTCTTTAGTTTGTTCATGTGGCTTTCAAAAAGAGGAAAATGTGAAAAAAAGAATTCATTAAATTTGTTATTTTCATCTTCATCTTTGGATAATGAAAAGATTACCCCAATTGCAATCTTCTTTTTTCTCACAATTCCCGGGTTAGGGCCACAGCTTTCATCTGACAAATTAAAGCTTTCTTCTATAGACCTTAAAAACAAATTAATTTTATTATTATTTTTTATTTTTAAAAATATAAAAATAATTAAATTTGCAATTCAAACTCCTTGCTAATAAATGTAGCCAAGATAAAGTTATCCCACTGCTTTATCAAGTAAATCTAAAAATTCATATCAATTGTTAATTTCTTTCAGAAATCCACTGGCTATTCCTTCATGGTCAAGTTTTTGTAAGAAATTTTAATAGAGTCTGATTAGGAACACTTTGGTTTAATTAAAAGTCACTAGTGGATAATCCCAATTCATAACCAACTTAAATATGCCTGAATTTTAAGGTTTACAGATGAGTCTGATACAATCTCTTCACAGTTCTAGAAGCTACTTGTCTCTTCTTTTGATTCCAGGAGTAAGATCAAAGATGAAGAAATAAAAGGAGTGAGTAAAGGAGAAGCTTCATTATCTATAATTATATTTAACATAGATTAAAAAAAGGTCTTTCAAGAATGAATTAATTTTCCAAAATAGAAACAGTAAAAACTGAAAAATCAAAACACATATGCAATACATGGATCAAAGTCCTAATGGAAGAGTTAAAATTATAAAACTCTTAAAAAAAAATAGGGTGAAAGCTTTATGACATTGGATTTGACAATAATTTCTTGGATGTGACACCAAAGCACAGGCAACAACAACAACAACAACAAAGATAAATTGAACTACATAAAAACTAAAAACTGTTGTGCATCAAAGGACATTATCAACAGAATGAAAGGTAACCCAAGAAAAGGGAGAAAATATTTGCAAAGCATTTTTCTGGTAAGGGACTGATATCTAGAATATATAAACAACTCCTACAACACAACAACAACAACAACAACAAATACCCTGACTTTAAAATGGGCAAAGCACTTGAATAGACGATTCTCCTAGGAAGACACACACACAGTCAACAAGCACATGATAGCATGCTCAACACCACTAGCCATTATAGAAAGCAAATCAAAACCACAGTGAGATACCACTTCACACCCATTAGGATGGCTGTCATCAAAACCAAAAAAATAACAACTGGCAATGATGTGAAGAAATTAGAACTCTCGTGCATTTCTAGTGGAAATGTAAAATGGTGCAGCCACTGTGGAAAACAGTATGGTAATTCCTCAAAAACTTAAAACATAGAATTACTATATAATCCAGCAATTCCATTTCTGGGTATAAACCCAAAAGAATTGGAAGCAGGGACTCAAACTGGTATTTGTACATCCATATTCATATCAGCATCATTCACAAAAGCCAAAAGGTATAAGCAACCCAAATGTCCATCAACAGATGAATATGAATAAACAAAATGTGGTATATACATACAATTGACTATTATTTAGCCATAAGATGGAATGAAATTTTGATTCATGCTACAACACGGATGAACCCTGAAGACACACTAAGTAAAATAAGACATATGTAAAAGGACAAATACTCTGTGATTCCACTTATATGAGGTATCTGAAGTAGTCAAATTCATAGAGAAAAAAAATAGAATGGCGAATGCCAGGAACTAAGGGAAGGGAAGAATGGGGGGCAATTATTGTTTAGTAGGTACAGAGTTTCAGCTTGGGGAGGTAATTTCTGGACATGAATAGTTGCACAGCGATGGGAAAGTACTTAATGCTACTGAACTACATACCTGATAATGGTTAAATGGTAAATTTTATGGTATGCATATTTTACCACCATAAAAAACAATGCAATACATTTAAAAAGTTTTAACTTCCAAATTTAAAATACATAAAATGCAAAACCATACAAAACTGTGTTCAAGGAACTATTCAGTCTTGTTTATGTGAATTGAAGGTTCCAACTTACCATCTAGGGAAGACCCCATTTTCCAAACTCGTTGTTTGGCTGCGTCGCCAACGTCGCTGGTAGCTGCTGGCACAACTTCGGGTAAGTGAGGAGTTTGGGGAGGGAAATGGTGTAATAAGCAAGCTGCTGAGAGATGCTGTCAAGTCAGAATAAGAAGTGTAACATATAAGTCAATTATCACTAAGCAAAAGGACAAATTTCTTTTTAGCAAATTTAGGAATGGTGACTCAAATTTTCCATTTTGCTTCATGAGTCTCTAAAATTTCCACTTAATAACATTTTTGTTGAAGCAAGGTCCCAGACAAGAAAAATCATATACTAACATTGTGTGGGCAAGAAGACTCTGAGACAATATCTCTTGACTTCCTTACCTCTATCCCCACCCCAGAAAAAAAATGCTACTTTGAAACAAAGCGTTACTCCCTTGGCCATGAGACTGTTCCCTAGCTTAGCTGAACCCTTAGTCTTTAAATTAAAGGAAATATGATGTGATTCAATTTTAATGCAGTAGTTGTATTTTAAGAACAAAAGCTATATTTGAAAATAAGTGTCTAAATGTCATTTAAAGATGTTATTTAAAAGTTAATGCTTGGCCACTTTTAATAAGAGTCTTGACTATACCAACTAAGCTCCCAAAAAGGGTAAATCCTATAAACTGCTCTCTGGAGCATTCTAATGATTGACATACACATTCCAATAGAGTCTACTCTGATAACTGCTGAAACCCCATAACCATGGGGTACTATCCTCTTTGCAAAACCCTTCTTTGCAATTCAAAATGCTCTGTTTCTTGCCTAGGGTGTAAAAAGCTATAACTATTTTTCTTTGGGTTAGGAATGTTCTCCTTCTTCACACTGGAACTATAGAGGAAAAGACATTAAGGGCTTGCTTTTGTTTGGCAGAATTTTAGATTCCCATCTTCATGATTATAACTACATACTGAAAATGTATCAAGTAATCTAAAAGAGGGATGTATTATCATCATCCATGGAAAAGTACATGCCATATGACATCATTTTGGACACCAGAATTGAAAACTAAGAGATTTAACATTATAAAGATTTGTCCATCTGAATTCTCTGACAAATTCAATGATAAAGGGCAGAGCACTTTAAGTACCATGCAAACATCTGAACTATCAATGAATTAATTCTAAACTACATTCTTGAAAAGATTCCATTTTATCAATTAGTGCTGTAAAATTCTGTACACTAAGATAAGACTGGCTATGTATAACAAATCTAGGTGTGACTTCAATGAAAACTCAAATGCTACTCTAAATTTCGAAAAGCTATGTTTTACTAAATTATGAAATTAAAAATAACCCTATTAGAAGAAAAAGAAAATACATAATTAATTTAAATTAACTTAGCATATGTAAATTTAATGGCTTGGCGAAGCCTTACAGATCAATCTAGCCAGGCCTTCCAATTTATAGCTAAAGAAAATGAAGTATAGAGACATGAATTTATCACCTCCAAAACGCTGGTAATGAGAATTTTGTCCCAGCCACAGAAAACTAAATCTCTGTATTATATAGAAGCAAAGGTATTGAGGGAAATTTACTCTAGATTACTACCAAAGAACAAAAATAATAAACTCAATCAGAAAAAAGGGTGAGATTATCTGAAAGATGCAGACTTTTCATATTAGACTAGTGGTTCTCAACTCCAGCTGTCCATCAGAATCAGGTGCTGAAGTTTTTCTTGTTTTTTTGTTTGTTTGTTTGTCAAATACAGATACCTAAGACTTTCTCTAGATCACAGGTGGCAAACACAAGGCCTGTGGGCCAAATCCAGCCCTCCACCTTGTTTCTCTCTGGCAGCGGCCCCTAGTTAAGAAGTAGTTACATTTATACAGTCCTAAAATTACATTCGGCCCTTTGAAGGCAACCGCGAGGCTGATGTGGCCCCCAGTGAAAATGAGTTTGACACCCCTGCTCTACACTAAATCAGAGTCTTTGGAGGTAATTTTTTGAAATGGCTTGTTATTCTAATGCAAACCCAGGGATTATAATATATGGTAAGTGTGCACTTCCCATCTATACTCAAAATTGAATTGTAATCAATTTGGACAGCAGAGCCATATAATGTGACAGTACACATGGAAAACCAGGGTGAATAAAGTTTCTCAACCTAACAATAACTCAAGCCTAAGATTCGTAAGATTACTCCTCCTTTCACTTACGCTGATCTCTGGGCCCTGTCAAATACTCTTCCTTTTAAATGGAATGTCCTTCCATGCCTTTGCCTAGATAATGCCTATTTATTTTTCAAGACACAACTCAAACACTACCCCTTTGTAAAGCACTACTGGCACCCTGTCCCTTGCCCTGGCTGTTAGGTTCCCTTTCTCTGAACCTCTTTGCACAGGTCCATCATAGAATGACTCACACAATGAACTATGACAGATGATTTTCCTGACTGCTCTCTCAATAGATTCTGCTTCTTAATGTGGAATTGGGCTTTATTTTTCCCCACTCCTTAATTTGTTTCAACAAAAATTTGACAGACAAATTTTGGGAGAATCCATATTTGAAAATAAAATATGTATAACATTAGTTCAAAATGCCTAAGTCTTTCTGGGCAAGAGTGAGTCTGATAATTTAAACTCTAGCTAGTAGCAAACAGTTATAAGCAAATGTGTTTTCTCTACTATGCTATCTAGGCAATCTCTTGAGCAATATTTTTTCTTGTACTGGCTACACCTAAGCCAATGTGCATTCATCCAGGCCATGCTCCACCAGGCACATTTAACAGTAAATATAAAATATTTCTCTTTGCTGTTTCTACAATTCTCTTGTAATATCAAAACTAACAAGCTGTAGACATAAAACTGAATGATGAAGGCAAAGATAAAAAGAAATCCAATGTCAGCTAACAGTTATCTCGTAAAAAACTAAATTAGTACATGAACCTGGCATTACCAGAGCGTGCTATGCCACTGTCTCTGTCCTCATTCAGCTCTCTTCCAGGCATATCCATTGGGTTGCTGTGAACTGTAAATCAAAACAAAACTTTCAGTTATAAAACACATTGCCATTCAGGTTGATGTTGTCCCTTTCAAACAGCAAACTCAATCATGCTCACTCATTGCATTCCTTCATTTCTTCAATAGCATGGCACAAACCCAACACCAGGAGCTATTACTCAGTTGAACAAGCTTTGAGATCTATCTAATGATTTGACATATAATACGTCAATAACCTATAATGTCTAAAGAAGCAAGGGTGACTAAAGTAAGTATTTTAGAAGCATATACAATGACACAGCAAGATAATCACAATATACTATTAAATGGAAAAAAGGCAAGCTACTGAACAGTAAGAATGTTGCTGGGGCTAAGTAATGGGTATATGATGGTTCACTCTATTATTCTGCATATATCAATGTTGGTTTAAAGATTCTACATAATAAAAAATTTAAGAAAACTATTTGAATAGTATGATCCTCATTTTGTTTAAAAAAAAAATCAAGGTTATTTCTGGCTGACAGAGCTAACATATATTTGTTACCTATTTTCACATTTCCCAATTGTCTATAATAAATATACATTGTTCTTATCTCATACTTGTAAGGTAAATAAATATTAAAAGAAGCTGAACACTGAAGCATGGACACACTCTACAATGATATAAACAAATATATTTATATATGTCTTTTACAGTGCAATTATAATGGTGCTTGTTCATCTAAATCTTAGCTCCAAAAGAAATCATTCTCATGAAATAGTTCAGATCAGAAATTTTACATTAATAATAAGCTAGAATATTTTCTGCAGTTGGTGAATTATGGTAACAAAAGCTACTCAGCCATGGAAACAAGACAGTGTCACATCAAAAATTCCAACTGGATTATAATATTTATACTAAATTTTGGGTTGGAATTCTAAAGTTTAAATCATTATTCCATGATGAGATAAGGAATAACAAACATTGAAATTTCATGAAAATGTTAATTCTACTGATAAAGTTCCTAGAAACTTCAAGAACATATTCAGTAGAAATGAATTAAGTTCTTGTACTTCCTAAGCAATGTTTTCTCAACCAAACCCTCCCCAACTGCAATTATTGACTCTCTTGTTTCCACAGCTTAACTACAGATTCTAGCCACTGGGGCACACCAACTAGTCTACCCACACAGCACATCGCAAACCTGCAAAGAAAGAGGCGCTCCTGATCAGGCGGAGCGGACCCTGTTCAGAGAACGCCCGCCTGGGGCTGCAGAACTGTGAAAGACCTACATGGCAAAAACGTAAAATACACGTAAAAGAGAGCTGTTAGAGAAGCTGCAGTGCGTCAGGAACAAAGGTGAGCTAAGGTAGCACAAAAGCAGACCAACAGATATGAACAGTCACTTTTAAACTAAATAACAGTAATTCCAGCTGGCTTCCCTTTTTTGAAACAGGATGGTTTCCCTCTGGTTATGACAAATCATAAATAATAATTTCATGCCAATTTACTGATAAATTTGCATACAATAATAAAAATAAGTTCCCACTATGCAAGGTAAAAATTGTTCTAAATGTTCAATCCTTTCTAAAACAATCCTTTTAAAGAGCCAAAAATGCACAGTAATGTTATCTATATAATTTGACATTTGCCAAATAAACTTATCTTTTAAAAAGACAATCTTAAAATGACAATACTCTCCTGCAATGGCTGCAAGGATAAAACCACCTAAATGCCTGGCTGAGAAAACAGAACAAGACATACAACAACAAAGAGCAAATACAGAAAAGGAATATACTGACAAGTATAAAAACTTTTTTTATAACATAGTGCTAAATCACAACATAACCGAAAAAAAGAAACATCTTAGACCAGCGGTTAGCCACTGAGGAAGCAGGCCACCAACGCAGCCTGTCAGGACCAGACTCCTGGGTGTTCAAGAAAAGTGGCTGCTGCAGACTTGACCAAGAGAAGACAACAGAGTCTAAAAGCCCCAACAAGGGCAATATTACAGCTTGGAAGCAAGCAGCTGGGTTACTCGTTAGTTACTTTTAATCAACATAGCCTCAATAGCCACCTAGGAGCTAATAGGGAACTTTCTGTTTTAAAAAGTGGCAAATATACAGGGTTTGGCACAAATAATGCCCCTTTTTATTATAAAATCATAAGCATGTAAATCTCTAACATAACAATGTCACAATCACACCATATGACATTTTAGGTGAAATGTCATTAGGTGTAATTATGTTCAAATTAAAACTATAAATTATTATGTACATGTTATTACCCTACTAATCACACTCAAGCAAGCATTATTTCTGCTGGACCTTGTACTTTTCAAATTGCTAATAGATATTTTTCTGTAACAAGAATTTCTATAACTACAGCACATACGCAACAAACCTTCCACGTTTCACTGTTTCTATCTTTCTTCAGTTCTCCTTACCTGCTCTCTTTAACTCCCCCACCCCCCGCCTGCCCCTTCCTCAGTCTCAGCATGTGACTGTCTGCTACAGCCCACACGCGGTCGTGTATGTATATGTGCACACGCATAATTCACTAATGGGAATCCACCTTTTCCAACCTGCCAACCTATCTCCAAACGTAATCAAACTCTCACCTATCCTTGCTTCCTCCCTGCCTGAGCACTAATAAGAAGTAACATTATTCAAGACTTACTATGTGCTAAGGACTTATTCAATGAAAAATCCTAACAGGTACCCTCACCCTCCATTCCAAAACAAATTCTTCTAAATCAGACAAGACCTACAAAAATCTCACTTGGCCAAGTATCACCTCTATCTCTAACCTCATCCTCTTTATAATCTCCTTTTCCATTAACATTTAAACACAGTCAAAATTCTTATATTCTCACCATATATAGCTAATCCCCTAGTTCCATAGTTCTTAAAATGTGGTCCTAAGATCTCTGGGAAGTCTCTGCAACCCTTTCAGGGAGTCAGTGAGTATCTTCCCATTCCAACTATGTATCTGTGTTAGAATGGATTTTCTGAATACACTTAAACCAAAACAACATATCACAAGAGACTGAATACAGAAACAGATATAAGAATCTAGCTATCTTCTAGTAAGCCAGACATTTAGGAGATTTGCAAATATGTAAAACAATGCCACTATTTTAACTATTTTCTCTTAGAAAAGTTATTGAAAAACATGTTATTTACATTAACATGAAAGGGGTTATTGATATTATTTTTTAATGAATTTCTAAATAAATATTTTGAAATTTTGTTTTAGTTTCTAATACAGTATATATCAATAAAGGTAACCAATATAAACAAAAGTTCTCTGTGGTCCTCAATAATTTCTAAGTGTTTAAAATGGTCCAAAGACCAAAAAATTTGAGAGCCACTGCTTACATCTTGGGAAAAAAACTTAACTTCTGAGTCTCTCCTCAACTCTGAAATTGTTCACATAGGTCAACAAAGCCTTGACTGTTGCTTAATGCAATCCGTACTACCTAATATTACCTTACAGCATATTTAATGCTGACAGGACTTTGAACTCCCCCACTTCAGTTTCCATAATAATATACTCTAAGTTTTTTTCTCTGTCTCCCTCATGTGCTTCTCTTCCCCTACTTTTTCTTTAAAGCCAGCATTCCCTAGGCTACATCCTCAACAACCTTTCTTAGGTTACATCCTCAACAACCTTTCTTTCTCGCTCTTTACATGTCCTGGGTCGTCTCATTCATTCTTATGCTTTCAATGATCATTTACATGCTAATGACTCTCAAATCCATGGAAGACACAGTCAACAAAGAATTTTCTCCCTTCCATAATATCAAGTAGTCTCTGGTAAGCAGCTGCCCAACTAGGGGCCACATTTCTCAAATCTCCTTATAGATAAGTAAAGCCATCACACGATTAGTTACCACCAATGGAATGTGAATGAAAGTGATATGTCACTTTCAGGCTGTGGTGGTTACAAAGTGAACATGCCTTCTCCATACTTAATCCCTTCACTGGCTTGACACAGCTGAGCACAACCATGGGGCCTATATGTTGAAGGAGGCAGAACTCCAAGGAAGGAAAGAGACTGGACCTCTAAAACACTGGAGGTAAAATACTTATCAATGAGAAATTACATGAATATGTTTTTCTTTTTTCAATTTTTTATTGACTTTTAGAGAGAGAAAGAGAGAAACATCAATCTGTTGTTCCATCTATTTACGCATTCGTTAGTTGCTCTTGTATGTGCCCAGACAGGAGATGAAACCGCAACCTTGGTGTATTGGGACACCACTCTAACTAACTGAGCTACCTGGACAGGGGAGTAATGTAATATTTTAAAATTAGTATGTGTTCATTAGTTTTTATGTTACAGCAGCTACTACTGCAATACATCTATTTAAGCAGGTATAATGGATATCTTTACTTGGCTATCCCACTAACACTTCTAATTCAATATGCCTACACCTAAAATCACCAATTACCAATTTCTTCTGTTCCTCCCAAAGAATGACACCAACATATATGCAATTACACAACCAGATGGCAAAGTGCCACCCTTGACTTACTCCTTTTTTCCTCATCTCTTCTATCTAATTACTAAGTCCAGTCCACTCGATTTTCCTAAATGAGCCTCTCAATAAGTTCTTTCTCTACCCTCACTGATATAGTCTTACTTTAGGACCCCATTATCTCTGTCACTTAGATTAAAACAAACAGCCTTCTAATACAGATCTTTCTTCAATCCCACTGGCTTATTTGGATCCATTCCCACTGCAATTAAAATATTCTTTTGCAGAGATAAATCTCAACTAAATACAGGCATACCTTATTTTATTACATTTGGCAGATATTGTGCTTTTTACATATTTAAGGTTTGTGGCAACCCAACAGAGAGCAAGTCTATCAGCCTTTCCCAACAGCATTTGCTCAATTTGAGTCTGTCATATTTTTGTCATTCTCACAATATTTCAAACTTTTTCAATATTATATTTGTCACGGTGATCTGTGATCAATCTGTGATCTTTGATGTTATTATTCTACTTGTTTGGAGTGTCATGAACCACACCCATAATTTTAAGGCAACAGATTTAATCGATAAATGTGTGTGTTCTGATTGCTCCACCAACCGGTCATTCCCCCATGTCTCCCCCTCTCCTTGGGCCTCCCTGTTCCCTGAAACACAACAATACTGAAACTAGGCTGATTAATAACCCTACAGTGGCCTCTACATGTTCAAGTCAAAGAAAGAGTCACACACCTCTCATTTTAAATCAAAAGCTACAAATGATTAAGTTGAGTGAGGAAGGCATGTTGAAAGCTGAGACAGGCTGAAAGCCAGGCCTCATACACCAGTTTGCCAGGTTGTGAATGCAAAGGGAAAGTTCCTGAAGGAAGTTAAAAGTGCTACTCCAGTGAACACACAAATGATAAGAAATCAAAACAGCCTATTACTGATGTGGAGAAAGTTGTAGTGGCCTGCACAGATCAAACCAGGCACAACATTTCCATAAACTGAGAGCAAGGCCCTAACTCTCTTTAATTCTAGGAAGGTTGAGTGAGGAAGCTGCAGAAGAAAAGTTTGAAGCTAGTAGAGGCTGGTTCGTGAAGTTTAAGGAAAGAACCAGTCTCCATAATGTGAAAGTGCGCAGTGAAGCAGCAAGTGCTAGTGTAAAAACTGCAAGTTAGCTGAAATAAGTAATAAAGGTGTCTACACTAAGAAACAGATTTTCAGTGTAGATGAAACAACCTTAAATTTGAAAAACATGTCACCTAGGGCTTTCATAGCTAAAGAGCAGAAGTCAATATCTGGCTTCTTGTTAGAAGCTAATGCAGCTGGTGACAAAGTTAAACCCAATGCTGACTTGCCATTGCAAAAATCCTGGAGTCCTTAAGAATTATACTAAATCCACTCTGCCTGTGTTCTATAAACAAAACAACAAGCCTAGATGACAGCACATCTATTTACAGCATGATTTACTGAATATTTTAAGCCCACTGTTGAGACTTACTGCTCAGAAAAAGATTTCTTTCAAAATATTACTGCTCGTTGACAATGCAGCTGGGCACTAAGGAGCTCCAATGGAAGTGTACTGTGAGATTAATGTTGTTTTCACGCCTGCTACACAACAATAATTCTGCAGCCCACGGACCATCAAGAAGTAATTTCAGCTTCAAGTCTTATTATTTAAAAAATACATTTCATAAGGCCATGGATAGTGATTCCTATGGTGGAGCTGGGCAAAGTAAATTGAAAACCTTCTGGAAAGGATTTGCCATTCTAGATGCCAGTAAAAACATTCATGATTCATGGGAAGAGATCAAAATATCAACATTAACAGGAGTTTGGAAGATGCCGACTTCAACCTTCATGGATGACTTGAGTTCAAGACTGCAGTGGAAGAAGTAACTGAAGATGTGGTATAAAAGAAAATTAGAATCAGAAGTGGAGCCTGAAGCTGTGACTGAACTGCTACAATCTCATGATCATATTCTAATGGACAAGGTATTGCTTCTTATGGATGAGCAAACAAAGTGGTTTCTTGAAATGGAATCCATTCCTGAAGATGCTATTGAAGGTTGTTGAAATGAAAACAAAGGATTTAGAATACTACATAATCCTAGTTGATAAAGCCATGGTGAGGTTTGAGAGGAATGACTTCAATAGAAGGAAGTTCTCCTGTGGGTAAAATGCTATCAAACAGCATTGCATGCTACACAGAAATCATTCATGAAAGAAAGAATCGACTGATGCAGCAAACTTCATTGTTGTCGTATTTTAAGAACTTGCTACAGCCGACCTGGCCTTCAGCAACCACCAGCCCCATGAGTCGGCAGCCATCAACATTGAAGCAAGATCCTCCAACAGCAAAAAGATTATGATTTACTGAGGACTCAGCTGATGGTTAGCATTTTTTAGCAATATGCTATTTTTTAAATTAAGTATGTATATTGTTTTATTAGACATAATGCTACTGAACACTTAACAGACTGTGGTATAGTGTAAACATAACTTCTATGTGCACTCGGAAACAAAAAAAAATCATGCCACTTACGTTATTGAGATATTTGCTTTATTGGGTGCTCTGGAGCCAAATCCATACTATCTCAGAGGTATGCCTTTATTCTGAAAACTCCTCTGTGGTGGCCTTAAGAATGCACCACAAAAATCTCTGGCTAAAAGGACTATAACTGACAAAGTATGCCAGCTGCTATATTCTGAAATCCACTGCCACGTTTGTTCAAGTTTGTATGTCCCATAGGCTACTCCTAGCCAATTACTGAACAGAGCAGTATAGTAAGGCAGACCCATTTTGGCAAGAAGTGGGTCTATTTTGTCAACAAATGTTGACTTGAAGACTTGTCAATGGCTTCACCAAAGGTTCCTTAAACTGTATGGCAGGCTGGACACTTCCACACAAACTTCTATTCCTCTCTTTTACTTGGGTTCAGATTTGTATCACAAGCTAAGGGCGCTCTTGACCTTTTCCAGCTCCCTCCTCATTTTCTCTCACATTAGTCATTTCCCCTAAAAAAATCCTTGCATGTTTAATCCTCTCTTGGCACCTGTTAAAAAACAGGTGGAGGATCCAAGCTAACACACCCTCTTGTACCCAAGGCTCAAAGCCTAAGTCCAAATTCCTCAGTATGGCCCACAGTGCCCATCGTGGTTTGGCTCTTGTTTACTTCTTTTTTTCCACTTCCTTTAGTCCTATTGTGTACTCCACCCACATTCATTTATTCACATTCTTCCCATGCTCTGTGATCTCTTGCCCTTAGGTCTGTGCACATGCTATTGCTTTTTCTAAGAACATTTTTTTCCCCAACTATCAGACTAATCCTTCAAACTTATGCCTCACTTCTTCAAGGAAGCCTTCCCTGACTCTTCATAATTGAATTAGTTAATCTTCTTCATTTTTATCACACCATGCTCTTAATCCTGTCTAAGAATTAACTATAGGATACTATAATTGTTGTATTACATGCCTGAATCCCATTAATTATAAATCCACTGAGGTAGAAACTGTGTCTGCTTTACTACTGTATCCTCATGGCCTAGCAAAGTGCTTAGCATATAGTAGGTGCTTGATAAGTATTTACTGATTAATTGGAAATAAAAAGAAAATAAGAAATGGTGCTCAAATATTCTTGATTCACAAAAGAATGTTCATTATTTAATAAATAATTTTATATAAAATAAAAGCTGTTCATTATTTAAAGTCTGTACTCTGTTAAGTGAGTTAATTTCCAATTTAGAGTAAAACAAAGATGATTAGTATATCTAGCATGATAGTGTAATTATCTTTGTAAGTGAATTTGTATTAGTAAAATAATTAGCTTTTAATAAGCACAATGAGCTTTAAAAGTGTCAAATTATAAAGGAAAAAATTAATTTATTTCCTGTCACATCTTTGCTTTTATTAAAGCCCATGAAATAAATAATCATGTTAGGAAAAAAGCAGAACTTCTATTTTTTTACAAAATATACACACATTTTAAGTACATCCTGACACTGTAACTAGCCTACAGTGAGTGTTTAATAAATGGTTGCAATTTTAATGAACATGAATTATAAAAAATAAGAAAATGTTACTCCGTTCAAGTTGGAAGAAAAAATTGTTTTCTACTAATTCATATAACTAATACATGTTTATTTAAATTAATTACAAATAAAAATTCTTATTAACCAGGGAACGAGAGAAATACTCATTCTACACTAACTGCTATCTGCTCTGGAAGTATGGTAAGCAGAAATTTAGTTAAGTTTTCTAGGATAAAACAAATGACTAAAAATGTTACTAATAGTGTGTCACTTTAAAATATTAAACTTACTTGACTACAACAATGAACTAATCAAGTTACTTAATAAGTTATTACTCTAATAAATCTTCTAAGGAACATCATACCTGAATATCTTCTCATCTGATTTACAGGTCAAAAATGAGGACCATTTCAAAATTACTTTTATTTAATAATAATAGGTGAGAGAGAAGGGAGAAAGTGTAATTAATACCAGCATTCTTCAGCTGAAATAGTCAAGTGAGCTAGTAAGGGCTTTTTATATCAACAACAGTGCCTTTTAAAAACGCATCAAAATTAAAAACAAAAACAAATTTGGTAGATCTTCAGCAGTTCTCTCTTTTCATATACTAAACAAACATGCTCAAATATATGAAAATTATGTTTTTCAAATAATACAAATGTTATATATACTTAGAATATAAATACCTTTTCTGTTTCGAGTATTTGAAACTCTTTGGTCTTATAAAAGATCTACTAAAAGATTATTAAGAAAGAACTGTAAGTCCCTGTTATACTGTTAACATTTTTAAAACTTACAAAACCAAAGAAACCATTTACCTATATTTCCAAGTAGTCCATTAATAACTGTGTTACTATCAGCCTTTAACGTACTGCTGTCCTGATTGATGAATTCAAGACTGTCTTGCAGCCTAAAAGGGAGAAGAAAAAATAAATTCCAAATTCATTTTATGGCCATTCTTTGTACACCCAATGAAATTTTAAGTGCGTAACAGTGTTTTTAAATTTCCCTAATAGTACTATAAACTAACTATAATTTAAATCAGTCTGAGGGCTAACTCCAGCCTGTTGCTGGTTTTGTGCACAAAGTTTTATCAGAACACAGCCACACCCATTCATTTATGCATTGTATATGACTATTTTAATGCTACAACTGCAGAGCTGAGAAACTACAACATACTGTCTCTAAATCACAAAAACCAAAAATATTTACTTTTATATATCTGAACTTTAAAATAACTGAACTTTTAAATAACTGAACTTTTACAAAAAGAAATTACTGATCCTGATTTAAATTACAAACTTTCCCCTCATATTTTGGCCCTGAAAATATTTTCTAAACTTCCAGCAGAAAAAAAAAAGGAGTGATAAAAAACAATCAACTAAATACCCAAAAAGTATCACATTACAAATGTCCTATATTACTTTTGTTAGCAAATTATTCAAATAAAAATAAAATCATACTTCATGCATTTAGTCCAAAGTATCCCTCCCTTGACATTTTAAGACATATCAATTAGAACTTAGAAAAGATAAAGAAACCGAAGGGATCAGAGCTAAATGTCAGTCATTCCAATAAAGAATATTGAATTTTTACTTTAGTATTAAACTCTTAAAAATTAGTACTTTCAGCATCAATATTTTTAAGTGTCCATTATAGTATAAAAAGCATCACCCCCTTTCCTTCCTAAAAGTTAAGAAAGAGCTACAGGTATTAGAACTTCAGCTAATAAAATCCCTCAAAAGTCTTTAAAACACTGACAATAAACAAACACTTGAGAATTTTCCTAGTTCAGATTTCTATCTCTTGCTACTTCTGACTTTCAATGCCCCCATAGTTTCTGATTTGGAACCTGCAGAATCCCTCCCTGGGGTCCACCTACCACCTCACCCTAGCCCTAGTCCTTCATTTACTAGGTTCTGGCATGTAGCCCATTATCCTGACAACAGGCCTGACCTCATTTCAGCTTCCCTACTCTAATCTTGGCAGTAACAGCTTGTAATATTCCTGTGCTCCACTATATGGCTGACCTAGGCCACTCCTTATTGCAGGATTAATTCTGCAGGGAATCTAAAAATTAAAGAGCACAACTTACACTAGCTTACTCAGCATGGCACTGCAAAATGGAAAAACCAGCATGTCAACTTAACATGGAGATGCATTCACTATTTTACTTCCAGATACAGCTTCTTGCAAATTAGAGAAAGAGAAACCACATTTCCTTTTCTTCAACTAAACTCAAATGAGGAAGCAACCTGGCCTTCATAAACCGAGTGGCTGGATGCATAAGGAAAAAAAAACAAAACCAAGACCCAACAATATGCTGTCTGCAAGAGATTCACTTCAGCTTTAAGGACACATGTAGGCTCAGAATGATGGGGTAGAAAAAGATATTCCATGCAAGTGGAAACCCAGAGAGAGGAGAGGTAGCTATATTTGCATCAGACAAAATAGGCCTTAAGCCAAAAACAGTAACGAAAGACAAAGACAGTCATGTAAGAAGGGGGTCAATCCATCACAAAGATAAAGCAATCAAAAATATATACACGCCCAACATCAGAGTACCTAAACAAATCAAGCAAATAGTATCACATCTGAAGGAAGAAATACCCAACAATGCAATAGTAGAGGACTTTAATATCTTACTGTCAACAATAGACAGATCATCTAGACAGAAAACCAACAAAGAAATGTAGGACTTGAACCATGCTTTAAACCAGATGTTACTAATAGATAAACAGAATACTCCATCCAACAGCAGCAGAAAACACATTCTTCCCCAGCAGACATGAAACGTTCTCCAGGATAGATAACATGGTAATTCACAAAACAAGTCTTAGCAAATTTAAGAAGACTGAAATCATACCAACTATCTTTTCTGACCACAATGATGTGAAAACTAGAAATCAGTAACAGTAGAAACACTGGAAAATTCACAAATATGTGGAGATTAAAAAACATGCTCCTAAACAACCAATGTGTCAAGAAAGAAATCAAAAGGACTACCAAGAAGTATCTTGAAACAAATGAATATGGAAACACAGCATAGCAAAACATACAGGATGATGCAAAAGCAGTTTTAACAGGAAAGTTTATAGCAAAAAATGCCAATGTTAAAAAGCAAGAAAGATCTCAAGTAAGCAAACTCACTTTATAACTCAAGGAACTAGAAAGAGAACAAACTAAGTCCAAAGTTTTCAAAAGTACAGAAATATAGTAAGTACTCACTTAACATTGATAAGTTCTGCAACTTTAAGCAAAATGATGTATAATGAAACCAATTTTACTACTGGCTGATTGATATAAACAAGTAAGGTTCCTACAACATCTCATCAATGTTATAATAAAACACTGAACAAAAAAAATGATGTTATTTGAAGACCAGCTGTTAACAAAAAATCAAAGGAGAAATAAATAAAACAGAAACCAGAAAAATAATAGAAAAGATCAATAAAACTAAGAGCTGGATTTCTGAAGATATACACAAAGTTGGCAAATCTTTAGCCAGACTAACTCAGAAAAAAAGATAGAGATACCAAATAAAATCAGAAATGATAGAGAAGACATTATAACTGATCCCACAGAAATAAAAAAGATCAGGAAAGACTACTATGAACAATTACATGCCGACAAACTGGTAACCCAGAAGAAACAAAGTCCTAGAAATATACAATCACTAAGACTCGATCATGAAGAAACAGAAACTCTCAACAGACCAATAATGAGGAAGGAGATAAACTGGTAATCAAAAACCTCCCAACATAGAAAAGTCCAGATTCAGATGGTCTCACTGGTAAATTCTATCAAACATTTGAAGAAGAATTAATGTCAATCCTCAAACTCTTCCAAAAACTGAAGAGGAGGAAACACTCCCAAACTCACAAGCCCAGAATTACCCTGACACCAAAGCCAGATAAGGACACTACAAAGTAAACACTAATATCCCTGATGAATATACATGCAAAATTATAAACAATATATTAGCAAACTGACTTCAAAAGTACATTAGAGGAGCATTCAATATTATCAAGTGAAATTTATGCCTGGGATGCAAGAATGGTTCAACAAATGCAAAGCAATAAAGAGGACATACCACATTAACAGAATGAAAGATAAAAATCTTATCATTGTCACAATCGGCTCCAGAAAAAGCATTAAAAAAATACAACATGGGGAAAAAAAACCCTCAACAAAGAGAGTATAGAAGGAGCAAATTTCAATGTGATCAAGGCCATATGCAACAAACCTAAAGCCAACATCATACTCAATGGTGAAAGGCTGAAAGCTCTTCCGCTAAGATCATGAACAAGGCAAGGATGCCTACTCTCACCACTCCTATGCAATAGAGTACTGGAACTACTAGCCAGAACAATCAGGCAAGGAAGAAAAAAAAGGCAACCAAAAAGGGGGTAAAAAAAGCGGTCTGTATAAAGATGATATGATCTTATATACAGAAAATTCTAAAGATTCAACCAAAAAACTGCTAGAATAAGCAAATTCAGTCAAGTTGCAAGATACAAAATCAGCATACAGAAAACAGTGGTGTTTCTAATACACTAACAACAAGATATCCGAAGAAATTTTAAGAAAAAACTGCATCCAAAACAACACAATAGCATTGAAAATGACCAAATTCCTAGAAATTTAACCAAGAGGTAAAAGATCGCTACACTGAAAACTAGAAGCCTTTGATGAAAGAAATTGAAGAAGACACACATAAACCCCCAGGCATCACACTCCTCATTTCAAACTAGACTACAAAGCTACAATAATCAAAACAGTATGATACTGGCATAAAAAATAGACCCATAGAAAAATGGAATGGACTCAAGAGCCTTAAAAAAACAAGAACTCCCACATATACAGGGTGGGGAAAAAGTAGGTTTACAGTTGTATGTGAAAGAGTTTATTCTTGAATTATTTATTATTGTATTATTTTCCATATGAGCAACTGTAAACCTACCTTTGCCTTACCCTGTATGGTCAACTAATATTTGATTAAGGAGTCAAGACTACTCAGTGAGGAAAGGAGAGTTTGGATAACCATATGCTGAAGAATGAAACTGAAACCCTATCTTACATCACTAAAAAAAAAAAAGGAATTGAAATAGATAAAAGTTTTAAACATAATATCCCAAACTATAAAACTCCTAGAAGAAACCATAAGGAAAAACCTTCTTGACACAGGTGTCAGCAGCAATTTCTTGAATATGACACAAAAGTACAAGCAACAAAAGCAAACATAAAAAAGAGGGACTACATCAAACTAAAAAGCTTCTGTACAGCAAAAGCAGCAGTCAGCCAAATGAAAAAGCAATCTATGGAATGGAAAAAATATTTGCAAACTATGTATATGACAAGGGACTAACACCTAAAATATATAAAGAATTCATAGGCATCAAGAGAAAAAAACGCAAGTCCAAAATAATTTCTCTGGGACTTCCGTCCAAGATGGAGGTGTAGCTAGACATGCTGTGCCTCCTCTCACAACCAAGATTAAGGACAACAAAAATATAGAACCAAAAAAAAAAAAAAAGACAACCCAACCAGGACAGAGACAAAATTGAACTGTGCGGGAGTCCGACAAAAACGATTCACCCAGACCAGCAAGAGGGGCGGAGTCAGCAGCCGGCAGAGTCCAGGGAACCGCAGAGTCAGATGGTGGTGGCATAAGCCAGTGGTCCTGGTGCACAGTCACTCCAGGTGCACAGGTGGCAACGTTGCCAAATGCGGGGAGGTCAGGCAGGGTGCACAAGGCAGTGGACCATGGACACACATTCGTGCACAGATAAACCAGGCGAAAACGGGCAGCAAGACAGACTGCACGACGCAGGGCCCCAGCGCCGGGAAGTGAAACCTAAAAGCACCCATTGAAAATACTTCTAGGGGCTGAGGTGCCGGGAGGGAGTCCCAGCCTCACAGGAGAGTCCGCTGGGGAGACCCTGGTCCTGGAGCATGTGCAGGCCCATCCACATGGAAATCAGCACCAGAAGGGCCCAATTTGATAGAGGAAAGAAGCTGAAAGGACTGGAATCTGCGAGACAGCGCGGAGCAAGCACCATTGTTCCCTCTTGGACACCCCCCCCACATCCAGCATCACAACCCTGCCCTGGTGAATGCCTAAGGCTCCGCCCCTCACTATGTAACAACTGCAACCAGACAAAAACAAACAAACAAAAAAACCCAACAAGGATGGCTCAAAAGGGAGAACAGACCAGGGCCCCAGAGCTAATATATCTGAGCGACCAGGAGGTGGTCAGCCTATCAGATGCAGAACTCATAGCACTAATAGTCAACCTATCAGAAGCACAGTTCAAAGCTCCAGTGATTAGGAAGTTCACATAATTGGTTGATTTTGGTTCCAAACTAGAGGAACAAATGGAGGCTACAATAAGTGAAATAAAGAAAAATGCACAGGGAACCAATAGAGATGGGAGGAAAACTGGGACTCAAATCAATGGAGTGGACCAGAAGGAAGAAAGGAACAACCAAACAGAAAAGAAGGAAGAAACAAGAATTCAAAACACTGAGGAGAGGCTTAGGAACCTCCAGGACATCTTTAAACGTCCCAAAATCCGAATTATATGGGTACCAGAAGGGGAAGAGGAAGAGCAACAAGTGGAAAAGTTATTTGAACAAGTAATAAAGGAGAACTTCCCCAATCTGGCAAAGGAAATAGACTTCCAGGAAGTCCAGGAAGCTCAGAGAGTCCCAAAGAAGCCAGACCCAAGGAGGAACACACCAAGGCACATCATAATTACATTACCCAAGATTAAAATGAAGGAGAGAATTCTAGAAGCAGCAAGGGAAAAGGGCACAGTCACCTGCAAAGGAGTTCCCATCAGACTCTCAGATGATTTCTCAAAAGAGATCTTACAGGCAAGAAGGGGCTGGAAAAAGTATTCCAAGTCATGAAAGACAAGGACCTATATCCAAGATTGTTCTATCCAGCAAAGCTGTCATTTAGAATGAAAGGGAAGATAAAGTGCTTCTCAGATAAGGTCAAGTTAAAGGATTTCATCATCACCAAGCCCTTATTTTATGAAATGTTAAAGGGACTTATCTAAGAAAAAGAAAATAAAAAATAGGACAGTAAAATGACAGCAAACTCACAGATATTAACAACCACACCTAAAACAAAAGCAAACTAAGCGAACAGCTAGACCAGGAGCAGAAACACAGAAATGGAGAGCACATGGAGGGTTTGCAACAGGAGAGTGGGAGGAGGAGGGAGGGAGAAAAGGTACAGAGAATAAGTAGCATAGGTGGTGGGTAGAAAATAGACAGGGAGAGGGCAAGAATAGTGTGGGAAAAGTAGAAGCTAAAGAACTTATGAAACATGGACATGAACTAAAGGGGGGAATGTGGGTGGGAGGGGGTGTAAAGGGTGGAGGGGAATGATGGGGGAGAAATGGGACAACTGTAACAGCATAATCAATAAAATATATTTAAAAAAAAAAGAAAAAAACAAAATGAAAACAAAATAGTTCCCCTGAATATTCAGGGAAACTGAATAGACAGTTTTCCAAAGACATACAAAAGGCCAACAAGTACATGCAAAAATGCTCAAAATCACTCATCATCAGGAAAATGCAAATCAAACTACAATAAGATATCAATTCACATCTGTTAGTCTGGCACCATCAAAATGACAAGAGATGCTAAGTGTCAAGCATGTGGAGAAAAGGGAACTCTTAAGCACTGTTGGTTGGAATGTAAACTGATACAACCACTAAAGAAATGGTATAAGTTTCCTAAAAAAATTAAAATTGGAACTAGCATGATACAGCAATCCCATTCTGGCTATATAGCAAAAATAAATGAAAACAGGATACCAAATAAATACCTGCAACTCCCATGTTCATTGCAGCACTATTTTCTAATTGAATTTTTTGAGGTGACATTGGCTAATAATATCATATAATTTTCAGGTGTACAATTCTATAATACATCATCTGTATACTGTGTACACCCAAATTCTACTCTCCTTCCATCACTGTGTTTGATCACCTTTATCCTCTTCATACTCCCCGCACTCCCCTTTCTCTCTGGCAACCACCATACTATTGTCTGCATCTGAGATTTTGCTTGTTGCTTTCTGTTTTATATCCCAATTTGGATAAAAGCATATGGTTTTTGTTCTTTCCATTTGATTTATTTCACTTAGTATGATACTCTCAAGATCCATCCATGTTGTCACAAATGACAATATTCATAATTTTTTATGGTTAAGTAGTATTCCACTGTATGCACAGGGTGCAGCAAAAGTAGGTTTACAGTTGTGAGTACACAAAACATAATTTATTCTTGCATTATTTATTATATTATTTTCCATATGAACAACTGTAAACCTACTTTTGCTCCACCCTGTATGTACCACATCTTCTTTATCCAATGATCTTTTGAAAGACACTTAACGTTGTTTCCATGTTTAAGCCATTGTGAATAATGCTCATTGTAGCATTACTGACAACAGCCAAAACACAGATACAACCTAAGTATCTGTGAACAAATGAATGGATAAAAAGGATGTCATTCATACACACACAAATATAATGCAGCCATGAGAAAGAAGGAAAATCTTATCATTTGTGACAACTTAAATGACCTTGAGGGCATTATGCTAAGTGAAATAAGTCAAATAAAGAAAGACAAATACTTCATGATAGTATTTGTAAGTGGAATCTAAAAGAACCAAACTAAGAGAAACAAGAGAGCAGAGTGGCAGTTACCAGGGGCTGGGGATGTGGGAAAAAGGAAGCTAATGATCATAGGGTGCAAACTTCAGTTATCACATTAACAAATTCTGGGGATCTAATACACAGCATGCCTATTACAGCTAAAAATATTGTATTGTATACTTAGAAGTTGTTACAAGAGTAAATTTTAAATGTCCTTACAACAAAAAACATAGATGGCAAGTATGTGATAGGATGAAAAGTGTTAGTGTTATGATGTTAACTATTTTGCAACATGTAAACGTTATCAAATCAACATGCTGTATACCTTAAATTTACACAATGTTTTATGTCCATTATAATTGCTCAATAAAGCTGGGATAATCTTATTTTCATAAACTTTCAAACTTAAGATATGGGAAAAAAAATCTGAATTTAAGTTGCAACCCCGAAAGCAGTCTGTTAGTTTTCATATTTTGTACATTTTAAACATTTCCTTTCTCCCTGCTTCCATAACCACTTACGTATTGAGACTCCCACAGATGCTGCTTCCAGTCCGTGCAGTAAAAACTTTGCTAAGCATAAGCTGTGGAGGAGAACTATGAAAAAAAAGAGAGAGATAGAGAGAGATCAAAACTAAAACACAAGAACTTGTTCAATTTACTATAAACAAAAATGTATAATTCACAAAGATTTTGCAGCAGTCTTAATAGCCTAGAAGCAGCCTTAAACCCACAGAACATCATAAAGTAATGTGACATGCTCAATCTGAATGAAGACTACATGAAATTATCTTATCTTCAAAAATATTCACTATTTTGAATGAATTTATTAGGAAAAAAATCAGAAAATCCCTTACCGGATTTGATGAATTTTTAAAGTAGACCCTTTGTAGCTCATTGCTACTGAACCAAACATCATCTCTCCAAGCATGTTGGCATCAGAAGAGCATCGAGAACCCTAAGCAATAACCGTAACATTAATAAGATTGTAGAACTCAAAACCTTGTGACTATTTCAAATACTGAATTATTAAAAATTCCTTTGCTGTAGTTATCATACATAGTTTTTAAAAGTGATTCTACACTGTTCTGCAGCTGGATTTTCTTCACTTCACAATATCTTATAGATGTAGCCATATTGTTGTACATGGGTTTCTTTTAAGAGCTGCACAGCATTTTACCATATGAAAATACCAGTTTATCAAGCCACCTTCCCTTACAGATGGATACTTAGGTAACTTCCAGGTTTTCGCTATTACAAATAATGCACAAATGACCATCATTAACCACATCATATGCATATACAATGTTTCTCCAAGACAGGAAACAAGAAATAGAATTCACAGAATTTGTTGAATAATTTCTTCCACTCCTATTGTGTAAAATAGGAGTAGTCTGTATATATCCTGTATTTTTAAAAACACACTTATTTGAAACATTAGTGTCTTGTTTTCAAAGAACCAATCAAAGGGGGTGCAGGGAGGTAGAAGGCAAAACAGGATAAATGGTGATGGAAAGAGACTTGACTTAGGGTAGTAAATATGCAATACAATATACACATGATGTACCGCAAACTGTATACATGAAACCTACATATTCACCAATGTCACCCCAATAAATTCAATAAAATGCTTAAAAAAAGAAAGGAAAACAAAAACAAGCTGATCAAAAAGTTATTCCTTTCTGTTACTCTTTCTCTTCATAGGAGTCAGAAAAAGGTTAAAATTAAACTCGTCCATTTGGTTACTATTTAGATACTGTGGTAAATATCACTAATTATCTACTAAATATCTTATTCCTTACATTTTGAAGTCCTATTTGTTTCAGGGCAGTGATGTGCCCAACTGAGAAAAACCAAATTACAGAGCCACCTTTATAAACAGGAGATTTGGGGCTGGTTTCTATAGTCAAATGGTTAAACTAATGGCTGGAGTGACAGCTTTCAGAACTATCCACTTATATGCATTCAACACAGGCCTGGTCAATGAAATATAAATGAAAGTCACTGAAGACGAAGACACCATATTAGGATCACAAGGCAACGATTACACATTAATTTTGTCTAGGTGGAAACATAAGGGAGCTTTGGTTATCTTGAAACTAATATACTATACCTTGATGGTCTACCTCCATACTTCATGTCATGTGAGGAAAATAATCCCTAATTTGCTTATATCACTATTTTAGAGGGTGTCCCAAAACAATTCTTAATCGATACAAAACTTAAATAATTGGTAAGGAAGATGACATTAATACCTAAGACAGCAAGTGATGATTACTTGCAAATTTCACTTAAACCATCTCAGTGAGGAAAATCAAGAATCTGAAGCTTTTAGATTTCCAGCCAAGATAGAGGCATAAGTGAACAAAATGTGCCTCCTTGCACAACAAAAATTAAAGACAACAAAGATTTAGAAACAAGAAAACCACCAGAACTGATAGAAAATTGAACCATACAGATGTCCAACAACCATTCATCCAGACCGGTAAGAGGGGTGGAGTCACAGCAGGAAAAAGTGGAGGTTGGCAGACCCAGATGCACAGGCAGCAGTGGCTGGCAGACCCCAGGTGCACAGGTGGTGGCTAACAGACACCAGGAACGGGGTGGCAACAGTGCAGACCCAGTGAAGCCAGACCAGGTGGTCCCACATTCGTGCTTAGATAATCCAGGCGAAGGGAAAGCAGCAGAAGGAACTGGAATCCAAGAGAGAACGGAGCAAGCGCCACTGTTCCCTCTCGACCCGGCCCCCAAATACAGCATCACTAACCAGCGACTGGGCTGTCCTGCCCTGAGGAACATCTAAGGCTCCACCCCTCACTACGTAACAGCCACAACCAGACCAAAAAAAAAAAACCCAAAAACCCAAAATGGCTCAAACGGGAAAACAAATCAAAGCCCCAGAGCCAATTCATCTAAGCGACCAAGAGATAGCCAACCTATCAGATGCACAGTTCAAAGCACTGGTGATCAGGATGCTCACAGAATTGGTTGATTTTGGTCGCAAATTAGAGAAACAAATGGAGGCTACAATAAGTGAAATGAAGAAAAACGCACAGGGAACCAATAGAAACGGGAGGAAAACTGGGACTCAAATCAATGGAGTGGACCACAAGGAAGAAAGAACCAAACAGAAAAGAAGGAAGAAACAAGAATTCAAAACACTGAGGAGAGGCTTAGGAACCTCCAGGACATCTTTAAACGTCCCAAAATCCGAATTATATGGGTACCAGAAGGGGAAGAGGAAGAGCAACAAGTGGAAAAGTTATTTGAACAAATAATAAAGGAGAACTTTCCCCAATCTGGCAAAGGAAATAGACTTCCAGGAAGTCCAGGAAGCTCAGAGAGTCCCAAAGAAGCCAGACCCAAGGAGGAACACACCAAGGCACATCATAATTACATTACCCAAGATTAAAATGAAGGAGAGAATTCTAGAAGCAGCAAGGGATAAGGGCACAGTCACCTGCAAAGGAGTTCCCATCAGACTCTCAGATGATTTCTCAAAAGAGATCTTACAGGCAAGAAGGGGCTGGAAAAAGTATTCCAAGTCATGAAAGACAAGGACCTATATCCAAGATTGTTCTATCCAGCAAAGCTGTCATTTAGAATGGAAGGGAAGATAAAGTGCTTCTCAGATAAGGTCAAGTTAAAGGAGTTCATCATTACCAAGCCCTTATTATATGCAATGGTAAAGGGACTTATCCAAGAAAAAGAAAATAAAAAATAGGACAGTAAAATGACAGCAAACTCACAGATATTAACAACCACACCTAAAACAAAAGCAAACTAAGCGAACAGCTAGACCAGGAGCAGAAACACAGAAATGGAGAGCACATGGAGGGTTAGCAACAGGGTAGTGGGAGGAAGAAAGAGGGAGAAAAGGTACAGAGAATAAGTAGCATAGACGATAGGTAGAAAATAGACAGGAGGAGGGCAAGAATAGTGTGGGAAAAGTAGAAGCTAAAGAACTTATGACACATGGACATGAACTAAAGGCAGGGAATGTGGGTGGGAAGGGGTGTGCAGGGTGGAGGGGAATGATGGGGAGAAATGGGACAACTGTAATAGCATAATCAATAAAATATATTTAAAAAAAGAATCTGAAGCTTTTAAAAACTACTTAACAAATTCTTCTGATGGAAACAATAAAGTGATCAGGACCCCCATTTTAAAAGTGGAGACCAAGGAATACTGTATTTTACCATGTATAATGTGGTCTCATGTATAATATGCACCCACATTTTTTGGCCTAAACTTTCAGAAAAAAATCTTTAGTTTTAACTTTTTAATTCAATTTTTCATTTATTTATATTTAGATACATTTTTGTATTATAAAGGGTATTATTTTGCATACAGATACCATTATTGGTTTCTAGTTATACTTTTAATGCATAAACATAAATAAAATAATTTAAAACATTTATATAGATACAGAATCAGTACTACACATGTTTACACATGTGTATAATGTGGGTCCTTATTTTTCTGTAAAAAATTTGGGCAAGAAATGTACATATTATACACAGCAAAATACAGTACAACTGCACACTATTTTTTTATAATGTGACTTGTCTGCTTATTTACTATCTTCACTTAAAAAATCTATATATTGATATTTCTGTCACCTTTATTTACAAATACAGCCTCAAATAACAATCCATTTCATTATACATACTACTTAGTTTCGTATATACACCAATTTATATATTATTCCTTTTCTTCCTCAGTGCTGTAGTTTTAATCTTGCTTTAATAAAAGCACACAGCTAATTTTTAAAAAGATTTTATTTATCTATTTTTAGAGAGAGGGGGAGGGAGGGAAACAGAGAGGGAGAGAAACATCAATCAGTTGCCTCTCAAAGGCCCCAATGTAGGGATTTAACCAGCACCCAGGCATGTGCCCTAACCAGGAAGCAAACTGGCAACCTTTTAGTTTGCAGGAAGATACCCAACCTACTGAGCCATGCTAATCAGGGCACAAAGCTAATTTTTTAAAGAAAAAATCACTTCTGATATACCTGGGTTAAGATAAAATTTCTATTTCAAAGCACAAAGGTTTGGGCACATAGAACAACATTTTAGAAACAGAGCAGAACTATTTTTTTTAAATAACCAAGTAGTTTGATTTTTTTTTTTTCTAAAAAGATCAATGCCACTCTTAGTGTGAACTGAAATTACTTCTACTAATGACAGAAATGACAGCCTTGCCCTGGCTGGCCTGGCTCAGTGGGTTGAGTGCTAGCCTGAAAAACAAAAGGATGACGGTTTGATTCCTGGTCAGAGCACATGCCTGGGTTACAGGCCAGGTCCCTGGTTGGGAGCATGCAAGAGGCAACCAATTGATGATTCTCTCACACAAGGATGTTTCTCTCCCTCTCTTCCCATCCTAGAAAAATAAATAGAATCTTAAAAAAAAAATAAATAAATGAGAGCCTTCTTTTTGCAAACTCATTTTTGCTATCACGTGTCTAACTCCATTCATATTTTGACTAAAGTTATTATTTCTTATATACAGGAAGAATTGAAATATTAAGGCATTTATAAATTTTTTAAATAAACAGAAAAAATCTCAGAAAAAAAGACAATAAAAATGAATTAATGTTTCCCTGGCCTGTGTGGCTCAGTTGGTTGGAGTGTCATCCCATAGACAAGAGAGTCACAGGTTCGATTCCTGGTCAGGTTGCTGGTTCCATTCCTGGTCGTGGCATGTATGAGAAGACAACCAATCGATATCTCTCTCTCACATGTCTCTCTCTCTCTCTCTCTCCCCACCCCCCCTTACCTACACTCTCTTTCCAAAAGCAATGAAAAAATGTCCTCAGGTGAGGATAAAAATACTTTATTATATAAAAAGTAGAAATAAATAAATTACTGTTTACAATTTTATGAGACCATACAGTCTACTATTAGAGGTACACTTTGCCTGATCTAATATATACCAACTAGTTATCATGAATGCCCCTGGCATGTCATATATTTTAATGTGATATAATCTATTACACAATAAAGGTCATAATTAAGAAAGTTTTGTTGTCTTTAATGCCTTATTTTTTAAAGGCCCTTATTTTAAAGGTCAATTCTTTGCAAGTACTCATTACTAAAAGCTACAAGCTAATCTATAATAATCTGTGTAAATCAAAGATAATTAATGCTCTAGCTATCTGAAATCACATTTTATTAAGTGTAGTGAACTATATGCTACAATAATTAAATGCCTTCTTGCTAAAAAAGCAGATTTCCAGGACCATACCGAACTTATCAGAATGTATGGGTGCATGACCTGGGAATCAGTACCTTAAAAAAGAAAATCTCTAGGGATTCTGATGCAAGAGGAGATTACAACCTCTCACTGCACCTAAAATCTGAAAGTTATTATTGCTAATAATCACTTTTATTGCAAATAGTTGCTAATATTCACTTTTTACTCCATAATATTAGAGAGAAAGGCAAGTTTGCACAGTTGGCCAAATTAGAAAATGTCCAAACTGGCATATATATGATGATGTATGTATGCATCAGCACTATTAGGAAGGTGAAGAAGGAATAGAGGAGAGCAGGAGGAACTATGTACTACCTCCTAATATCTGGATTATAATTTCAGAGTTATCACTGTCCTACTGATTTGGTATGAGGGCCAATTTCCATCCAAACACAATTACCTAATTACAAATACTTATCTTCATATTTCAATAATTAAAAGGTATTTATGTAAAATAAGAAATGATTCCAGGAGCCCAAAAAAGCTGAAGTGGGAAATAAAAGGTGGGGAAAATACCCCTGCTACCTATGCTTACAGTTCTCTGTACTTCCCCTACTCTAAGATGTACTGAATTGCATAAACTTGTTTAATTACCTGCCTCTCCAGCTACGATGTAACCTCCAGGAGAGTAAACACTAGTCCATGTTATGTCCCCAGTCCCTAGAATAGTGCACAACATATTGCAGATACTGAAAAATATTTATCGAAGAATGAATAAATAAATGACATCAGTGTTCTTACCTGGTACTTAGGACACTGTTCTTTTACATCAGATGTTGAAGTAATAGAACTATCTAAAGAAGAAGAACTGTCTCCTCCAGGTTTCAGTTGGCAGCATTTCCCAAAGACTTTAACTTGAGCATCACTACAGAGTTTCTGAAATAGAAACATTATACCCATTCGTATTTTAACTGATTTTTCACCATATACAAATTTAATTATAGCATAAAAAACTTTGAAAAATCAAGAATGAAAACTGAGTATCATGACTATTTGCATTTTACCATATTCTCTTCAGTACTGTTTTCTGTTCTTCATCACATATCTATAATAGAAGACTATATTGTACTTTTTTCACCAACATTATTAAGTCATGGGGATTTTTCTATATTACTATGGATGTTCATTATTAGCAATTTAACAAATACACTATAGCACTTTTCAAATGATGTGGTCTCAAAACCCCTTTATACCCTTAAAAATTATTGAGGACCACAAAGATCTTTTGTTTTATGTGAACTGTATCTACCAATATTTTCCCATATTAGAAATTAAAACAGAGAAATTTAAAAATACTTATTAATTCATTTAAATATAATACCCCCATTACAAATGAACACAAGCAACATTTTATGGACAACAACTTCTGGGGAGAGATGCAGAAATGCAAATGAGAGCTTTATATTTTACTGTACAAGGTCTGTATAGAAAAAGTCCAACCACTGTTAATATTATGAGAATGGTTTGCACAATATCAAGATAACCTGGTAGCCAAGGAAAGCGGACTGGAATGGGCATGAGCAATGACAACTTCACTATACTAATCAGTGGGGGTAGTAGACACCATTGAGTGACCATGTGTACTGTGTGGCCATTGCATTCAAAATGAATGAGTGAGTACAACTGATTCAGAAGACAACAGCTATTGGGCAACTGGTAATTGGCAGCTTCATCACCACAACGCACCTGCTCATGCATCACATCTAGTGCAGAGTTTTTTTGTGAAACATCAAATCAACCAGGTGACTTAGCTTCCCTAGATTCCAGATTTGGCAGTCTGCGACTTCTGGCTTTTCCCAAAACTAAAATCATCTTTGAAAGGGAAAAGATTTCAAATCATTGATGAGTTTCAGGAAAATACGATGGGACATCTGATGGTGATTGGGAGAAGTGTGTGTGGTCCCAAGGTACTAACTTTGAAGGGGACAGAGGTGTCACTGTCCTATGTACAATGATTCTTGTATCTTGTAACTTCTTCAATAAATATCTGTTTTTCATAGTGCATGGCTGGATAGCTTCTGGACAGGCCTTGTATATGCATACATAATAAATTTAATCTTCTGAAATGAAAATGTATTAAACAATTACATTTTTAATAAGAGCTAACCTTAGGACGAGGAGGTTGTGCAGTCTAGTGTGGAATAAGAACACATTTCTATTTGTTTTTCTTTATTCCTCTTGTTCCCCTCTCCCTCCCCTACAGATTGAGCTTTCACTGCTCACAACTACCAAAGTTGCGATCCACTAAGGTCTGTGATAATCCTCCTGAAAGCTTTATTACTCTTCCATGAAACAAACCTCAGAAAGATTTCAGAAGTAATCTGACTGACATAACAAGTTTTGGAAGACCAAAGGCATTGTAAAAGAGAGCATCTGGTAACTCCAAATCATCTCTAACCAAAAACGTAAAGAGAGAGTGTGGTAAAATAAAAACAAAGGCTTTAAAATGAAATAGACTGAATTTAAATCCTGGCTCACTGGGGCACTTACTTGACATCTCTAAGCCTTATCTGTTTAATGAAGAGAAAAATTCTACCTAATGGGTAGGTTATTTTAACACTTTAAGGAATATGTATGCATTTGTGTGTGTCTCTCATTATATACAAATAAACAAACAAACAAATAAATAAAATGCCCTATACAGTCTCTAGAACCAGCATACACTTACTGATACGTAGTTATAAATATTAGAAAAAGGTTAAAGCAGGGGCTAACGTAACTGAATCCCTACTCCCAGGGTCAGGAACTTCACTAGATATATTTCATTTATAATATTTCATTTAAACACTCAATAAAAATATTGGTATTTTCAGTATTGATATTGTTGGCAATATCTTAATAACTTCACAACTTATTGATCACCAACAAAATGCTAGGGCTTTAAGTATATTTTCTGTAATATTCAGTGTGGTAGATATTACCACCCAATTTTACTGATGAGAAATCTGAAGTCCAGAGAAGTTAAGTCACTTCAACAAAGTTACAAGACCCAGTAAGTCTGTAATATACATAGAATCAAAATCCAGTTGGTCTGAAAGATCCACTACTGCAAACAACCCATTTATCTGTTAATAAAAGCATTTGAGTACCACGTGTACCGAGCGAGCACTAGGGAACAAGGTGGATAAAAAAGACACAGTCCTTTTCCTCATGGAACTAACAACCTAACTGGGAAAAGAGATATTTAACAAATAATTAGAAAAATATATAAATGAGGTATGTATTTCAAATATGTTTTTAAAAAGTAATAATAATGATATCAACTCAGTTAGCTCAGAGGCACTTAGTTTCTGGTCAGGTACTATTTATTCTGTTTTACATAGACTTTACTCTTTTATTCCTCACAATTCTACAAGGTTGGTCCTATTATTATCCCCATTTTACAAATGAGAGGTCAAAGAACAATGTTTAAATCAATTATCCGAGAGGGGACTTAACTTAGTCAAGAGAGTTCAGGGAAATTCCCCTTGAGTATTGATGCTGTTGACTATTAAAAAAAAAAAAGGCATAGAAGTTAAGGTGAAAGAGAAAGACAGGGAGGGCTAGAAAGACATTACAAGCTGAGGGAACTACGTAGGTCCAATCTCTGAAGCAATAAGTAACGTGATGGAGAAAAGGAACCAACATACATCACTTCCAGGACTGAAGCATAAACAGCATGCACAGAGGTGTGCGTGCATGTACACATACACACTCGCCCTTCTCCTACCAACTTCACAGCTAATGTCTTCTCTCTCTCCTATTTTGAAGTTATGACTTTTTTGGAAACCAAACAACTCTAGTGGAAGATGGTCTACTGAGGGGACAGGGGACAGTCACCAACCTTCAGGTAGACATAGGCCTTCCATGAGCATAACTATAGGGCAAAAAAGGGTTTGGTTTTCTTGTCTTACTTCTTTTACTAAAGGAAACAATATAATATTTTTAATCCACAATAACTAACAATACCCTACTTACGCATAAGAAGTTATAAACACCACTCTCTTAAGAAAACACCATTTTTTCTTAAGAAAAAGGTTTTTTATAAATGGATTATAATCTTCATTCTTTCTCTACGTTTGCAATCCTGCATTAATTTGTTATATATTTTTGGCCTTCTTCAGGGTGGAAAAGTTTCTCAGTCTCTCTTTACCTTTCATAACCTTGACACTTTTGAGGATAGATTATAATGCGGTTATTTTGCAGACTGAGTTTTTTAGATGATTCCTTGTAAGAAGATTCAGGCTATACAGCCTGGAATGTAATACCACATGAGTAACAGTGTTCTTCTTATTGAATCTCACCATGAAGTATATGATTCTGATTTGTTCGACAGTGATGACAGTCTTGATACTGATGATCATATGATTATGCCTACCAAACATCTTCACTGTAAAGAAATATTTTTTCCTTTGGAATTAATATTTTGGTCATGGGGATTATAAAACTACACATGGTTTATATACTCTGAATATACTGTTTCTCATCAAACTTTCAACTTATTAATTTGTATCACTTCCAGATTCCTACTTTAATCAATGAGTTGTAATCTTCTATCATTATT